>JAPDPK010000215.1:0-510000 GCA_031772115.1 Heritiera littoralis | reverse complement strand
ATGCTGCTTCTACCCACTTGGTAAAATAATCAATCATCACAAAAATAAACCGATGTCCATTTGAAGCTTTTGGTGTAATGGGTCCTATCACATCCATCCCCCACATAGAGAAAGGCCAAGGAGGGGCTAATACATGCAGAGCCTCGATGGAGCATGAATCTTGTCAGCATAAATCTGACATTTGTGGCATTTTCTAGCGTAGTTAATACAGTCTTTTTCCATGGTTGACCAATAATAACCCGCTCTCATTATTTGTCTTGCCATCATATGACCATTAGCATGTGCCCCACAAGATCCTTCATGTACCTCCTCTAATATCTGTTTAGCTTCTGCAATATTCACACATCTCAAAAGCACCTGGTCTCGACTTCTTTTGTATAAGACTTCCCGTCTAAAAAGAATCCCATAGCCATTCTCCTAATGATTCTTTTGTCATTCTCCGAAGCATGTTTTGGGTACTGTTGGTTTTTAATGTACTGTAAGATGTCATGGTACCAAGGCTTTCCGTCACTTCTTCTTCTAAACTTGCACAATGCGCTGGTGAATTCTTCAGATTCATCCTGATGGGTTGAATTTCAGCATTACTGTCCAACTTGAACATTGCAGCTAAAGTGGCTAGAGCATCTGCCATTTGATTCTCCTCTCGAGGTAGATGCTCAAACTGAATACTTTTGAACTGATCAATTAAACCGGCTATGTATTTTTGGTACTGGACCAACTTCGAATCCCTAGTTTCCCATTCTCCTCGCAACTGGTAGATGACTAGAGCCGAATCTCCATACACTTCGAGCACATCAATCTTCTTTTCAATGGCGGCTTGCAAACCCATGACACATGCTTCATACTCAGCTACGTTGTTGGTACAATTGAAGTCCAATCTTGCAGTAATCGGGTGATGATCTCCTTCTGGGGATATCAGGACCACTCCTACTCCTCGCCCAAAAGCATTGGATGCTCCATCAAAGAACATTCTCCATGATTTCTTAGCTAGCTTCTCTCTCTTCTACCTGAAATACAGCCATCAAATCCTCATCTGGAAAATCGAGTTTCATAGGCACATAGTCATCGGCAACCCGGTCTGCTAAGAAATCAGCGATTACACTCCCTTTAATGGCCTTTTGAGTCACATATATAATATCATACTCAGAAAGCATGACTTGCCACCTTGCTATTCTACCAGACAAAGATGGTTTCTCGAAAAGTACTTCAAAGGATCAAGTTGGCCACCAACCAAGTCGTGTGATATAACATGTACTGTCTGAGTCTTTGGGCTGTCCAAGCTAAAGCGCAACACATCTTTTCCAATTGAGAATACTTCACTTCGTAGTCAATGAATTTCTTACTTAGGTAATAGATGGCTTGTTCTTTCTTGCCACTCTCATCTCGTTGCCCCAGTACACATCCCATTGAACCTTCGCAAACTGTCAAGTACAAAATCAAAGGTCTATCAGGAATAGGAGGTACTAACACAGGCGGGTTTGATAAGTACTCCTTGACTTTATCGAAGGCCTTTTGACATTCTTCATTCCATTCCCCAGAGTCATGTTTACGAAGAAGCTTGAAATTGGATCACATTTTGAAGTAAGTTGAGATATAAACCTGGATATGTAGTTTAGCCTCCCTAAGAAACCTCTTACTTCTTTGGTGGTGCGAGGAGGGGACAAGTTCTGAATGGCACGCACTTTGTCCGGATCAACTTCTATCCCCTTTCGCTAACTACAAATCCCAATAATTTTCCAGATCTTGCCCCAAATGTACACTTGGCTGGGTTTAACTTCAACTGGTACTTCCTCAACCTTTCAAAGAGCTTCTTAAGATTAGCCACATGGTCTTCTCCTTCACGAGACTTTGCAATCATATCATCCACGTACACCTCAATCTCTTTATGCATCATGTCGTGGAAAAGACTAACCATAGCCCTTTGATATGTAGCTCCAGCATTCTTCAACCGAATGGCATGACTCTATAGCAAAATGTTCCCCACATTGTCACGAAAGTAGTCTTTTCCATATCTTCTCTAGCCATCTTGATTTGATTATAGCCGGAAAAGCCATCCATAAATGAAAATATGGAATGCCTCGCTGTATTGTCCACAAGGGTGTCAATGTGAGGAAGCGGGAAATTGTCTTTAGGGCTAGCTCTGTTCAAATCCCGATAATCCACGCACATCCGCACCTTTCCATCCTTCTTAGGCACAGGGACAATATTAGCTACCCACTCCGGGTATTTGGCCACTTCAAGAAAACCTGCATCGAATTGCTTTTTAACTTCCTCTTTGATCTTCAACAACATTTCCGGCTTCATGCGTCTTAACTTTTGTTGTACCGGTTTGCACTCTGGTTTCAAAGGCAATCTATGCTCCACAATATCAGTATCAAGGCCAGGCATATCTTGGTAAGACCAAGCAAACACATCTACATATTCACGAAGTAACTCCTTAAGACCCTTTCTTTCATCTGATGCTAGTGATGTTCCGATTTTGACCTCTTTCTTATCTTTTTCATCTCCCAAATTAATTATTTCAACAACTTCCTGATGAGGTTCAATTGGTTTCCTATCTTCTTCCATCGATCTCAACAAGTCACGGGGTAAAGGGTAGTCCGTAAAGACATCTTCATCATCAGATTCACCAAATTGAGCAGGGTTTTCAAAATCAATTTCTGAATTATTGACATTATTATCATCTTGTTTATTGTTTTGATACCTGAAAATAGGTGAAATGGGAAATTATAGGTATTTTCAGTGTTGGCATGCTAGAGAAAGAAAGAAAAAATGATTGGGAAAATAGAATGCATAATGCTAATCATTTATTGAAATGGAAAATAACAAAGTTGGCCCATACATAAAATTTATTTGGGTGCTTTTGGGCTGAAGCACTAAAAAATCCAACTTGCTTTATTCAAAACATAAAAGAAAAAGACAATTGCATTATTACTTTTCAAAGGAAATCTCTGGGAACTCCAAAATCGTCCAATTCTTCAACTCAGCTCCTGCAGGGGTCATATGCACAAACCGTCCAGCTACATTCTCCTCTGATATCTTCTTATCTACCATGTGAATGGACAAATCAGAAAATCCCCCTCAAGCTGCATCGCCAGTTTCCCCCTTTCGTTACTTTGATATCCACCAAAATAAAAGGTGTCATAAAGGTAAGGAATGACCAATTTCTCAGTTTCAAATTCGTCCCCTTTCAAATGTGCTATTCGCCTCTCTTTCTTTTCTTCCATCTTCTTTGCTTTATCTTTCCAAGTTGGTTTGTATCCTAACCCGAACCTGTCCTTGCTTTCCAAAATTGTGATGGCCTTTCTAATCCCTTGGTGGTTTCTTCCCAATCCGACTCCTGGATACCAACCTTTGCCCATGGTTTGCTTCACCACCATCTCTGTAGCTGCTGACAGGTGAGGAGCATATAATTTCGAACCTTCTCCTATGTAGGTTGCATTAACAAACTCAAAAGCTCGATATGAACATTCCCATGCATTCTCTGTTGTCTCAACATACGGAGTGCTTGGAGATTGAGTGACAAAGATGTCTTCCTCTCCCGAAACTGAGATTTGTTGATTCCCCACGAAAAACTTCACCTTTTGATGGAGAGTGGAAGGGACAGCTCCTGTCGTGTGTATCCAAGGCCTTCCTAGCAAAAGAGTATATGAAGGCGTAATATCCATGACTTGGAATTGTATATTGAAAATACATGGACCAATCTCCACAGGTATCTCTATATCGCCCGACACTTCTCGACGGACTCCATCAAATGCCTTGACAATCATGTTGCTTTTCCGCATATACGATGAATCCACTGGTAACCTTAGCAAAGTGCACATAGGCATCACATTGAGAGCCGATCCATTATCAATGAGAACCCTGCCAATTGTGTGGCTCTTACACCTGACTGTGATGTGAAGAGCCTTGGTGCTTCCCCTCCCTTCCGCAGGAATCTCATCATCACTGAAAGATATATAATTTGAAGCCACCAAATTACCGACTAAATTGTCCATTTTGTCCATGGATATATCAGGAGGTACATATGATTGATTCAACACCTTTAATAAAGCATTCCTGTGAGACTCAGAATTCAGGAGAAGTGATAAGAGTGAAACCTTTGCTGGTGTTTTGTTCAACTGCTCGACAATATTGTATTCACTATGCTTAATCAAGCTCAAAAACTCATCGGCATCTTCTTTCGTAATAGACTCTTGACATCTTGTCTCTTGAACCTCTATCGGGTTAACCCTATCCCCTTCCACAATTCCTGCCTTCTCTTTTCTAGCTTTAGCTAACATTTCAGGACTATAGCAACGCCCACTTCGTGTCATTCCCCCAACTCCAGTGATATTCGCTGTTTCGAGACTTTTAGGGGACATATGCTCTCTTTCTCCATTCATTACTATATCATAGCCATATCTCCAAGGTACCGCCTTGTTGTCTTTGTATGGAAACGGAATAGGAGCTTTGATTGTGATCCCACTAGCTTGGCTTGATTTTTCCTCAAGGCGGATTTTCAGAGGCTTTGACTTTAGGTCGTCATCAATCACACTAATCTCATTCCCTTTTCCTCTTCCTTCCCAAAATTCAATTTGATATGAGTCCATCAACTCTTGCAATCTGTAACGAAAAGCTTCACAGGACTGAATTGAATGACCTACTGCACCATTGTGGTATGGACAAACCAGATTGGGATCATACGAATCTATATAGGTCTCCAAAATCACGGTTTCTGGTTGCAACATGTCTGCCTTCACTAATACATCAAAGACCTGACTTAACGGAGTCTTTATTTCTGCAACAGCTCTTTTAATGTAATCCTTCTTTTCATTGCTTAACATGTTCACTGCTGCTCCACCATGGTCTGGCAAAGGATTCCCATTCACAACTTGTTCTGCTTTCGGCTCCTCAAAACTCAACTGCCCCGCCTTCATCAAGCCCTGCACTTTATACTTCAATCCCAAGCAATTTTCTATAGAGTGACCCACATTGTCATTGTGGTAAGCACACTTTGCGTTTGGATCATACCATTTGGGATACGGGGGTTTTAGGGGTTCAAGGTATACGGGGGCAATAAGACGGTTTTGCACCAGTTTAGGATATAACTCCGCATAGGTTATGGGGATTGGGGTGATAGGGGGTCTTTCTTGATTGAAGCGTGGCCTTCCAGGGTTGTTCATTAGGTTTGTAGGTTGAGTAAAGGGTTGGGTTGGTCTCATGGTTGGCGAGCGAAAAATGGGCTGAGTATTTGTTGGTGGGTTTAGTTGATATGGGTAGGGTGAAACATAATTGATAGCATGAGGATAAGATTGGTATTGGTTGGATGGGCGTTGGTGAATAAAACCTCCTGCAGAGATAGCCTGGACATCTCCTTCCTTTTTCTTAGGAAACCCTCCTTTCCTGGCCTCTACACCCTCAATCTTGCCATTTTTAATAGCATTTTCTATTGCCTCTCCTGAAAGCACCATGTCAGAAAAGTTCTTACTGACATTTCCTATCATCCTCTCATAATAAGGAGCTTTGAGAGTGTTTAAAAATAACATCGTTAACTCCTTTTCTGTCAATGGAGGTTGAACTTCAGCAGCTGCATCTCTCCACCTCTGAGCGTATTCTCTAAAATTCTCGTTTGTTTTCTTCTCCATGCTTTGGAGAGAAAGGCGATCAGGAGCCATATCACTTACGTGACGATATTGGGCTAGAAATGCCCTAGCAAGGTCTTTCCACGAATGTATACGACTCCTGTCCAACTGAACATACCACCTTGCAGCAGATCCTGTAAGGCTATCTTGAAAACAGTGAATGAGCAACTTTTCATTACGAGCATATCCTGCCATCTTTCTGCAGAACATCGTAACATGGGTTGTCGGGCATTTAGTTCCATCATATTTCTCGAAGTCCGGAACCTTGAACTTTGCGGGCAACACCAAATCGGGAACTAGGCTCAACTCTTCTGCATCAACATTCCCAAAGGAGTCGTTTCCTTCGATGGCTTTCAACCTTTCCTCCAACATGTCACATTTCTGTTGTATCCCTACAGCTAGATTGTCAACTGCTTCTCTCTTCAACTTCTCTTGTTCAACAGGATCGTCCAAGTTTGGGACGAAAATAGGGTCGACAGGACTAGACCCTATACCAGGTTGATTTTGGCCTATAGCATGGCCTTGTCCTCCCATTGAAGGTGTTGCGTGAGCATAAACCTTTGGAGACATTTGGGCTTGATGGGTGAACCCTTGAGGGTATGGTGGATCATCACTAGAACATTCTTCTTTTGTTGCTAGGTCTTGCACAACTCCCTTCCCCTTAGCCATACTCATCATCAATTCCATCATCTTGGTCATTTGCTCTCGAGTTTCCTCTTGAGCCTTGACAATCTCTTGTTGCACTTTCTCCATCCTATCAATCCGTGCTAATTGTTCGCTCTCCATTGCTCTAGTTCGTGCACGAGTTTGGTATGGATGATTTGGAAGGGCTATTTTTGTACCTTGTTGTCACAATTAAAGAGAATTATTTTCATTAAATGCTCATGAAGGAAAAAGCAAAAGTAGGAAAAATCTTTGTAAGAAATTTATTGCATAATAAAGGATTGTCTTATAACAAAAACTTATAAAAAACCAATGCTTATAAAACTAGTCTCATAACAATTGTTGAACAAAATTAAAGATCCACTACATCCATAAAGAAAATCTAAGGTGTCCACCTAAGCCTCCTCAACAAACTGTAGTGACCTTGGATCTCGTCCAACAGTAGTCGCAGATTCTCCCCATGCTCAGTAAGTGGGCTGACTCCGAGCTTCAAATCCATTATTCTGTCTTCCATGTCTCTTGCTCTATGTGCCATGACATTAATTTGTTCAATCATGGAAACCAAAAGATGTGAATCGCGAGCTCTCCTTAAAGTAGCATACTTCTCCTTTAGCTCATTCAACTCATTAACAACCTTTTGCAAGATCTGCAAGTATTCTTGGGATCGATTAAGGGCATCTTGCGAACTCATCTGTTCGCTTATGACCTTGCCTTCAAGTTCTTCACATTTGGTCCTCTTCTTTTGTATCTCAGTCTTGAGTTGTTCATTCTCTTCTCGCAAACGTTTACTTTCAGACCTTGAGAGTTGCTCCTTCAAGTATCTGATTTCATCTATCAACTTATACTTCTCTTGATGGACCCTTGTATATGCTTGTTCCCTTCTCCCCAGCTTCTCCTCTGTTTCACATTTGAGTTTCTTAATTTCTCTTTCTAAGTCCCTTTTTTCTTCCTCTAATTTCCTCTTGGCAATCTCCAGATCTATCATAGGGTCTCGAGGTATAGGCTCTTCATGGATCTCTTCATCTTCGGGAGAAACCTTGATATTTTTGGCTCGCCTAGCATGCCAGACTGAGTACTCCGGAGCAACTTTATCAATAAATATCCCGAGGTCTATCTAAGGGTAGTCTTCCAAGCTTTGACATCTTCTTCGATTTTCTTCATAGACCCTTCTTCATGATAAGCATATTCATGCTGATTAAGACCATGTGTCATTGGGATGAACTGTTCGTACCCTAATTGCCTTCGCACCATGAGAGGAGCATAAGTGACCGTTCCCCATACACCCAATAAGATCATCCATGGATGTCCTCCACAACTATATAGCATGGGTTGTCTCGTCATCCAAGGTGCCACCCAAACTACATCTTTGCAAGTGAGTCCATGTAAAAGTGACACCCATTCCCTTTTTGTCCTCGACCCAAGCCATTTACTCTCACAAAATTCCTTAATAGGAATATTCTTCTTGAATAAGACCGATCGAAACTTCGACTCTTCGCATTTGAAGTGACTCTTCATCCAAATGTACAACAAAGGCAAACATCCCGTAAAGCGTCCCCCTCCAGTTTGTCGACAGTAATTCAGTGACCTAATAGTCTCGGCTAAAATAGCAGGAACTACCGCCACTTCATGCTCAATTTGATCCACAAAGTCTACCAATGTAATTTCAACATATAGCAAGGATTTTGGAAAAATCACCATTCCATAGATTGCTAAAGCCATCAATTTCATACCATACTCATCTTCTCGATGCTTACTGATGCAACTTTTCAAAAACTCCCAAGGTATATAAGTGCATTCTCCCTTATTCTTTATTTGACGGTCAACCTCTTGCACATCAGTACATGTCATAACGGCTAGCTTTTTGCGATAACTCAACTTCTTCCTTCTCCAGTACACCTTATCTGATTCTTTAGGGTCAAAATGCAATAATACCGAGTACTCTTCTATGGTGGGAACCATGTCTACCTCGTTGAAGACAAAACACCTATACGACGGATCCCAAAAATGCAACATGGCTCGGATTAAATTAAGGTCCACTGATACTGTCAAGAGTCGGCTATACCTCCATACTTTTCCTCAAATGTCTCTCTTCTTGCATTATCCCAAGATCTCCAAATGTCCACTAATTCGGTGAGATCATTTTGCTTGAGGTCAGGGCGAGTCTTCTCTGGGAGGTCCGAGATGAAACCCGATGGTAAACAATCACCATTCTTTTGTTGGGCTTCTTCAGATATAACTTTCACTTCAATAGATGACTTGCAAAGAGGTTTGGCTCGAGGTGCTTTCTCCATGGATGTAATGGACTTCAATCTTATCACCGATTGTTATGAGAAAAACAAAAAAAAATGAGAAGAAGAAGAAAAGAGAGAGAAAAAAAAATGAAATGAGAAGATAGGAAAGAAAATAAAAAGAGTATTTTATGGTTTATTCCTTCATATGTCCTATAGTGTAAGGTTTTATCTATATTAGGGTTTGACTTGGTTTTATCCTAGGCTGGCCTCCTAGGCTTCATTATATGCATGGTTTGGATAGGTCAGAATTCTAAAGGTTCTCAAATTGTTCCTCACTATTGTCCACATAGGACTAGTAAGGCACCCAATCCTCACCCATCACAGGTTACAAATGGAAAGGTTCAATTTGAGTGGGAGTATTTCGCTAGCCATTGCGAAGGTATTACCTCACGAGAGCGTAGATACTTTACTCCCTCCTAAAAAGGATCGAGCCCGGGTCGAGGGCTTATGTATGCTAATGCAAAGTGATGTGTGTGTATGAAGGAATAATGTCTTATTTAACGTTCGCTTTCTATTAAGACCTTTTAAGCAAATTCTGAGATAACCTAAAACTAAGTATTGGTCTGACTCTCTAATGTCCCCAGTGGAGTCGCCAAATTGTCATAACGTATTAAGTTTTGGGTAAAACCTAATAGCTAGACACAAAAATATGGAGTCGCCACCAATCATTCTACCTAGGTGTGATTGGTCACCTATTCAAACTAAGGATAAGGCTTGGTCTACGTTCAAAGATACTAGGGTTCGGGAGTACGGTTACGTGTAGGAAGGATTAGCACTCCACAACGCCCATCCTAAAATGGTACCACTTAGTTTTAAGTCATTTGCTAAATTTGCTTATGTTGATCTTTAATCTCGATATAATTAATATTGAAAAATATTTCTAAGTGTCCTCCATTAAGCTGGTGGGACAACTCAAAAATCTTTCTCACCTCAAGAGTATTCAAGTAGTACTATGCGACTTGCTTGAAGAGGCTCCGTCGTCGGATTCATTTTAATATTTTATGAGAAATTCCTAACTTTGACTCCTTCTACCCAATTTATCCTTACCATCCTATTATTTATTAATTCTTAATTTTATTTGCTTATTTTTATGCAAAAATGAATATGAATTATTTTATCAAAAATTCCTTTTAGATCTTCCATTAAGCTGGTGAGACCCAAAAGAAATTTTCTTACCTAAAGATTTCCAAATCATTACTTAAGCGTAATTCTACTTGGAATCTCATCATAGGAACAATCAATATTCATTCTCAATAACTCCTATTTACCATTTTATTATTTCATCAAATTTCATTACTATTTATTATTGTTATTTTATTATTATAGTTAACATGAATTATTGAAATTTTTTATCTTCTTAATTCATCACTTTGATTTTAATTTAATAATATTTTTTAGATACAAATAACTTATTTTATACTTTTAAAAAATGAATAAAAATCACTTATTATTGAAAACTATCTCTAGGCCATCCATTAAGCTGGTGAGGCCTTGAAAATAATCTTCTCACCTAGAAAATTTCAAGAAAATCACTTATGCATAATTCTCTCGATATTTCATCGTTGGAGTAATTCGTATTCACCTTCATTATACTTAATTTTATTTATTCCTCTTATTATTATTTCTATTGTATCATCATGGATCATTAATATCGTTTCTAATTTTTTATAGCTAATTATTCTTGTTCTAATATACTAATTATTCATACTTGAATTTCATAATAAGTTTATTTTATTAAAAAATGAATATAAATTACTTTTTATAAAAAATCCTATTTAGACCTTCCATTAAGCTGGTGAGGCCTTGGATAGAATTTCCTTACCTAGAAATTTTCAATAAAATTACTTAAGCGTAATTCTCTCGATATTTCATCATTGGAATAAATTATATTCATTTCCCTTATTATTTTAATATCTAGCTCTAGTTATTTTATTCATTTCCTTCTTTGTTTTATTCTTTACTATTATTATTTTTATCGTATCATTACTAATCATTAATATCTTTCCTAATTGTATAACTAATTGTTTTTATTGTAATTTTATAAATTTATTTAAAATGAATATAAATTATTTATTATCAAAAATCCTATTTAGACCCTCCATTAAGCTGGTGAGGCCTTGGATAGAATTTTTTTTTACCTCAAGATCTCTAAAAGTACCACTTGAGCGTAGTCCCTTTAAGAATTCCATCGTCGGAATAACTCATATTTATTATATTTAAAATGTTTATTACTATATACTTCTAAATATTGCAATTCTAAACTACCTAAATAAATCCTAACAACAATTTAATCCCGCCTTAAATCAAGCACATCACATAAATTTTATTTGAAATCTTTAAAGTAAAATAAATACAAAAATAAAAATAATAAGAAAAGTAAGTAAAAAATAAGATAAAATAAAATGAAATAATAGATAATAGACAATAAAATAATAAAAAAAAACAAATCATACCAATCAAATCATGCTAATTAAATTAAATCATGTTAATTAATTGAAACTCATATAATCCGGTCAATAAAAAAAATACATATCCATTTATATACAAACTATATTAACTAAATCTTATCAATTCTTTGTTAAATTGTACTATTCATATGTCAAATTAGTCTATTTACTCATCTAATTAATTACTTAAATTATTTTTATTTCATAATTTTGTTAATTAAATTATTGTATCAATTACCGAATATACAAAAAAAACAAGAAAATCAATAAATAAATAAAATAAATAAGTGAATAAATAAATAAAACAAATAAAAAAATAATAAATAAAAAAAAACCGAAAAAAGGAAAATCATCCGAAAAATAAAAAGGATACCTTGCGATCGGGTCGGGTCAGAAGCGGGTCGGAGCGCGGGTCTAGCGGGTCACACGCGGGTCAGAGCTACGCAAAAACGGCGTCGTTTCGGTCTGCCTATTTAAACCTTCTTTCCGAGTTTTTCGCGCAAAACTTAACCTTCCGGAAAAAAAAACTTCAAAACTCTCTCGACCCAGGGGATTACCGGTGGCCGAAAAATTCAAACGGTCGCCGGAAAACTTCAAACTTTCTAGATTCCGGTACCTTTCTCACCGTACACCTCCGTAGTCACCAGATCTACACCCAGAAATGCTCGCCGGAGCTCCCTTAAACCAGATCCAGAGGCTCCGGTTACTAAATCCCTCACGAAAATCTCAAATCTAAAACTCCTAAAATCAACAAAACCTCTACTGCCTTAACTCGAAAACCCTCGACTATCCCCCCTCTGCCTTTTTTGTTTTTGTGGTTGCCGGTTGTTTTGAGTTGTAGTCACTGTTGTTATCTCTGTGTTTTCTGTTGGTTCAATTGTTGCTGTTGGTGCCTGTTTTTGATTTGTGGCTATCGTTCCCCTTTTTTTTCTTCTTTTGGTTTCTGTATTGTCCCCTTTTATAAAAATTCAGATCTGAATAGTTTGGAAGTTTGGAAATCGGATCACAGATCCGATTGTGATTATCTCTTTAATGTCTGATTTTAAATTCCTTTTTTTCTTGATTTCCTTGCAGATTCTGAAGACAAGATCTTTCCTTTTTCGTTTCTGGCGGTCGTTAGGGTTAGGACTCATTTTGGGGGTCACGATGTGTTTAGGGTTTCTGGGCAAGGCTAGGGATTCTGTTTGGGATTAGGGTTAAGAGTTTTGGTTAGGGTTAAGGGTTTGGATTAGGGTTTTGGGTTCTGGCTGGGGTTAAGGGTTTGGATTAGGGTTTTGGGTTCTGGCTGGGCTTTGGGGTTTCAGTGGGGTTTGGGGATAGGGATTTAGGGTTTCGGGAGGTTTGGGGATAGGGATTTAGGGTTTCGGGAGGTTTGGGGTTTGGGTTCTGTGGGGGTTGGGGTTTGGGGTCAGATTAGGGTTTCTGTTTAGGGTTTTTGTTTTTTCTTTTTTTTTTTAATTTTAATTTTTATATTTGTCAAAATATACAAAAAAAACAAATAAAGCAGAAAAGGAAAGAAAAAAGAAAGAAAAAGAAAGGGAGAAAAAAATAAAAAATAAAAATAAAAATAAAAATAAAAATAAAAAAGTAAATAAATAAAAATAAAAAAATAAAATAAAAATAATAAAAATAAAATAAAAAATAAAAAATAAAAAATATAATAAATAATAAATAAATAAAAGAAAACAAAATAATATCAATTATTCACACATGGGTTTAATCCATTTCCGATTTTAGAATGCCCGTCAAGTGGTTCGGGATTCACAATTCCGTACCATTTAGTTTCGGACAAAAATTGGTGTCTACACTAAGAAAAATGACAATATAAATAATAAAAAGGAAATTTTAATTAAGTATAAAAGACCATTTATATTAAGATTGCTTAAGATAAAACATGATTAATTGGTACTGTCCATTGGACGGGCGTTGTGAGGGTGTTAATACCTTCCTCACATGTAACCGTACTCCCGAATCCAAATTTCGAAACGTAGATCAATGCACTTATCTTTAGCTTTGAATAGATGGCCAATCACACCTAAGTTAAAATTGATTGGTGGCGACTCCATAATTTTAATGTATAACAATTAAGTCCACGGACAAAAATCGTTACGACAATTTTTTCACATTTTTTTAAATTCATCGAAATCAATTTTACCGTCCATCCAAACTAATTTCAAACGGGTAGCAATTGCCAAATGTTACATAAAAGATCTTATTCTTCCTATCTTAATTTTATTGCAATCAAAGCTAGACAATTCTTCTACTAGTTTATCAAGAGCCTGGTACGAACTTCCACCTTTTCCAATGGCATCCAATGCAGTTTTCTTCAACTCCATGGCTCGAACTCGTTCTGGCCGTGTCATGCTCGTGGAATCAACGAAGATCCGAGCTAGTTCGTTGGCATCAGGGATACTCCTTAAGCCCTTGCAAACTCGGATAGCCACGCCAAATTCATCTGCCAAAAGCTTCGTGATATGGAAGTGGTCAGCTTGCATGGGCCATGCAAGCAACAGTGCTCCAGAAAGGATCCCTTCGAGTGCTGAGTTCCACCCGCAATGAGTCAAGTAAGAACCGACTGCCCGATGCCTGAGAATCGCCACTTGCGGCGCCCACCCTTTGATCACAAGGCCTTTTCCGGCCACTCGATCTTCAAAACTGTCGGGAATCAAAGATTGATCATCATCGCCATCTTGAACTCTTTTCATTGGATCCTTGACCGCCCAAATGAAACGAACCCCACTTTCTTCCAGGGCCGAGGCTACTGCCTTCATTTGCTGTTTGGTCAACGTAACCTGACTTCCAAATCCCACGTAGACCACTGATTCGTCCTGTTGGCAAGAATCAAGCCATGCCATTATTTGATCTTGTGGCAATGAACTCGACCCACCTCTTTCATTTAGGCCCTCGCCCACAGCATTTACAGGGAGCAAAGGCCCCACGCTCCAAACCCGATCATGGTGGGTGAACTTCTCCTTGATCATATCCAGCTTTAGACCTTCCAACTCTTTAAACGAGTTAAAAACAAGCCCCCGGCTTCGCATACTTGCCGTATATGCTTCTCTGTAAAAGGATGGCGTGATGTTTAGTTTGCCAAACCAGGAAGATACTGCAGTTGCATTGAACGGAATAAAACTGATATTTGAGATATTCAGATGGGAAGCTAGCTTAGCAGTCCAAGAACTAAGCAATATATCAGAGAGAATAGCAACAGGAGGAGATGAGCTGGATTGAAACCATTGAAACAAAGGGTCGTAGAGTTTACCCAAGGCAGTGGCTATGTCAGGAACAAAGGATATAGGAAGGTCTTGCATCTGCTCAACTCCTGGAGGGAGCGTAGAGTGAGAAGGAAAAGGAAAGACCAGAGTTTTAACATTGGGGGAGTGCAAAGAGAGAAGAGGGTTTACATAGCAAAGGTTTTTGGGCGTGACCAAGATTGTCACTGTTAAGCCACGAAGAAGAAGCTGATGAGTTAGGTCTTCGAGAGGAAGAATATGGCCGCAGGCTGGGAATGGGATGACCAGGATGTGTGCGCCGGCGCTTTTACCGAAACATGGCAGCTCGCTCTCCATCTTTGCTAAATCTATGTGTGTTTGATTGAAGTTTTTTCTTCAGAATTGGAAGACAGCAAATACCAAAGCCCGAGTACAAATCCTAAATCAGACATCGAGATCGGGATGCAACCAAGGAGGCTGATGAAACAAGGCTATATTTTTAAACAACTTGGTGCAAGTGGGTTTTCCAAATGTGCCCATTTTACTTTCGTTGCTTATCGTTAACCTTCCCACTTGATAATATTTTGTCATTAGTGATGGCTAATAATTCATGTCAAACATAGTATATATAATTCATGTTATATATTTTTATATAATATATATTTATATATAATTCATTCCCACTTGGATGCAACCAAGTGGGTTTTGCAATTTGTATATATAATTCATGTTATTGTTATGTAAAATAGTATTTGTTTAAAATAACAATTTTTTAAAAATTTTTAAAAATAAATTTTTAAATTTGTTAAAAGTAAAACATTTCTAACATGTCAAACATAATTTTTTTTAAAAAATTTTTTATATAATTCATATATAATTTTTATTAAATTTTAATGTATTACTTTCGTATTTTTATTCGTATCGTTTTTATGTTATGTTATAATATCATGCTTAAAATTATTATATTATGTTAATATATCGGGTTTAAAATTATCATATGATATCTACCTACATTTAGATTTAAATTTATTATCTTATAACAATCTCATGTCACTTCACCACGTCTAAGTATTAACAACTTTTATTTTTGTAAATTGTTAATGAATGGTGGATTGAAAAATGTTAGAATTTATAATATTCAATTATGAGCATTGGTCATCTGTGAGTACATGTTGATTTGTCACTAATTTCTTCTGTATTTCTTTTTTGGCCAAAAGAGAATTCATTTCATTGAACGTTAGAAACATTATACAGAGATATTCCAACCCCAAATCAGGTTCCGGTGATCATACCTAGCTGATTATAGTTCTGTGATAGTACGTCACCTTAATTCATCACACTTCTAACCTAAGTTGCTCAATGAAATGGATTTAAAGCCAAAACTGTGTCTAATCCCTATCAAATCTCATTGACATTTACTACTTACGAAATAGAGTTAGTTATTTTTTCCTATGCTCCATTTGTTTCGCAAAATATTGATTTTCAAATTTCTGTTTTTTTTTTTTTACATTTTTTGACAGAAAATTAATTGATCAATGAAAAATTATATAATTCCTTTAGAAATTATCTTCCCCTTTTCAAGCTCGTGATTGTTCTACTTAAGTTAGAGCTTGGACATTATTTGTTTTAAGTTTGGTTTAATTTAACCAACCTAAAATAATATTATATTAATAATAAATATTTTTATTTAATTTTAAATAAAAAATATTAAAATACTAACATTAAAAGTTTTAATATTTCATTTTGTAATTCTTAAACAATAAAAAAATCATAAAAAGTAATTTTAAAATATATAAAAAAAGAGTTTTAAACATATTTTTGAAACACAAAGAAAAAGAGCCAGAAGAAGTATCTCAATAAAAAAAGAATTATAGTGGCTGATGTTAAAACGTTTATGTATTATCTGTTAAATGTACATGTATTTCAACTAAAGTATACTTATGATTAGAAATACTTGTACATTTGGTCTAGCATCTAACGTAGCTACTTTAACCACTTTTACCTCATTCATCCAAGTTAGCTCTTCCATTTTTTTTGAGTTTTTTGATTTTTTTTTCATAAGAGGTACAAAGAGATGAGTGAAAAATCAAACTTTGGACTTAAACTTTTTTAAAGAGGAGTAATAATTACTAAACCAAATCTTAGTTAATTGTTGAGATTTTTGATTTCTTTATTTTGCTTTTACACATAGAGTAGCGGGAAAAAAGAGAAAATAAAGAATAAATTAGGAGCTGTTCGAAATAAATCAAATATTGGTAAGTGTTAAAGTTGAAAGAAAAAACAAGAAGAAGATGAGTTTTTTTTTTTTTTAAGATTCATTAAGAGCTTAATGATTATTTCATTTTTCTCTTATTGATATATAAAATACTTATTTCCTTTTGCTGATTAATTTTTACACGACAGTATCAAAAATTAAATATTCATATTACATAGTACCTCACCCAAAAAAGAAAAAAGACAGACGCGGAAAGTTACCGGTCAAGTGGAAGCATTTTCAAGAGAAAAAAATAGTGAATACATGATGAGGAAGATGGCCGAATGGAAAGCGGTTGGTGCATTACAGCATTTACGACATTTTTATTCTATCAAAGCTCAACCCACTCTACAATTATTAATGCAGACATGAAAGTACAAAGGGAAAGAAAGATGCAAGGCGGTCACCGGCCCATATATTTCAAATTTAATAGTTCTCACATGGTGAGCGAGTTTTATTAATCAATATTTTATCTCTCTCACATGGTAAGCAAGTTTCATTAATCAATAGATTTTGGTTGTAACTAATTAATATCCAACTTTGGCCAAAAAAAAAATTAATATCCAAAACCCCCACCCCATATTAGGCATTCTAGTAATGATTGTTACATGAGTTTTGATTTGTAGGAAAGCAAATTTTTATTTAACATTTTCAAAAAAAAAAATTACAATAAGGCACAAATCCTACTGTTTTCTTAACATTATTTATAGTCTCTACATCTTCAGTTTTATTGAAGCCACAACTATTCTTAATGGTCACTACTTACAAGAGTGGTTCTGCAATGATGCAAGGTGGTGAAGGAAATGACGTCCACATCTTGACTACCCTATTCCCAGCTTGTGGCCATATTCTTCCTCACATGGATTTAGTCCACCAACTCCTCCTTCGTGGCGTGACAGTCACAATCTTGGTTCCCCCAAAGAACCGTCACTTTCTAAATCCACTTCTTTCTTAGCACTGTCCCAATAATGTTCGTACTCTAATCCTTCCCTTCCCTAGAGGTGCTTATTGGGCCGAGTTGACCCGACCCGGTTCGCAACCGGATCAGGTCAATCCGGCCCAAAGTCCGAATCGGTACTGTACCGGTTCGGAACCTGCCCAGCCCAATATGTTACCGGGTGGGCCGGTTTTAGATTTTTAAAACCGGGCCCGATAAGGGCTCGGACCGTTAAGAACCAGGCTCCTTAAGGGCCCGGCTCATAATCGGACCGGTTCGAACCGGTCCGGTTAAAAAAATAAAAAAAATAAAAAAGACTGCAGACTGCAGTTGCACTGCAGTGCAACTGCAGTCTGCCGTAGAGGCAAGTCTGTGACTTGCCTCTGCGTTTTGATGGGCAACGGCCAAATCAATTTTTATATTTTTTTAATTTTTTTTATTTTTTAATTTTAATTAAATTAAAAAAAAAAGAGGCTTGGCTGCCACTGCGCATTGTGCAGTGGCAGCCTAGCCTCTTGGGGCTTGGCTCTTGCAGTTGCACTGGTGCAACTACAGTATGCAGAGTAGAGGCAAGTCACAGACTTGCCTCTGCTCTGTGTTTGATGGGCAATGGCCATCAATCCTTTTTTTTTAAATTTTTTTTTTATTTTTTTATTCTAATTTTTTTCCTATAAATACCTCTATAATCTTCTATTTTCATTTACATTTCTTCTATATTTTCTCTCAAATCTACTATCTATATTCATCTACTCTTACTCACTCAAACTCTCTCAAATTCACTTAAATTCCCTTATTCTAAATTTATAATATCATCATTTCCTTTCTAAATTTCATTTTTCTTTTTATTTTATAATTTTACAAATTTTACTTTTAATTTTCAAATTCCAATATATTATATATATAATACATCTATTTTTTTAATTTTTAACATATATTTATTTTCAAAAAAAATATAAAAATGTCAAATTTCTTTCGTCGTTCATGCTCTGTTTCTCGACCTTTTGGTTCCACTGAAATTCCTAGTTTGGGTGACGAATCATTTAATGAAATCGAACCCGATATTCATCCGGAGGAGGAGTTTCCTTTGGCGGCGCCATCGGTTGGTCGTGGTCAACGTGGAGGTCATGCTTAAACACAATCATCAGCTGCCACCACTGCTGCTACATCATCAAGGCCGAAGTTTAGTCGAAAAAAAACGAGCAAGGTATGGGAGTATTTCGATATTGTAGCAAAAGAAGGTGAGACGAATAAATATTGTGCTATCTGTAAATTGTGCCAAGGCGTTTACTCTTATAAGTCCGGTGGAGGTGCTGGCAGTACAGGTACGTATAAAAGACATTTAATTACTGCACATAAAATTAATCCTGATGCCGAAGAAGATGAAATTTTAGAAGGTAAACAATCTCAAATTAATACACGTGATGGTGGAAAAAATTTTATTTTTGATAATGTTCAAGCTAGACGTGGTTTAGTTAGATTTGTAATTAGGACTGAACAACCATTTACAATTTGTGAAAAATCAGGATATTTAGAATTTGTTTGTAACTATTTACAACCCGCATATAAATCTATTTCTAGACATACATTAAAAAGAGATTGCATGGATATGTTTAAAGAATATAGACAAGCTTTAATTGATAAACTTAGTAATATTTCATCTAGGGTTAGTTTAACTAGTGATATATGGACTAGTACTAATGGTATAAGTTATCTTGTTATAACTTGTCATTGGATAGATGAAGATTGGTCCATGCAAAAACGAATTTTATCTTTAGATGTAATAGAAGAAGCACATAATTCATATACTATTCATAAGTATATTACTAAAGTTTGTAAATTATATGGACTAGAAAATAATAAAGTTTTTGCTATTACTTTTGATAATGCTTCGAGTAATACTGCAGCTATTCCTCATTTAATTAAAAGTTTAAACCCTGTTATGCAAGGCATATTTTTTCATGCAAGATGTGCATGTTATATTATAAATTTATGTGTTCAAAGTGGTTTTAGTTCTAGTGGTACTGGTACTGGCATAGGTCCAATTGATAAAATTAAAATTTTAGCAAAATGGATTCGCACACCAAGTAATAAACGTGAATGGAAGCAAATTTGTATAACAAATAATATACCTGTTAAAGCATTTCCACTTCCCGTGGAAACAAGATGGAATTCACTTCATCGTTTGCTTTCTTCTATTTTACCTTATAAAGAACTTGTTACTCCTTTTTATAACAATTATACAAGTAGCACACATTTAGTACTTTTTGAAGAAGATTGGACTTTTATTGAATATTATGTTGATTTATTATTTACTTTTAAAGATGCAACCGAAAGATTTTCAACTCAAATTTATCCAACTACACCGTATTTTGTTCCTGTTATCTACACAATGTTTGACAAATTTGTAAAATTTAGGAATCATGAAACTTTAAGTTCTTTTGTATATGATATGGAGGAAAAATTTAAAAAATATTGGGAAATAATTCTTCCTATTTATTGTATTGCAACTTTACTAGATCCTAGTCAAGGTGAGGTAAATATAGAAATTTTTTTTGATTGTTATAAAGAATTTCTTGGTCTTGATTCTATTGAGGATCAAAAGTCCTCAATTAACAATCTTTTTCGAGAATTGTTTAATGTTTATGAAACAGAAAGGGAGCAATTCAACTTTAATCAAGAAGAAGAAGATTCACACGAAGAAACCGAAAGTAGCAAAAAAGGAAAAGGAATTTTAAATGCAATTAAGGAAGCAGCAAAGAAGAGAATGAAGCTAAAAGGAAAAGCGAGTGGATCGAGATCGGGATCAACAACTCGACGAAGTTCTAGCTTCAATGAGCTAGGATTTTTCTTAAGTCAAGATTTTTCTGTAAATGATAACTTTGATCTTCTCCAATGATGGAAAGAAAACCAAAAACAATTCCAGTTTTAGCTTCCATGGCCCGAGATGTTTTTGCGGTGCAAGTTTCTTCTGTTGCTTTGGAATCCGCATTCTCGACGTGTGGAAGAATTATTGGAGACCATCGAACCACTCTTAATCCGGATTCATTGTGCATGTTAACATGCCTTAAAGATTGGTTTGATGCGGAATCGCGCAATGTCGAACTTGGAATGGCCAATGAATTTGCTGATAATAATTCAGAAGAGGGGGAAGAAATTTCCAAGGCAATCCGTATAAATTATGAAGAGTAGAGAATAATCTTTTTTTTTTGTAAATTGTATGTAAAATTGTAAATAAGTTTAGTCATAGTGAATATTTTTATGGACTACGGTCCCGTGGTTTTTACCCTTCTAACTTTTGAAGGGGTTTTCCATGTAAAAAATCTTTTGGTCTCCTACTCTCTCCTTTTTCTCCTTTGTTGTTGTTGTTATTATTATTATTATTATTATTATTATTATTATTATTATTATTATTATTATTATTATTACATACCAAATTAATTAATGTTATACTTATCTATGTTTAAAATAAATAAATATTTAAAATACAAAATGAATTAATATTTTAAAAACATATTAAATAAATGAATAAATAAATAAATAAATATTAAGTAAATGATATTTCAAATATAATAAATTATTTTAAATGCAAAATGAATATAATAAATGAATATAAATAAAGATATGCAAAATGAATATAATAATAATATTCATAATATCATTATTTGTATTTTGAATCAAATATCATTTTATTATAATATTATATTCATAATATAACTTTAATTTATTATAACAATAATTTTATTAGATAATTTTATAATAGTTTATTTTTACATTCTTGTTACATTAATTAAATAAATTATAATATAACTTTATAATAAATTATTGTTAAATTAAACTATTAACATTATTTATTATAAAAATAAATTTATTAGATTAAATTATTAAAATATATTAATATATATTAAAATAAATTAATATAAATTTTTAAAAATAAAAATTTTAAAAAGCAAAAAAAAAATGGACCGAACCGGTTTAAACCGGTTCGGTCCGGTTTTGAGACGAACCGGTCCAACGAACCTGGCCGATTCGTCTCTTATAACAAATGTTCGGACCGGTTTAGTACCAGTTCGGACCGGTTCTCTTTTGGTTAGGGCCGAAACCGGTGAAAACTGGCCCGGAACCGGTTCGGTCCGGCCCGTAACCAGCTCTACCCTTCCCTTCCCTTCTCACCCTTTGATGAATAAAAAATTATATTCTCGCAAGCGCATGAATCAAGGTAGTATAGCGTGCAAGTACAAGAGTCGATCTCACAAAGATTTGCTAAATTTATTCAATTAAAATTCAACTACTTATGCTTAAAAAAATTATAAAAGCCAATAAAAATAATTATCTAAGTATCTAATTAACTAATGAAATTAATTAACCTAAAATAAATAAATTAACCAATAGAGAAAAGTCTAGGAATTTGATTTCACCAATACATTGCAATTTTATGTCTTCAATCCTAAAAATCTCAATTCAATTCTAGGGTTCATTCTTCCTATTATATGATTACTCTGTTTGATGGCAGCTATAATCAAGTATTTTTAATCATTAATTACCTATGATGTGTAGCATAATCAATGACTAAAAACCCATTAAGAATAGAAGAACATATAACAAGAACCAAATAAATATTCTAGCTTGATGTATGCATCAACTATTTATTCAATCATTCAAGAGAGCTATACATGACTTAGCATATGATGTGTACCCTTACCATGTCTCAAACAATCAATTAATTTATATTAAAGGTGGCCAATCAATAACACAAATTAAAAGATTGAATTAATCATAATGAATGATACTAGAATTTAACAATTGATAAATTAATTAAAGAGACATAAAATATACAAGTAAGCTCAATCAAATTCCTAGTAAATAAATTAGTTCATGTTCAACATAACACAATATCAAATTAATATAAGTCATGCTCTAATTAAACAATAAACAAATTCAAGATATAAATCTAACAATACAAATAAAACCAAGTCAAAATAATGAATTAATAGCCCCTGGAACCTAGTTTTAATGTGCACATGGACAACAAAGGCACGTGGATATTAAATTCAAGCTATTCCTCAATAGCTTTGTTAAGCTCCAGTGGTTCACGCCCCAAGCAGCCACACGCTTCAACCGACCTTGCACAAAGCCAACTCACAGCAATCTGAATCAGCCAGCTTCTGTTTCGCCTCCTCTAGCTCACCGCCCCAGCTGCTTCAACCAAGACACGCCAGCAGCTGGTATAAACCAACAACTTGCGGTTCTGTTCAGCACACGCAACAGCTCGTAATTTCTGTTGACATCTAACACGTTCTGCCTTACGTGTACTTCTTGTAACTCTGTCTTGCTTTAAAGAACAGCACCCTCTTTTCTTTTATCTCTGCAAAATAGAAACCAGCAACACAGAACAGAGACCCACAAAGCAACCCAAAAACTGAGCCTCCCTTCCTCTCTGTTCTGTGTTTGTTTTTCTAATTTTTTTTCTACGTGTCCTAGCTATTGCCGCCCCTCTCACCTTTTATAATTTTTCTTTTAAGATTCTAGAGTTTCTTTTTAATCAAGCAATAAATCTCAGCCCTTTATTTTATTTTAATCCTATAGTCCAAAAATACTTAAAACAAATCAGAATTTAATTACAACTTTAAAAAGTCAAACAATATATATTTCAAAAATTTATTCCAATTACAAAATTTATTGTTTGATTTCATGCTATAATTTCCAAAATTAATTCCAAAATCACTTTCTCTAAATTAATTCACAAGACACATTAAATATTTAATTTTACACAAGATTATAGCAATAAATGTGGTCATAAATAATAAAAATAATATAACAATTATATTATTATCAAATACCCTCAAACCTACATTTTTGCTAGTCCTCGAGCAAAATTACAAGAAAATGCACTTGTTTATGACATTTAAGAATAAAAGTGAAAACTCAAGGACACCCAATTTTTTTTTTCACTCAAATTTATGTAAACTCAATTTCACTTGATTTTCACATATTGCCTCAAGTATACCTCACATCTATGATTAAAGTAATTGTTCAAAACACAACTCAATAATCTTATTATTCAAATGTTAATTAACTCAAATCATGATATCAGATGTGTATATGTGATTAGCCAAACTCAAATTTCTTGTCAATACTCAATTAAAATTATGCAACTCATGAATAAATGATGTGATCTCAAATATTTTTTTTTATTTTACTGACACTCCACAGGCTTGCTCTTCTTACATCTCTCCACTAATGTAGACAATAAAATTAACTTAGATCAATAGGTCTTTATTAGCTTATAACGTTTGGCCAAGGTATTGGTTAACAAAGAAAGGGAAGGTAAAAATCAAAACAAGAGAGCTAACAATGATAAAGCACATACTAAATTTCTCTTTTCTTTTCTTTTTTTTTTTTACTTCCCTTTTCTCTTTTTTTTTCATCACAGTAGAGTCAAGGCATGATCCACACAATTTCTTTTTTTGGAACCTCTTCTTTTATTAGCTTGAAAATATTTCTTGAATCACATCCCCTCAATGATAGATATGTGCATTAAAGCTCTCTTTAAGGGTACATTCATTGTTTTTCAGGCTAATTTGGGTAAGGGCAATGAGGTTACAAGAGAATTCAAATGGTGGCTATTCATATGCTTTTGCATATGCCATTCTTTCAATATGGGTCAATGGAGTATACTAGTGAATAATTTGTAATATGGTAGGCTTGAAAGGCTCAAACGTTCCAAGGAATGCCTAAATCATCTCTAAGTCAATCAATTGCCTATGATTTCGCCTCAAGTGTAATAAAACAAGTTCTAGAGTGTCATGCATGATCACTTAATTTCACAAGTTCACATAATCAGTCACTAAGTATCAACAATTCATAAGAGTATGGCTTATGTGCTCAATTGTTCATCAATCATGAAGTGAATAAAATTAACACCAAATTATTTAATTACCTAAGTATGCATTTCTCACAATCACTTAACCATAGTAAAATTCTCTCATATGCATCATAGGCTAGTAAAAAATCATAGTGAAAAAAAGAAAAACATAAATCCAAGAAATTTTTTTTTAATTTTTTAATTAATTTTTTTTAAAAAAATAATAAACTAAATAGACACAACTAAACTACACCCCCAAACCTAAATCAAACTTTGTCCTCAAAGTTGAAAAACAAAGATTAATAAAAGAGTAGGAATGTGCATACTAAAAAAAATAAAAATAAAAAGAGTGAAAAATAATACCTACTTGGGTTGCCTCCCAACAAGCGCTTTATTTAACGTCTAGGCAAGACGGAGTGCTAGGTTTAAGGCTTCTCCAAGTCAATAAAATCCATTATTTGGCCTTTTGGAGTGCTTTCCAAATATGGCTTCAATCTATGCCTATTCACCTTGAAACTAGCTCCTGTTCTCGTGTTCTCAATCTCAACTGCACCATAAGGAAACACTTTCCACACCAAAAATGGTCCACACCACCTTGACTGCAACTTTCTTGGAAAGAGACGCAAACGTGAATCATAAAGTAAAACTTTCATACCTTGTTTGAACTCTTTCCAGATAATTGATTTGTCGTGGTACAACTTTGTTCTCTCCTTGTAAATCTTTGCATTCTCATAAGCTTCTTTTCGAATCTCATCCAACTCATTCAATAGGAGCTTCCTAGTTCCACTAGCCAATTTGTCATATGTTTTATCCTGCACAAAATTAGAGTCAACAACTGAGTCCAAAACATCAACTGAGAAACAATCTTTAGAATCTGTAGGCAATTTTAAAGAACTAAAAACAGAAAATTCCACACTCTCATCTAAGACTGTCATGGTTAGTTTCCCATTTTGAACATCAATTATGGTCTTTGCTGTAGCCATGAATGGACGTCCAAGCAAAATAGGTAGCTCATGCTCATTCTTTGATTGTCTCTCCATGTCCAAAACTACAAAATCAACAGGAATGATTAGTCTATCAATTTGAACTAAAATATCCTCCACAATGCCTCTAAGATATCTAATTGAACGATCAGCAAGTTGAAGAGACATTGTGGTAGGTTTTAGCTCTCCTAAACCTAATTGCAAGTAAACAGAATAAGGCATTAAATTGATGCTTGCACCCAAATCCAACATAGCCCTTTCTTTCTTTGAACCTCCTACAATAATGTTGATATTAAAACTCCCTGGATCTTTCAATTTGGGTGGCAAGTTCTTTTGAAGCACAGCACTTACCGTTTCCGAAACCATTACCTTTTCATTTGGCTCATACTTACGCTTGTGAGTATTCAATTCCTTTAAGAACTTTGCATAAGATGGTATGTTCCTGATCATATCAAGCAGAGGTAAGTTCACATTAACCTTAGACAAAATGTCATAAATTTCAGAAAATGACTTATCCAATTTACTTTTCTTGAGTCGGCTTGGAAATGGAATAGGAGGAACATAGGGGTGTTGCACCTTGTGTAACTTAGGAGTTTCACAAGATGGATTGGACTCCTCACTTTGACTTGGTTCCTCAATATCCTCATTTTTGCCACCTCTTGGGCTTTTCTCTTGTTGCTTCTCTTTGGCAACCTCATCACCTACAAGTAAGGTTAAATTTTCATCAGAATCATCATTCATTTTATTATCAAATATCTTACCGTTTCTCAGAATAGTAATAGATTTGGCTTGCTTAGGTTGGCTTGGAAATTTTTTAGGAATATGGCCTTGCAATGCCTCAGCAATTTGTCCAACTTGGACCTCTAATTTCCGCTGAGACGCCTCTAGTTGTTGGAATAGTTGTTTATTGCTCTGTTGATTACTTTGACAAACTTCTGTAAATTTTTGCAAAGTATCTTCTAAAGATGGCTTCCGTGGTTGGAAAGAAGAACTTGCTTGATTATGGTTCTGGTTGTTACTCCATGAAAAATTGGGATGACTTCTCCAACCCGGGTTGTAAGTATTTGCAAAAGGATCATTTCTCACCCGTGGGTTATGAGAGTTCATCATATTGGCTTGTTCAACAAAATCTGAAATTTTTTCACTAAAAGGACAAGCATTAGTAACATGACCATAAATCCCACAAATTCCACATACTTCATTGGACACTGGCATTCTTTGACCTATCATCATAGCACACATGGACTTCATTTGTTTGGTTAATTCTAAAACCTGCGTTGCCAACTCAGTGTTAGTGTTAATCTCATAAAGACCTCTAGATTTACCTCTAACACTCTTTTGTTGCGAATTAGCTCCAAGCATCTCGTAGAGCTCGTAGGTCTCTTGTGTAGTCTTTTCTCCCATGGCACCTACAGCAGCATTATCAACCATAGCTTGACAAGCTTGAGTTAGTCCATCATAAAAAAATTGATTTTGCAATTCCAATGGGTACTGATGATGTGGACATTGAATTAAAAGAAATTTAAAACGTTCCCAAGCTTCATGGAATGCCTCACCATCTGCTTGTGTGAATGTTGCAATCTTACCCCTCAATTCAGTGGTTTTGGCATGTGAGTAAAACTTACCTATGAATTTATTGTACACTGCATCCCATGTGGTAAGTGAGGCTGGGGTTATAGACATGAACCACGTCTTTGCCGCATCCTTCAAGGTATAGGGAAAACATCTCATTCGCAATTGGTCATCAGTTAACCCCTGCAAAGGAAAAGTTTGAATAGTTGCGTAAAACTCACGAATGAATGTCAAAGGATTTTCAATAGCAGCACCATGAAAAGAAAGAAGCATATTAAAGTGAATATATTTAAGCTCATAATTTCTGGCTGCATCATTGAGAACAATGCATGATGGTGATGTTCCCACAGTAGGACGTGTAAACTCCTTCATAGGACGATTTTGAACACGATTTTGAACTTGATTTTTAGCTTGATTCCCAACTTGTAACTCCATGTTGGTTTCAACTAGTTCCTCTTCTTGTGCCCTTGCTTTCCTACCGATTCTGTCAATTTGTTCATTGATGTGCACTATCTCTTGACCAAGTGATCGTCAACCTTGCATCTACTACCTAAAGAAAGAGAGAAAAAGAAAAAAAAATTAAATAAATTTAGTAAGCTAGAAAGAAAAATAATAAAAGAAAAGCACATGTAGTTAAATAAAATTGAATAAACTAAAGACAAATCCCTGGCAACGGCGCCAAAAACTTGATGAACAAAAAGTTATATTCTCGCAAGTGCACGAATCAAGGTAGTATAGTGTGCAAGTACAAGAGTTGATCCCACAGAGATTTGCTAAATTTATTCAATTAAAATTCAACTATTTATGCTTAAAAAAATTATAAAAGCCAATAAAAATAATTATCTAAGTATTTAATTAACTAATGAAATTAATTAACCTAAAATAAATAAATTAACCAATAGAGAAAAGCCTAGGAATTTGATTTCACCAATACATTGCAATTTTATGTCTTCAATCCTAAAAATCTCAATTCAATTCTAGGGTTCATTCTTCCTAATATATGATTACTTTGTTTGATGGCAGCTATAATCAAGTATTTTTAATCATTAATTACCTATGATGTGTAGCATAATCAATGACTAAAAACCCATTAAGAATAGAAGAACATATAACAAGAACCAAATAAATATTCTAGCTTGATGTATGCATCAAATATTTATTCAATCATTCAAGAGAGCTATACATGGCTTAGCATATGATGTGTACCCTTACCATGTCTCAAACAATCAATTAATTTATATTAAAGGTGGCCAATCAATAACACAAATTAAAAGATTGAATTAATCACAATGAATGACACTAGAATTTAAGAATTGATCAATTAATTAAAGAGACATAAAATATACAAGTAGGCTCAATCAAATTCCTAGTAAATAAATTAGTTCATGTTCAACATAACACACAATATCAAATTAATATAAGTCATGCTCTAATTAAACAATAAACAAATTCAAGATATAAATCTAACAATACAAATAAAACCAAGTCAAAATAATGAATTAATAGCGCCTGGAAGCTAGTTTTAATGTGCACATGGACAACAAAGGCACGTGGATATTAAATTCAAGCTATTCTTCAATAGCTTGTTAAGCTCCAGTGGTTCACGCCCCAAGCAGCCACACGCTTCAACCGACCTTGCACAAAGCCAACGCACAGCAATCTTAATTAGGAAGCTTCTGTTTCGCCTCCTCTATCGCCTCCTCTAGCTCACCGCTCCAGCTGCTTCAACCAAGACACGCCAGCAGCTGCTATAAACCAACAAGAAACGCAGCACAACTTGCGGTTCTGTTCAGCACACGCAACAGCTCGCAATTTCTGTTGACATCCAACATGTTCTGCCTTACGTGTACTTCTCGTAGCTCTGTTCTTCTTTAAAGAACAACACCCTCTTCTCTTTTATCTCTGCAAAATAGAAACCAGCAACACAGAACAGAGACCCACAAAACAACCCAAAAACTGAGCCTCCCTTTCTCTCTGTTCTGTGTTTGTTTTTCTAATTTTTTTTTTGCGTGTCCTAGCTATTGCCGCCCCTCTCACCTTTTATAATTTTTCTTTTAAGATTTTAGAGTTTATTTTTAATCAAGCAATAAATCTCAGTCCTTTATTTTATTTTAATCCTATGGTCCAAAAATACTTAAAACAAATCAGAATTTAATTACAACTTTAAAAAGTCAAACAATATATATTTCAAAAATTTATTCCAATTACAAAATTTATTGTTTGATTTCATGCTATAATTTCCAAAATTAATTCCAAAATCACTTTTTCTAAATTAATTCACAAGACACATTAAATATTTAATTTTACACAAGATTATAGCAATAAATGTGGTAATAAATAATAAAAATAATATAACAATTATATTATTATCACCCTTCAATCCCTCCTAGAGTTGAGAATATGCAGGGCCTCCCTCTATCAGTTGGACTGAGTTTCATGACAGCCATGAGTGAACTTTACGACTCTCTGTTTCAATGGTTTCAAATCCACCCATCTCCTCCTGTCGCCATTATCTTCGATGTGTTACTCAGTTCTTGAGTGGGTACTCTCACTTCCCAACACAATATCCACATTCTAAGCTTTATTATTATTCTTTTTGATAAGCAACATATTCATTGATCATAATAATGGCACCAGGAAGATATATATCTTCACAGTTGCCTAAATATCAAACCCAACTACAAACCGAAACTGCCAACAAGAACAGAGAAGAGCAAAGAAGCAAGGTAGGAAGGAACATAAAAATCCAAAAGGTAGGGTAAACCAGGTACCTCCTACTGATACCAAATCAAACTAACAGAAAGTTGAACCTTTGTCGACGATCACGGTTGATTCGAAGTATAGTTTGTTGGTATATCTCTATAATTATGGCAATAAAATCACGTTTTAACCATCATAAAATCGTGTTTTTTAATAGCCAAATATTGAGTTGAGATTCAGTGTGAAATTATGGACCATATCCGGAATTGGTCAACCAAATATTTATTTCCATAATTGTGGAGATATACTAACATTCTCCCACTTGGTCCATATATTTCACATTAGAAGAAACAAATCACATGAATCATGGCGACAGTTCCTCAAATGGTGAGTATTATCTTCCATGTATTACTATGTAAAATGTTTCTAAATCAACCCATTTTTACTTAATGAAAAAACCTTATGTTTATTCACAGTCCAAACAACAAGGATATTTCTCAAATAAAACTTTAGTGTATACAAATCAAAATGAGAAACATCATGTTATTAATAAGAGTTTCAATTACAATCATAATGTGGGACCAAGTCTCATTCTCTCTACATGATCCTTAAATTTAAACGGTGGCATGCCCTTAGTCAAAGGATCAGCTAACATCAATTCAGTGCTAACGTGTTCAATGACCACTCTTTTATCTCTAACACGTTCTCTAATGGCTAAGTACTTAATGTCCATGTGCTTACTTCGACTTCCACTCTTATTATTCTTAGCCATGAATACCGCAGCTGAATTGTCACAATATATTCTCAATGGCTTAGATATGGAGTCAACAACTTTAAGCCCACCAATGAAACTCTCTAATATACCTCTATGTCTGTCTCTATAGATATTAATGCCAATGACATAAGATGCATCGCCCATATCCTTCATATCAAAGTTCTCAGAAAGATATTGTTTCACCTCACGTAGCATCCCCTTATCATTGGTTGCAAGCAGAATATCATCCACATATAGCATAAGGAAACAAATCTTGCTCCCACTAACCTTCTGGTATATACACTGATCCATGATGTTCTCAACCAAACCAAATGAAGAGATGACTTCATGGAATTTTGGATACCATTAGCGGGAAGCTTGTTTCAACCCATATATGGATTTCTTCGGCTTACAGACCAAATGTTCACCATTACTAGAGGAAAAACCTTCAGGTTGTTTCATGTAAACCTCTTACTCTAGGTCACCATTGAGAAATGCCGTTTTCATATCCATTTGTTGCAACTTTAAGTCAAAATGTGCAATAAGTGCCATTATGATGCGGAGAGAATCTTTCTTAGATACAGGAAGAAGGTCTCCTTGTAATCGATTCCCTCCTTTTTGAGTGAATCCTTTGGTTAGGAGTCTTGCCTTATAACGCTCATTGTTGCCTAATGAGTTAGTCTTGGTCTTAAAGATCCATTTATAGCCTATAGCCCTAGCCCTAGCCCTATTAGGCAACTCGACAAGATCCCATACTCTATTAGATGCCATTGAATCCATCTCATCCTTCATAGCATCGAACCAAAGTTTTGATTCTTTGTTGTTCATGGCTTCTGAAAACGTCTCTGGATCATTAACGGACCCAATATTGAAATTATACTCTTATAGATACACAATGTAATCACTAGGAATAGTTGGTTTCCTTTCCCTAGTAGACCTTCTTAATGTTGGTTCAACATTCTCCGAAAGATCATGTTGTTCAACTGGTTGCTCACTCAATTTTGGTGTATCCAGAGAAGCCTCGTCTACTGGTAAGTTATCAACTACTTGTGGATCTTCAATGATTGGTTGTTCAATGTCCAGATGCACTGAAGGGACATTGTTCATGATAACTAATCCTTGACTTGAGTTAGAGGGCTGATTTCTCATAGAAACTAGTTCTTGAGATTGATCGCTCCCACTAACTAAGTCATTTTCAAGAAACTTGGCGTTCCTTGATTCCATAACTCTAGTGCTATGAGATGGACAATAGAATCTGTAGCCTTTGGACTGTTCGACATATCTAATGAAATACCCATTTATGGTCCTAGGATACAGTTTCTTTTCTTGTGGGTTGTAAACTTTTATATCAGAAGGGCATCCCCAAACACGCATTTGACGCAAACTCGATTTCCAACCTTTGAATAATTCAAAAGGTGTCTTTGGAACAGCCTTGGTTAGAAACCGGTTCAATATATACACTGCCGTTTTAAGAGCTTCAATCCACAAAGACTTAGGCAACTTCGAGCTGCTAAGCATACTACGCACCATTTCCATCAAAGTTCGGTTCCTTCTTTCTGCAACACCATTCTGATTTGATAAACCAGGCATGGTATATTGGGCAACAATCCCATTTTCTTGAAGGAACTTCGCAAATGGTCCAGGTGCTTGTCCATCTTTAGTGTATCTACCATAATACTCCCCACCTCTATCAGTTCTTACTCTCTTTATAGGTTTTCCACATTGTTTCTCTACTTTAGCCATAAAGATTTTAAAGGCGTCTAATGCTTCGTTCTTGTTATGAAGCATGTAGAGATACATAAACCTCAAGTAATCATCAATAAAAGTGATGAAGTACTTCTGACCATATACATCAATGTCTAGACAGCATGTGTCAGAATGTATGATTTCTAATATGGTTGAACTCCTATTGGCACCTTTCTTAGACTTGTTGGTTTGCTTATCCTTAATGCAATCCACACAAGTGTTGAAATCAGTAAAATGACAGAATACTAAGTATTCTGTCATTTACCAATCCCTTAATTCTATTTATGGAGATATGACCTAATCCCCGGTGCCATAACGTGGAGGAGTCCTCATCTATATTTGATTCAAAACAAACATATCAGAGTGGATTACCTTTCTTAACAAGCCACTGTTAAAGCTTGGCGTAGTCTTTCTTCATATGTCTCTTCTTTTTATTAAAGAAACACTTGGACTCTTTCTTAATGTCAGCTTGGGCAGGGATTTTCTCTTTTTTCCCTTGTTCTTGGCTCGATCCTTGCTCTTTCCTTGGCTTGCAAAAAATACACTTTCACCTGATTCCATAAGCAGTCTTCCCTCCTCTTGAACACACATGATCATCAATTCATCGATGGTCCACTTATCCTTTTGTGTGTTATAGGATATCTTGAATGGTTCGTACTACTTTGGTAGAGTGTTTAGTATATAGTGTACAAGGAAAGATTCAGACATCTCCACCTCTAGCTTTTTGAGTTGGGCCGCTATATCTCTCATGGCCATTATGTGCTCGCGCACTCCTTTGACACTGGTGAGCCTTATTGATGAGAACTTCATTATCAGGGTGCTGGCTAACGCTTTGTCTGAAGTGACAAACTGATCAACTATGGCCTTCAGTAAGGTCCTAATGTTGGTATGCTGTTCGACAGAACCACATATCCCAGCAGATATCTTTGTCTTAATATACATGACACTAAAGCGATTAGATCGCTCCCAACGTTCATGTAAAACTACTTGAGCAGGAGTGCTGGTCTCAGTCAATACGGGCTCGTCTTTCCTTATAGCATAGTCTATATCCATGCACCCTAATTGGAGGAGAACTCTTTCCTTCCAAACCTTGTAGATCTCTCCACTAGTTTGGGAACTTCTAGGTAAATACTAGTCCAAGGAAACACTGCTTAAAGAAAAACACATGCTTATGTATCTAGAATTTTTGAGGCAAACTTAATTATATCTACTAATGTAAACATATTTTGTTAATAAATCTCAGACATAAAACTTGCCTATGGGCTAAAGTTCTAATTCTAATAGATTCATATCATAATGATAAAACTATCAAATTATATCATTTCCTAATCCCTGTGGGTAAATTAAGAAACTAATTTGATATTTTATCCTAATTAGTTATGAAATTTATAATAAAAATTCCTGTGGGATTAAATTTATTATAACCTTTATAACTAATTACAATTTATGTCTAATACCATTATGTGATTTTTACAAATATAATTTTACTTAATTAAGGTTGCTGTGACTAAGCCTTGATTAAATAAATTATAAATCACTTAGACTTATTGGCAAAATTATAAGTTTATTCATATTTTAAAAATTGCAATTAATACAAGGCAACTTTAATTCCAAATAATACGAATAACTTAGCTACATGTGCTTTTAGTATAAAAATAACAAAAAATTATACATATTCAAAATGAGCACATGCACACATTCAATCAAATTTTCATAATTTAATCATAATTTTATGATAATTTTCACAAAATTATTCAATTTAAAATTACAGCATTTATAAAAAAATTTCAAATTTATGAAAAATCCTCATGAAATCCAAATAATGAGAAGTTTTCATAATTATGTTAATTTTGTGAAAATAATCTAATTATTCATAAAATTATGAAAAATTATAGAATTGAAAATTTGATGCAACTCTTCAAAATATAATTATTTGGCCTAAATTAAATGATTTTAATTACCTAAATTAAATAAATCCTTTAGGCCTAATTAAAATAAACCAAATGGCTTTTTATTTAATTTACATGCCCAAATAATTAACCAAAACGGTTCAAAAAAATGGCCCAAAACAAACTAAAATAGCCGAACAGACAGCCCAAAAATAAAATGAGCCTAACGTTTAATAGCCCATTCAATCTTAAGAGGACCCAAAAGGTTAAACCAAAATAGTAATAACAATAATAATAAATGCTCAAAATGTCATCTTTAATGGCCCATATAAGAATTATAGGAAATGGCCCATATACAAAAATTGCCAAACGTGTGCCTAGCAGAAAAAACAAACTGAGCCCCCCCCCCTCTTTTTTTTTTTATTTTGGACAGTGTAGTTACACTGTACACGTACGGGCGCATGTGCCCAGTCTCATAGCACTATTGGGCGAGTCTTCTTCTTCGCTCGAATTTTGCTGCAAACGGGTTTTTCAACTCGATTCAAGACCCGGTTGAAACTTGGCCTTCCATTCATCGATTCAAGTGGTTCTTTATCCCAAATCGATCAGAATGAAGCGAAAAAGGGCATTATGAAATCGGTTTTGGCTCCAAACGTCTTAAAAACAATTTCAAATTTCCACAAAATTTTCGTTTTTGGTCGACTACATGGTAGGCATTCACGAATATCTTGTTCTGTTTTTTTTTTTATTGTTATTCTTAAATGGCTAGAAAATCATTTTAAAATCGTTCCCTAGCCTCATTATAACCGGAAATGTACAGAAATTCAAGTAACCAGTTTTGACATAATGGCAAAATTACAGAATATTTTCTTCATGCAAGACAGAGATTATTTGCATACTCTAATACCAAATGTAAGTACATCATACAGATTATACATGCTTTTACATTATATGAAACATGTTAAAATAATTAAAAGCGGAAGCGATAGAATCTAACTAACCTCCAGCCATTGCTTTGCTATTTGTTTGATATTGATCCAGTCTCAGAAATCGATGAGCTTGCTTGAATTACTTCCAAGCCTTCCAAGCACTCAAAAACCTCATTAGATGGTGTCTTTTTATGAGATTAATGTACTTGGGGACCGGAAGGAGCCCTCTTTAATTACTAACGAGAGCATGCTAATTATGGCAATAAAATCACGTTGTAACCATCATAAAATCGTGTTTTTTAATAGTCAAATATTGAGTTGAGATTCAACGTGAAATTATGGACCATATCTGGAATTGGTCAACCAAATATTTATTTCGTACATCATACATAGTTGGCATGAGAAAGGTAATGGCTGGGACAGAGTTTAGGATTGCTACGTAAGCTGGAGATTGACAGCATCGACCAGAGTCTTCTTATTGTGCCTAGCGTCAGATGACCAGTTTAGCAACCAGCTACACCGAACAGTCAAAAAACAAGCTATGGGGTTCTGCCACCATAAAAACTTACAGTCAAGGAACAATTTCTGATGGCAACAATCCACATCATAGACCAAATATAAACCAGGAATAGAATTTCCTCTATTGTCCGCTTTTGTTGTTGAGGACAATCTCGTTACTTGCCTACCACATGGTCCAGTGCAGTTGAAGATGTCGAGAGTCACTAGGGCCTGATGGTGCTTGAAAAAAAAAATCAAAACAACCAAGCTGGGAATTTCCAAGATAACAGAGAATCAGACTCAAAAGTACCACCAGCACAGGAAGCTCGACCTAAAAGAAAGAAAATAAGCAGGGTCCATTTTCTTTAATACAAATTATTCTACAATCACTTGTTGATTCTCCCATAATGAAAACATCTTTGTCCTAAGCAATTAATAATCCACCTGAGAGACTTGTAGCGGCCAAGAACAAGAAGCCAAAATTTGACCCCATTTTAATTTTTTTTGAATCTGTCCTGTGAAATTTTGTAGCTTAGTCGCTTGTTAAGCAGCATATCCATTCTATTACTAACCACCAACTTCTTAAGAACCCTCGCTTTTGCAGCACTACCCATTCATCTGATATTTCAATTAAGAATGTGCATGCTTAAACAAAATACCACCCCTGCATGCAAGAAAAAAGTCATCACCACGTTACTCCTGGTCTCTTTCCTTTAGAGCTATTAATTCCTCCACAATTAACTCATTCATATTTGTTTTAAATCCCACAAGTTTTCCCACTTCCCTGAAGGAAACCGAAACAACACGCAGCGGAATTTAAATCATTCGGCCTCCACCAAGATCGATTCGGAGAGTTGCCTGATTAGGGTTTCGAGATTTTACCTGACGTTTTCTCTGAATTTTCTGTCGTTGGTCGAGTCACAAGCAGCAACTTTTCGTTCCTGCCTCTACGGTATCCACACGAACGGATCTCACGACTCTTGAACGTCTCACGATCAGAAGCCTTAAAGAGCTTTTTAATTCCTTATAACCGAATTGCTAGCTTCGATTAAAAGGAATGTTTTTGTTTTCTGTTTTTAAAAGTGCGGCCGTGTTTTTTTGGAAAAACATCCTTTTTATAGGCAGTAAATTTTACCCTAAAATTTACTGCCAAACAGAACTCTAATCCTATTTAGAATAGGATTAGATATATTCTTAATCCAATTCAGAATAGGATTAGATATATCCTTAATCCAATTCAGAATAGGATTAATTAAGCTCCTCATTGATCCGTTCTAAGTGTGCGACCCAATAGGTTCTCAAAACAATGGCAATGACAAAATTGTCACAGGCAATGAGCGGTATCTAGCAACACATCATTGCTACCCATGTAACGAGAATGTCTATGACTCGACATAACCTTACTCGTGATAGATGTTACCGTGTAGTTTAATCCCTTTATCCTATGATGTCTTGATTAGACACAAGTCATGGAATGTGTCACACTTGTATAGTCTAATCAGCGTTTCTTGATTCCTGAGTAGACTAATTAAACAAATAAAATCAATATCTCATATTGACTTATTCGAGCACGGCCATGCATTTCTTAGTCTCACTCTATCAAAGGGCCCAAGACATCACTCTTGTTATATAAGAGGGATAAATCCTATCTTGATCACTCAACATCCCTCTACATAGATCAAGGCATACCCAATTACTACCTTTATAGTCCATCCTGTTACGAATGACATCTAGCAGCATTAAAGTATGCAATTCTCTATGTTGGGATCTTTGATGATCTCAAGTCAAAGGATCACATACACCATCATCACTATGAGAATCGCTTATGACATTCATATAACAATCCATGTAGCGTTCTCATGGAGGGTCGATCCAGTACATAGTTCTCTAACATGTACCTATGTGATGACTTGATATCCTATATCCATGACAATGGTCATCAGTCAACCACATACTAGTCTTATCGTATCATTGTTATCCTTGTTCACAATAATACTTGACTAGGGATATTTTAAGAATAGTGTGTTATTACTATTCTAAGGACATTATTATATAAGATTATATTACGCAGTTATAAGACAAATATAATAATGAACTATGATAAATAAAATGTCATGATACATAAAAAAATGCCAAAGTCAATCATCTAATGAATGGTTCTAAGGGCATAATCCAACAATCTCCCACTTGCACTAAGACCATTCACTCATGTATCTAATACCTAGTGACCTAGTGTGACGATCATGTCTCTGCTGCGTCAAAGGCTTCGTCAGTGGGTCGGCGATGTTATCGTCAGTTGGTACTTTGCATATCCTCACATCTCCTCTCTCGATGATATCTCGAATGAGATGGAAGCGCCGTAGTATATGTTTGGATCGTTGGTGAGATCTAGGTTCCTTAGCTTGTGCGATGGCTCCATTGTTGTCACAATAGAGCTCAATCGGATCTACAATGCTAGGAACAACTTCAAGCTCAGTAATGAACTTCCTGATCCAAACAGCCTCCTTAGCAGCTTCAGAGGCAGCTATATACTCAGCCTCTGTTGTAGAATCGGCCACTGTCGCCTGCTTTGAACTCTTCCAGCTCACAGCACCACCATTAAGGCAAAACACATAACCAGACTGCGATCTATAGTCATCTTTATCAGTTTGGAAGCTAGCATCAGTGTAACCTGTTACAATGAGCTCTTCCTCACCTCCATATATCAAGAATGTATCCTTAGTCTTTCTCAAGTACTTAAGAATATTCTTGACAGTGATCCAGTGACGTTCACCAGGATCAACTTGATATCTACTCGTCATGCTCAAGGCATACGAGACATCGGGACGTGTGCATAACATGGCATACATAATGGATCCAATAGTAGATGCATATGGAACTTTACTCATACGTTCTCTCTCTTCTTGTGTTGTAGGACACTGTTCTTTTGAGAGAGAAATGCCATGTGTCATAGGCAAGAATCCTTTCTTGGAATCCTGCATGCTAAACCTCTTTAGCACTTTATCTATGTATGCACTTTGACTTAGGCCAATTAATTTCCTTGATCTATCTCTATAGATCTTTATACCCAGTATATAGGAAGCTTCGCCCAAGTCCTTCATTGAAAAGCAATTCCCTAACCAAGTCTTTACAGACTGAAGGGTAGGGATGTCATTCCCAATGAGTAGTATGTCATCTACATACAACACCAGGAAGACAATAGTGCTCCCACTGACCTTCTTGTAGACACAAGGTTCATCTTCATTCTTGATGAAACCAAACTCTTTGATTGCATCATCAAAACGAAGATTCCAACTTCGAGAAGCTTGCTTTAGTCCATAAATAGAACGTTGCAGCTTACAAACCTTTCCAGCATTTTTTGGATCAACAAAACCCTCAGGTTGTGTCATGTACACATCCTCGAGTAGCTTTCCATTAAGAAAAGCAGTCTTGACGTCCATTTGCCAGATTTCATGATCATGGTATGCAGCTATCGCAAGCAAGATCCTAATGGATTTGATCATCGCGACTGGTGAAAAAGTTTCATCATAGTCAATACCATGAATTTGTTTAAAACCTTTAGCAACCAATCGCCCTTTATAGGTATGAACATTTCCTTCCATGTCGGTTTTCTTCTTAAAAACCCATTTACACCCTATAGGTTTTACCCTTTCGGGTAAGTCAACCAAGGTCCAAACTTGGTTGGCATACATGGATTCCATCTCAGATCTCATGGCTTCAAGCCATTTCTCAGAGTCTGGCCCTGTAATAACCTCTTGATAGGTAGTAGGCTCATCTTGGTCCATGAGCAATACATCACCGTTCTGAGTCATTAGAAATCCATATTTCTGTGGCTCACGATGTGTTCTAACTGATCTACGCAAGGCTTGTGTCTCTTGAGCAGGCGGTTGCTCCACAACAACTTGTGGTTCTGGTTCCACAACAACTTGTGGTGCTTGCTCAGGCTCCATCTCAACATCGGGTGCGCTATCTTGTAGCTCTTGAATTTCTTCAAGTTCTACTTTTCTCCCACTAGTTCTTCTAGAAATGAATTCTCTTTCTAGAAAGACACCTGTTCTAGCTACAAACACTTTGCGCTCAGTGGGATTGTAAAAATAATATCCTTTAGTTTGTTTAGGATATCCCACAAAATAGCACTTATCAGATTTAGGTGCAAGTTTGTTAGAGACTTGACGTCTTACATAAGCCTCACAACCCCAAATCTTCATAAAAGACATACTGGGACGTTTACCAGTCCATATCTCATATGGTGTCTTTGGAACCGATTTAGATGGAACACGGTTCAGTGTAAAAGCAGCTGTTTCTAATGCATGTCCCCAAAAGGATTCTGGAAGATCTGTATGACTCATCAATGATCGAACCATATCTAATAAAGTTCGGTTTCTCCTTTCAGATACACCATTCCATTGTGGTGTATTTGGAGGAGTGAGTTGTGAGACAATCCCACACTCTTTAAGATAGTCAAGCAATTCTTGGCTTAAGTATTCACCACCTCGATCTGATCGAAGTGCCTTAATGCTCTTGCCAAGTTGGTTTTGTACTTCATTCTTGAATTCTTTGAACTTTTCAAAAGATTCTGACTTGTGTTTCATAAGAAACACATAGCCATATCTACTGAAATCATCAGTAAATGTAATAAAGTACATAAACCCACCTCTGGCCTGTGTGTTTAAAGGTCCACATACATCTGTATGTACTAAGCCCAATAAATCACTTGCCCTTTCACTATGTCCTTTGAAAGGGGCTTTAGTCATCTTACCCATCAAACAAGATTCACATGTCTCATACGATTCAAAATCAAGTGAGTCCAAAAGTCCATCTTTATGGAGTTTGGAAATGCGATTCTCATTTATGTGTCCTAAGCGACAATGCCAGAGATATGTTGGATTTTGATCATTAGATTTAATCCTTTTAGCATTTATGTTATAAATAGGCATATCAAGATTTAGAATGTAAAGACCATTAATTAGTTGTGCACTACCATAAAAGATATCATTTAAATAAATGGAGCAACAGTTGTCCTTTATTATAAATGAAAAACCCTTCTTGTCCAAACAAGAAATAGAAATAATGTTTTTAGTGATGGAAGGCACATAATAACAATCATCTAATTCTAAAACAAGCCTTGTGGGCAATGTCAAAATATAAGTTCCTACAGCTAATGCAGCAACCCTTGCTCCATTTCCCACTCGTAGGTCGACCTCGCCCTTAGTCAATGATCTACTCCTTTTGAATTCCTGCACATTTACACAAATGTGAGAACCACATCCAGTATCTAATACCCATGATGAAGAAGTAGATATATTAACTTCTATAACATAAATACCTGAAGTGGAAGTCTCACTTCCTTTCTTCTTCTTTAGCTCTTCCAAGTATTTGTTGCAATTCCTCTTCCAATGTCCGGTCTCACCGCAATGGAAGCATTTCCCTTCTTTGGCAACCCCACCTTTAGGCTTCAGTGTAGTATCATTGGGCTTGAACTTGCCATTGGCTTTATTACCTTTTTTCTTGCCCTTTGCATTAGCCCTGCCCTTAGCTTTCTTAACTATTAAGACATCTTTGGGCTTGGCCTTTTTCATGTTGGATTCAGCTGTTTTCAACATGCTAAGTAACTGTGGCAGAGTCTTGTCAATTTCATTCATGTTGTAATTAACAACAAACTGACTGTAGCTGTCTGGCAACGATTGCAGAATCACATCAGTGGCCAACTCTTGGCCCAAAGGAAATCCCAATCTTTCAAGGTTTTCAGTGTACCCAATCATCTTGAGCACATGAGTACCAACGGGAGTCCCCTCTGCCATCCTACACTGAAACAATGCCTTAGAGACATTGTACCTTTCTTGCCTAGCTTCCTCTTCATAGAGTTGCTTGAGATGCTCGATCATATCGAACGCATCCATTTCCTCATGTTGCTTTTGAAGCTCAGGATTCATGGAGGCAAGCATAAGGCAACTAACATCCAATGCATCATCTTGATGCTTCTTATAAGCATCTCTTTCTGCCCTTGGAGCATTAGAGGGTGGTTCCTCAGGTAAGGGAATTTCAAGGACATACAACTTCTTTTCATGCTTGAGGACTATCCTCAGGTTCCTGTACCAATCCAGGAAGTTTGTCCCATTCAACTTGTCCTTCTCAAGGACAGATCGCAGTGAAAGTGTGTTATTTGTGTTTGATGCCATGGTAATCTACAACAAAAATATGCAAAATATAAGTATCATGAATGCATTCATTTAATTAAATATTTATTAAATGATGCTCCCACTATTTTTATCGAATCAACAACCCTCACTATTAATTCGAAAAAATTATCACATAATTTCTCTAGTGGGCCAAGATCCATATTTCACCTTATCTAGAGTTAGCTTTGGCTAATCGCCCAAGATTTGGCTATTTAGGTAGGCAACACTTACCAATTACATCTCATGTAACTCTTGGATAGTTGGGTGAACAACACTTGTTCTAATTCATCTCATGAATGGAAGCCCAACTTTATGCCTCTAAATTCCCAATCCTATTGATGAAATTTAGTTAAGTCAACCCAATTTATAGCCTTTGGATATCACTATTATCCCATCGCGTCTTACTAAGATAGATATGATATTTTGCTTTGGCAAACATAACAAAATCGATTCTAGTCTTGACGAGTGCTATTCATTGGTAGGCATCTATTATTGACTTAATTTAATTTGAGGGATTTTCTTAGTTTATTGAATAAGATCTCACCAATTTTACTTTTTTTTTTTTAAAATTATCATATGATTTTCATATCATAAACGTACAAAATAAACCATGCATCTCATGCAATTAAGCAATAAAATAAACGTGACATAGTTATAGCCCAAACTAAATGGATTTCCCAAGCCAATGAGAAACCCTAAGGGTTAACCTAAGGGTAATAGCATCTTCTCCAAGTGCCTCTTTGGTCATCCTTTGCATGGTTGTCAACTCCAATTACATAGTTTAAGAGAAACCTCGAGTTACATTCGAGGGGAGTAAGATGAGAAAAGAATGTACAACAAGAATTTCAAGAACAAGGCACGACACGCAGGTCGTATTTATTAAAATTTACAACCACGAAAATACAATCATATTGGGCTAGGGCTATAACTATGCACCATGCTCAAACAACAACCATCGTGTTATACAAACAAGTGTAATGCAATTTTTAATTTTTAGTTTTATTAATGAGGCACATTTGAAACGAATTATAACCCTGACTGCGGGGTTCCCAGGGGCTAATCTTATCAGGATGTTCCAGCCAGTATCTCATACTGACTATAATTTTAGTCGCATTAGAACTCTTATCTAAAAGTGTTTCAATCTTTATACACTTTCGACATTATTCTGTTTCTTCCATAACGTTTATGCAGAACAGAAACCGCCATTAATAATTCGCATCACAGATTATACATAACGTTTATGCAGAACAGAAACGCCATTAATAATTCGCATCACAGATTATACATAACGTTTATGCAAAACAGAAACGCCATTATTAATTCGCATCACAGATTATATCTCACATATAAGTTGAATCGAAATTGATATACATCATATATATATTTTCAACAATTCGATTTCTAGCCTCTGAATAATCTCATATACATTCTAATCCGTATTACTCATTAAAACGATTGCATGTAATCATAAACAGAAAGTAACCAGAGATCATGCTTTTATCAAAACAAATCAGGGACTCCGAACCTGGCTCGGATACCAGTGAAGGAAACCGAAACAACACGCAGCGGAATTTAAATCATTCGGCCTCCACCAAGATCGATTCAGAGAGTTGCCTGATTAGGGTTTCGAGATTTTACCTGACGTTTTCTCTGAATTTTCTGTCGTTGGTCGAGTCACAAGCAGCAACTTTTCGTTCCTGCCTCTACGGTATCCACACGAACGGATCTCACGACTCTTGAACGTCTCACGATCAGAAGCCTTAAAGAGCTTTTTAATTCCTTATAACCGAATTGCTAGCTTCGATTAAAAGGAATGTTTTTGTTTTCTGTTTTTAAAAGTGCGGCCGTGTTTTTTTGGAAAAACATCCTTTTTATAGGCAGTAAATTTTACCCTAAAATTTACTGCCAAACAGAACTCTAATCCTATTTAGAATAGGATTAGATATATTCTTAATCCAATTCAGAATAGGATTAGATATATCCTTAATCCAATTCAGAATAGGATTAATTAAGCTCCTCATTGATCCGTTCTAAGTGTGCGACCCAATAGGTTCTCAAAACAATGGCAATGACAAAATTGTCACAGGCAATGAGCGGTATCTAGCAACACATCATTGCTACCCATGTAACGAGAATGTCTATGACTCGACATAACCTTACTCGTGATAGATGTTACCGTGTAGTTTAATCCCTTTATCCTATGATGTCTTGATTAGACACAAGTCATGGAATGTGTCACACTTGTATAGTCTAATCAGCGTTTCTTGATTCCTGAGTAGACTAATTAAACAAATAAAATCAATATCTCATATTGACTTATTCGAGCACGGCCATGCATTTCTTAGTCTCACTCTATCAAAGGGCCCAAGACATCACTCTTGTTATATAAGAGGGATAAATCCTATCTTGATCACTCAACATCCCTCTACATAGATCAAGGCATACCCAATTACTACCTTTATAGTCCATCCTGTTACGAATGACATCTAGCAGCATTAAAGTATGCAATTCTCTATGTTGGGATCTCTGATGATCTCAAGTCAAAGGATCACATACACCATCATCACTATGAGAATCGCTTATGACATTCATATAACAATCCATGTAGCGTTCTCATGGAGGGTCGATCCAGTACATAGTTCTCTAACATGTACCTATGTGATGACTTGATATCCTATATCCATGACAATGGTCATCAGTCAACCACATACTAGTCTTATCGTATCATTGTTATCCTTGTTCACAATAATACTTGACTAGGGATATTTTAAGAATAGTGTGTTATTACTATTCTAAGGACATTATTATAAGATAATTACGCAGTTATAAGACAAATATAATAATGAACTATGATAAATAAAATGTCATGATACATAAAAAAATGCCAAAGTTAATCATCTAATGAATGGTTCTAAGGGCATAATCCAACATTCCCACGTATCACGTCCCATTTTCCCAAGCACCCTTCTACGGTTTCTAAAGTCCCCATCAGACAGTGATTCATTTGCAGCTTTCTCATTGCTAGGGCCAACATTTCCTGTCTGCTTCCTTTTCAACTTTTTCAAAATTTTGAATTTCTTTTTACCTTTTTTTGGTACCTTGCACCCTACAGCATCCTCTGAATCATCCAAGAATTTGAATTTTCTTGTGTTAAGGAGAGGAGACTTACCAGATTGTGCTCCTTCGGTATCACTGCTGGCAGAAGAAAGTGCCTTTGTTGACCACATTTTCACTTTGTACCTAGTTTTCAGTAATTGCTCTCCGGTTCTTCTCATTGTCTATAGGGTCTTGCTCTAAACCAAGGACCACCTTGTTCCTTTTGTTACCTTCATTAAATTCACAAGGGACCTTTTTAGAGATGTCAGGTTGGAAATGTGCTTCAATTCCTTTAGCATGGGATTTAACGTTATCAAATGTGTTGGACGCCACCCTGATCGAGCATGAATTAGTCCTAAGAAAAGTGTCATCTCTAAGCACCTCTTGACTTTGATCTGCTGAGTTAACTCTACTAGCCTGTGAATTGTTGTCCGTGAGGGCTATAGCCTTGTGGACAATACTTTGTTTCTTATCCTCCTCAAATGGTTGCCATGCTTATTCATGGAGTACTGGTTTTGGAAGATCATCTTCTCCAGATTCGGCCATTACAGTATAACACTCATGTTGTAGGCACGTATCAATATCCATGCACATCTCAAAGACTCGAACTTGGAAAGTTTTTTTTTTCCTACACGTCAGACTGATAAGCTCATCAATTTTGCCCACTGATTGGTTATAATGGGCATCCTTCCTTTGCTGAAATCATTGAATCTAAAAGATTTGCTATCCATGGAGAGAAATTCCCCCTATAGACTGGCAGTATTTTTGAATCTAGATTGGTTTCATACATGGAGTGGAACACCAATTGTCGCAATCCATGTTGTTCTCTGTTTGAACAGAAAGTCCTCTGACCAATTAGAGAAATCAGAAAACCATTCATTGACCCATGCCCACCCCATATTCTTCAAGTTTAGCATAGTCTCTTCCTCCTCAAATGTAAGATTCAAATTTTATAATACTGTATCCCATATGTGTACATAATCGATAGTGGAAATAAATCCTTTTAGTGAAATTAAGAGATCATTGAATATGAATTTTCACTTTTTATTTTATGTTATAATGTATGCATGGGGTATAAAGAATAGATGGGATTTAATTAATTATTAAGGTATGAAAACAATTAATGAGAAGTAATGGGCTGTCAGACGAATGGAGAAAAGAGTGAAAGGAGAGCCAATCAACGTGGGCGGCTGGAAGAAATGTTGGCGAGGAGAAGAGAAAAACTGACTCAAAAAGGGAGGAAGAAAATGGACTGCAACGGGAAGCTTACCACCGTTCCTTTTGTCACCAATTTCTCTGGGTTTTAATTGCATGGAAGACGTGCAATGATGACAGAAAAACAGGATAAGAATAGGTGGCAAGTTCTAAGTGGATTTGAGGGGCTATATAAGAGAAATACCGAGTAAAAGACATAGATTGTTACTCGCCCATTCTGTTTGCTACAAAGATTACCTTGTTCTTCCGTTCCTTTCATAGCCATAGAGTTTTATCCTTCTATCAGTTAAACCTTTTCCTCACCGTTAAAGAGCTAAGGAACAAGCAAATTAAAGCTAAGTGAGGCAGAAAAGCACTCTGCTCCAGGAAGTGCAACTCAATTGAGGTGAGTTTCCATTCTAAGGTTATCTTGATAAATGATGGTATACTTCTATGTTTATAATATAATGAACATAGATATAGACTGGTTGTAGTTAAATACTGTTGAATAAATAAGAAAACTATATGGAAAAATAAGCAAGAATAGGTAAGGGAACAAGATTGGCGAGAAGAAAACTGTTTGTTAAAAATGGGTGAGTACTCGCCCAAAGGATAGGGCGAGTTTGAGAAATTGTCTTCTGAGTTCGCCAATGTTGTGGATAATCAAAATGACTGTCCGGGCGAGTAAGGAACAATGATCGCCAAGAGGCGACAATGACGACAACAATGATCGCCCAAGAGAAATGCTGATGTTCGCCAATGAGGCGAGTAGGGAAATGAGAACTCGCCAAGATGTTGTTCAACAGGGTGAGGTCGCCCGACACTAGCTTAATACATGGGCGAGTTCTCAAATAAATGAATAGAGTAATTTGGGCGAACTCTTACATCTAAGAAACTATTAATAGTTTGATAAAATATTTGCAGCTGAAATTGGGAATTTCCAGTGGCGAACAGGAAGCAAGGCGAAGCAAAACTTCGTGAGATCAGGTAAGGAAGTAGTATGTGATGTAAATGCATGTCCTGTGGAGTAAAAATGTTATGAAAATATTAGAAATTGTTTTATTTTCTGACATGCACTGGTTGATAAACTGTTTTGATCTTGGGCGAGCTACAAGCCGCCATATGTTGTTTTGTTGGGCGAACTGGTTAAAGTGGGCGAGTAGTTTTGTTCTAGGCAGAGATTCGGGCGAGCCAAGTGGTGAGCTCTCCTTTATGAGAACCTGGGCGAGTGCCTTTGTTTTAAAAGTTGGGAGAACTTTTTATGTCGTATGGGCGGGCGACCCTTTCATGAAATTAAAGGCAGGCGAGCTATTAATTGATGAGCAAAACTTTGTCTGGAAAAGCTAAGTGGCGGGCGAATACTAATTCGTCGCCTTGGCGAATTGACCAGTGGGCGAACTGATTTTTGAGTATTTTCTGAATGCAAATTAAATAAATAAATAAATAAACCTTGAATTAATATTTTTGAAAAATAGAAAATGTGAAACTTTTTGGGCTAGTAGACCCTTGGGCGAGTTGACCATTGGGAAAGTTGACCATTAGGGGAGTTGACCATTGGGCGAGTTGACCAATGGGCGAGCTAACCCTGGGCGAACTAGCCATGGGCGAACCAGCTCCAAATGTGCCTTTCTCTAACAGAAAATGTTGAAATTGAGGGTTGTTTTACTAGTTATAAAACCTTTTGGAAACCAAATCATTTTATGGAAATGATACATATGATAACTTGATTTTGAGACATTAGGCCATGAGTTCATGCATTATCATTCATATACTTTGCGTGACCCATCTAGGGCGATGGCTCGGGTCAAATAGACCAACGAGTGCACCCTAGGGCGTCACAGGGCTGATGGACCTGCCAAGTCTTCAGCGGTCTCGAGGTCACTTGGCAAGTGGACCCGAGGACCACCTACAGATTATGGCCATACATCTAGATGAGATAGCCGTGAGGGGCGATGGCCTACGGGTCCACCCCAAAAGCGGATGACTTGTGTTCTTTGCATGATTTAAATTGTTGCCTACTCTCAATTAAATGATTTATGAAAGGGATCTGGTGAATCCTGTTTCATGTTAACTGTATTTATTGTTTCCTAATGAGTGTGATCGTTAGGATGATTAAATGGTTTTGAGATTATAGCTTTTATTTTTAAAGCAGCATACACCTTCCTTACTGAGCACATTGTCGCTCACTCCTTATTTTTCCACTCCACGGATAACTGATTTGAACTAAGAGACTTACCTTCCGGAGATTGGATATCGAAGGTATGTTGTGTTCTTTTATGTATTCAGTGAAGTTGTACAGTACTATTTTAAATATAAGGGAATGTATATACATCTTAAGAAAATGATTTAGTTATTCTTATTAAAGTGATAGGAGTTGATAAGCATCACTAACAGCCCAACCGGTAGTAAGTGTAAGATATAAGTGAGTAACATGTTATATAGTGAAAATTGGGATGTTACATCAAATATGATCAAGAATTGTTTACCTGAGATCTTTTTAACATCAACATCATGGACTGACTTTAGAAGATATTAATGAGAGAATCTGGCTCGTGATGTTCCCTAGCAATGCCGATTATGCACCTATCCAAGCAATTTAGAGCATCAACTTCCACCAGATCTGTGTAGGATTTTAATGTTTCATCTTGTCTAGACCAAGACGTAACACCATAAACGACAGGGTCATCATCATAAACCCTTGAAGGGCCTCTAGAGGTACCTTCATTCATTGAAACTTGTTAGAAAGTTTTCTTTTGAGCTTCATAACCCCATTCTTCCTGTTTATATTTGTACATTGCTTTTGCTTCATGCTCCTAGACATATCTTCTTGGATTCTCTTTTCTAACTTGATCACCTTTAGGACTAACTCTCCTCCAATAAAAGGATCTTGCATTAAATCTTGCTAAGTTTACCTCAACCTTGTAATCCATCAACGACGCTCCGTTAAGCTTTGACACTGCATTTCTTGTCTCCTGGAGATTTGCAAAGCGCAAAAAGCCATACTTTCTACCTCTTGTTGATCTTTTCCGTGGAATAAAGACATCGACAGCTCTTCCATTGTGTTGGAAGATTTGGCGGAGCCATCGCTAGTAAATAGACGGTTGGAGGTTGTTGACAAAAAACAGGGAAAACTATTGTAAACGCCATGACCTGTTTAAGTTACAAATCAGCTCCTTTATGGTTTTTAATGCAAACTAGGTTGATCCCGCACGTTGTGCGGGTAGATTACTATTGGTGGTTATATAAAGACTATATGGTTGATAAAATTAGTAAAGTTTAAAGTTTTGAGATAGGAAGGAAAACATTTTACATATGTTGATAGATGTTAGACTTTGATCTCAAAATATTAACAGTTATTTTGCCTAGACTAATAAATAAAAACCGACATCTATGTTCTTGTTTTATATTATTATCAAGGCCAAAGTTTTTGCAGGCATGGGTAAACTATCGATTTCATTCCGTTGTTTGATTTTTTGTGTTCAAGTTGAATCAGAAAAGTGTTGGACGTATATGTTTTTATGATGGAGTTGGTTGGTGTTTGGAAATTGGCAAAATAAAGTTGAACAAATGGGTTGGGTAGTATCTGAGAGAGACAAAACATCATCAGAAGTAATATTATTAAAAGTATAGTTATTGGACAGAACGTGGAAGATAGTCATGTTGAAATTTTTTTTCGGATAGCATCCTATATAAGAAATAGTGTCCAGTTTGAAAAAGGGGAAAAAGTGGAGACTTATTTGCTTATCAGACTTTGTTGTTGTTTATGATCTTGAAAATTAATTTCAAAGTATTGGGACAGATGACTTGGTGAGCAGTATGTGATTTTGTTGTAAGCTAAAATGCTCTTTGTTGTTTGAGAAAAAGTTTGAAAGTGGTATTATTAGTTATATATAAACTGATAAAATCAGAGGAGAACGTATCATTCAGATAGATAAATGGTTATGAAAAAAAATGAGGAATTATGTTTGTTAGTTTTTAATGTAAATGCAATGTACGAGAAATGAAAAGGTATGATTCAGATAGATATAATGCTTATGATGAAAGACGAAGAGTTATGTTTGTACAAGTGGATGGTTGAGCTATTGTTCTCTTGGTTAAAAAGGTTAGCTATGTTTAATAATTAAAATTTTTATTTAATGCGGTACTAGGAAAGAAAGAGAAGATCACATGAGAGAACAAGAGTAATTACATGTAAGATAGTATGCAATTAAAGAGCTAAAGTAGTTGTTCAATTTGGAATAAGTTAAGAGTCTGATAGATATTAAACAAATAGAGCTACAGGAGTTGGTAATTGGCAGTTTTGATAGACATAAAACGAATTACATAAATTCAAACAGCCCTTTTCTGCAACGATAGATCGAAACTTGAAAGACTGTTGGTTGTATCATTGCAAATTCGCATTGGTCTCCAATCCTTATGCTGTTATCAACCACAAACTTTTTCCACCCTACTGAGAATTCTTTGTTTTCCTTTGAGTGAATATATAGGATAATCCATGTTTGTGGGTTTTCTGGGATGGATAAGGGCAGCTCAATCCTTTGTTTGGGTAAACAAGTTTCATGAAATTGTGCAGGAATAAGCTGCAAGAAAACAAAAGCTTTTGTTTAATAAGGTGTGAATATATAGATATATGTAGAGGGATTAGGGAGAGAAAAGATTACAAGTACACATGATGTTTCAACATTGGTTCTTGTCATTGTGCATGCAAAGGTAGGAGGGTTTGAATCTAGGTTGCAAATTGGTTTGTTTCCAAAGTCTATGTAGTAGTGGGTTGGTTCAGCATCATCTTCAGATTCATTTGCTTGTTCTTGATTTGATATGTTGCCAGCTAGTTGTAGGCATATCAAGAAAGATAAATCGATTATGCAAAAATATTGATATAAAATTCCGAGGTTTGTTTGTATAAAAAAAAGTTTAGGAAATGATATTACCTTTTCTTGACTCAATTTGTTCTAGTGTTAGCAAGGACGTTTCCTTGTGGTAGATAAAGACGTTGAAATTATGTTGGTCATTTAAGCGAATTGCACTCAAGTCTCCATATTGTAATGCATGAGTTTGAACGAAGGCTGACCATCCATTTGCTAAGCAGAGTCCTTCATGTGTTTGGATCATTTTGATGGTGAAGGTCTGTGGAAGTACGCCTTTGAGGCTGCAGTCGAGTGGTGTTTGTATGGTGTAGAAATATTCGTTTGCAAACCAGTTAGGTAATGTCTGGTATATAAGCAAGAATATTGTCAGCAAAATTTTGTTTTTTTTTAACAGATATATATTGTTAGATAGGAAGTAAATGGGAGTCAAATACAACAAGCCAAACTAAAAAAAATAGAATGCAAGAATAAAAAAACATGAAGCATAAATAAATATGTGATAACCGTAAATTTTCCATTTATTGGAAATTAGAAATATTGAAAATAAATATTAGACAAATAAATTAAAGTAAATACATAAAATTTGCGGGAACGGGATATTGGTAAAAATCCCGAGAATCGAGGAAGTGAAAGAATCGGGAAATTGGTGTAAAGGAAATTAAATGGAAATAATAATAAAGTCGGAGTTATTGAAAATAAGAAAAGGAGGAATTTAAATTGGATTAACGGAAATCCAAAAAAAATTAATAAAATAAAAAATGCGTATATTATATATTTATATAATTAAATTATATAAATATATTTACACATGTTTTTATATAAATACATATGTATGTATATGAATGTTAGTATATATTATGAAATAAAATATATACTTTTTGTCTCAAATAAATACATGTGTAAATTATAAAATGCATTTATATAATTATAAATATATATGTACAGATATATATATATATATATATATATATGAAATATATATATATTATTACTTTAAATAAAAGTATATGAATATAGAAGAAAAGTAAATGTAGTTTTATATTAAAGTTTAAATGTATAAATATTGTATTATACCATCTATATAATTTGTACATGTAAAGGTTATTTATTTTTAAAGTATATAATTATACATACATATATATATACAAGATATATATTTTGTAATATACAATATATATAATTTATGTATATAATATATATTGTATATTGTATTTCATTAAAATGAAATAATATATGTATGATATATATATATATATATGATATATATTATAAGTATAAAATATAAATGATAGTGTATAATATATAGTATGTATTATATTACTAAAAAGGGAAATAGAAACAACCTAAAAATAGAAATAGAAAGAAAAAAAAAATAGAAAGAAAACAGAGAATCGGGGGGGAAATCCCGACCCTCCCCAGGCAGACCGCCGGTGGCGGAGATGCCACCGCCGGTTAGGGAAAATGGAGGGGACGTCGTCGCCGGCCAAAGAGGAAGTCAAGGAAACCACCGGCGGCGGAAGAAAGAAAGAAACGGAGGCACAAACGCGAAGGAAGCCGGAAAAAGAAAGAAAATGGCGGACGGCGGTGCCGGCCGATCCAGGCACCGCCACTGCCACCGAAGCTTCACTGGAGGGAGAGGAAGCTGATGGAGGCCACCGGAGGCGCAATGGACGGCGGAGGAACGCCAGCGAAGAGGAAGAAGAACCGAGGCAAAACCGCCTCGATCCGCCGCCGTGCTGTCGATTCGGGATGAACGGAGGTCAGATCCAAGCTCGCCGTGGCGCCGGCCAGCTGCTGAGCCATCGAGCCGCCGGAGAACCGGCCGCCGGCGAGGAACCGGCGAGGAAAGGCTCTGAACCGGTTTGATCGGGAAAGGAAGAAGAAAAAAGAAAAGAAAAAGAAAAGAAAAAGAAAAAAAAAAAAAAAAAGAAAAAGAAAAGAAAGAAAGAAAAGAAAAAGAGGAAAAAGGAAGAAAAAGGAAGAAAAAGAGGAAAAAGGAAAATTTCGGGAATTCGGAAAATTCCCGGAAATTCGACAACCCGGGATTTTACAAATTCGGTAAGAAATTTCCCGAGAATTTAATTTCAGAAAAAATTAAATAAATTATGAAAAATTCTAAAAATTAGAATTTTAATTCCAGAAATTATTTTCAGCAATCGAGATAAGGAATCGGGAGAAATGGAGCGCGGGCGCGATCGATAAGCGGAAGTCGCCGACCCGGAAAAAGGTAAGGGATGCATGTGCAGCACTGTAAGGATACTCAGTCTGCATAATTTAATTTAAAATATTTTATGCAATTATTTTATGAAAATTATTATGATGCATGAATTGCTGAAAATAATTTGAGAAGAAGTACTGGCTGAAAGATTTTAAACTGTATTTTCCGTGCAGGAGGTTAGTGAATCGGCAGCCGTTATGCTGCCGAAAATTTTAGAAAAACTTTATAAAATCATATTAAATGATTTATTTCCGAATTTCGATAGTAAATCACGAGACATGAGGAAATTTCTAAATTTCATAAAATATGAATATAATGAGATGGAACGTTAGAATATTCATGTATTCGAGAATGGTGATAATGAAATCACCGAAAATTCTCGAAATAGATAAATTACACGAATTACGAGACGAAAGATGAAGTGAAATATAGTAAATATTTTATGGATATTTTTATCAATATTCACTAAAGGATTATAACCCTTATGGTTTTAAATCATGGAATTATATAATTGTATAAATTCCATAAGGTGTATTTTCCGATGAAAAATACGGTTTTGAGACTGGTTGGTATTCTTATCATGCTGATACATGATCTGTGACATGTTTAGTCCCGGTCGACACCTGATCCGTGATCCACCGAGGACAATATAGATTATGGTCATAGATTTGACCGGTTTAGTCCTTTACCCTCCAGGGTTTATAGTACGACAAGATTAACGTCTATATTAAAATCCATAAATGATAGGTGACATGTTAAAAAGGGAAATATTTTACATGACATGGAATATGTCAAACGGAAAAGGCCATACCGAGCAGAGACTCGATGATTGAACCGTGGGAGCCACCTCTAGAGTCCTTTGGGAACTAAGTGCTACACGTGTTCCGATGTTTCAGTACAGGCCATACCGAGCAGAGACTCGATGATTGAACCGTGGGAGCCACCTCTAGAGTCCTTTGGGAACTAAGTGCTACACGTGTTCCGATGTTTCAGTACAGGCCATACCGAGCAGAGACTCGATGATTGAACCGTGGGAGCCACCTCTAGAGTCCTTTGGGAACTAAGTGCTACACGTGTTCCGATGTTTCAGTACAGGCCATACCGAGCAGAGACTCGATGATTGAACCGTGGGAGCCACCTCTAGAGTCCTTCGGGAACTAAGTGCTACACGTGTTCCGATATTTCAGTACAGGCCATACCGAGCAGAGACTCGATGATTGAACCGTGGGAGCCACCTCTAGAGTCCTTCGGGAACTAAGTGCTACACGTGTTCCGATGTTAGTAGGAGAAATCGTAGGATATTATGACGATAAGTAAGTGAGTGTGATTCGTGAATTCGACAAATGTCAAAGAATGAAATAGATTTTAATAGCTTATTCTGCTTTTTAACGGACAGAACTAATTAAGAGAGTACATTAAAACATGAAATAAGTTTTAAAGAAATAAGATGACGATTTAACTAATATTCGTTTCAAGAAATATACGGATATTAATTATTCTATTTAAAGGCTTTATTTCGTAGAAGCATTATTTTGAAAGGAATATGAAAAAGATTATGAAAGATTAAAAAGGAAAAGGATTTATTAATTCAAAACAAAAAGAAAAATTTTTCTCTACAGTTGCTTCTAGGTTCCGTAACAAGTATGGTATTCTAAAATACCTACCTTACTCCATTCGGATTCCTAGCCGATTGTAGTATCTTTCCTACATGCGAGCCTAGAGCCCATAGGAAAAATGAAAAAGATTTTTAGCATATAGGAAGCTGAGTATCAAGTGAGGCATATAATTCTCTTACTGAGCCGTGGTTTTGCTCACCCCTTAATTTTCAACATCTCAGGTTTTGATGAATGTGAGATCAGTGGATTGTGGATCCTGGCTGTACACGAAGAACAATGTGTCAGACCGACTGATTATTTGAGGTATGATTATTTATTCTCTGTATTTAGACACGTCAACAGTACTACTTATCTGATTTGTTACGATAGGGGATGTGTATAATATAAACAATACATTGTAAAATTGTTTAACAGTCAGTACAAGTGAAGTATCACAGCCCAACCGGTTAAGATGTGTATAAGAAGATAAAAAATGTGGTCACGGGTCGTGACAGATTTAATGGTATCAGAGCATTGGTTGGCCTGATGTCTGTGGATACTTTGGAAAGAAAAGAGTTAAACATCACCTGTAGTACTGTGTCGTCTGAATACATAGAGAAAATAAATGATTGTAAATGGGGTAAAATGATTTAAAGGGAGTGAGAAAGTATAAACTGAGAATGTTAAAGAAGAAAATAGGCTCAGAAATTACCGAAAAATTTGTGATCCTTCAAATCTATATGAAGGCCTGTTCGGTAAGGAACAGAAATGGACTCGGTGAGGGCCCCACCAGTACTTTTCTGTCCGAACCGAACTGAGACCTGAAAGTGATGGTATAAAATAGGGGAATAAAATATCATCATTAAATAGACTTTAAGATCACCGATTGAGGGTAATTTGAAGAGAGAGAAAATTTTTAGCTAAAAATGACCAAAATACCCCTACCCCCAAAATTTTACTGGGAGTCAAAATAGATCACCAGAAGTTGGAATTGATCGATTTGACAGGGAAATTAATGATATAAAGCTGAATTACAAGCAAAATAATCCAATTGTGGATTTTAGTGAACTTCCCTGTCGAAAATCGAATGAGATCTAACTTGCTGTTATAAGTATCAGAAAGGATACTATCAACACATAGATGATCAGTTCATTGATTTGAATGTATATTGAGGAGATAGAAATAAATGTCGAAATGACGAAAATGCCCCTATATTGGGCGATGTGCGGAATAGTGTTAAAACCGAGCTGAATTGGAATCCATTGATAGTAATGGAATTATTAATGGCATAGAAGATGTCATATGAATCTAACGATCCCTATTACTGATTCCACTAACACTTAGATTACGGACGCGAAAGAAAAACCCCGAGTGGACTGTGGGCCATAGGGGATAACAGTATGGTTGAGTGAGGCGGCCAGGGCTCCCCCCACGAGTGGACTTTGGGCCATAGTGGTAAATCCTGGGCTTCACAATAAAACAATCCGTGAGGGACTAAGTGCCACGTCTGTGTGACGGGGGCCACCTCTAGAACCCAGAGTGGACAGCACGGATGAGTGGTGCGGCTCGGGCCCCTCCGGCTTGAGACCGGCAAATCCGAGGCATCACAATAAAACGTGTATAGGCAGACGGCGAACGAGCCGGGGCCTTATATGATGCGATCCAAAGAGTGTAGTGGAATGTCATCAAATGTTTGGCCCGGTTATTGACTGAAAGGGTCGAAAAATTAAGAGTGTATTGAACGGGATCGTTAAATACTATGAAAAGTGAAATGATTACAAGAATTGACTGATGAGGTGAAAAGTACAGATAATGAAATACATATTGGTGTGATTACTTATGGTTCTGTACGTTTCATTTCTTTGAGGTATCAAACAGATAATCGTACATAGAACCGACGTATCTTGGAATATGTGCTACAGAATAAGGTACTGTTTGGAGTACTGTGAATTAGAGGATAATTATAAGAATAGTCAAGTGATAAAAAGAAGATGACCGCTAACCTAAATTCTTCAGGACCCTTGAGACAGAACTGTGATGGGCGACCCAATGGTGGGCGACCCGTAGTGGATCATGTGTCGTGAGATATAGGCGAACTATCTCATCGCCGACTCACTAGTAAGGATAAACCTGAGGCGAAAGGATCGCCTAGGGGATGCTCGTCGATGGTCGATATGAACGGGCGAGGCCCTTATAAGTATCTCAACGGTAACATGAGTGTAAGGAACTAGGTACGTAAGGGGTGCCAAGGTTCAAACCTCGTGGAGAATATACTCAAGGGAACTAAGCCTGAATTCAGTAAATGGAAATGGTTTTAAAGTGAATAACTGAATTGAAACGAGTAGCTGTAAAGTGTGTTGATAACCATTATACTTGATACAGCTTACCAAAATGAGATTCGTAACGCTGTAAAGTATGACTAGGTAATGAAATCAAGGTAGAGTATGTATCAAAATGATTTGAATATGGAATGTCTCTGCCTTGAGAATATACTGTGAAATGATGGGATACCATGATGAAGGTCCAAAATGATAAAAGAAGTGTGGTTAAAGAAACTATCGGATCAGAATCCCGATAAATTCCAGAGTAACATAGATTGAGAAATTAGGTGAATGTTGACTCGATTGCGGATATGAAATTTATTCTTAAGCTTGTATCGAAGAATATAGAAGAAATCCGACAAGCTTAAGAAAATAATTTTTGGAAAATATTACGGATGATGAAATTCACAAGTATCGATGTAAAGAAAGGAAATACAAATGATATGATTTGAGGACGAATTAAATGATGTATTAAAATTTTTGGTTATACACTAAAATTCTTATGAAGAACAAATAAATATTATATGGAAGTGATGCCTTAAATATGATTCAATCGGAGATGTATAAGGAGCTTATAAGAGCAATCCTTGTAAAAGGCATAATCAGATAAAAAGTTAAAGAACGATGGTCACAAGATGATAAGAAAGGTACGATTAAAGAAAGTATCAGATTTGATTTCCGATAAAACTTCCAAAGTTATATAAATTAGAGGAATCGAGATAACACTGATTTGATTTTAAATATGAAGTTAAATTCTAAGCTTATATCGGAGGATGTAGAAAGAATCCGAAAAGTTAAAGAAAATAATTCTGAAAATTGTGTGGATAATGAAATTCACGTGTAAAGGTCTGAATGACGAAAATACAGATAATGAAAAATTGAGAATAAAGGAGTTATCTGTATAGGTGTAAATGAGAGAAATGCAAATGATGTTGAGTTGTAGACAAATCAAAAAGGATATATTAAATTTCTATCATTGATGAAGTTCTGGTGAAGAACAAGTATTAATCTACGTGAAAATAGACGCTTTATTGATCTGATTAGAGATACGTGAGGAGTAAATAAGACTAGCTGCTGTATAAAGCGTCCTTAGATAAAAGATTGAAGGTTGGTGTCCATAAGATGATGATTTGAACTCGAAGTGAATTTTTCGAGTTCCGATTGAAGTTATAAGGGTAATGAGTTGCCTTGTAAAGTAGATAAGCCTAAAGAATGAGGCATCCTTACATGAGTAAATTGATGAAATACTGATAGAGTCTAAAGTATAAATGGAACATGAGCAACATTGTGATATGATCCTTAAACTCTTAAAGGCTATGGGATTGTGCTAAGATTAACAACTAAGAAATTTGGCTAGACAGTATCTCCTCTTGAAATATATGATTTTGAGACGACAGGATGACAGTGAACCTGTCTATGATATAAAGATAATGATCGAGATACGAAAGTAATGAGTCTAGCTAAATACTATTGTCAGCTTATAAAAGAGTGATGAGACTGGCTGCTTTATAGACGAGATCTAATTAAAGAAATTAAAGTCGGCAGATGGCTAGTATAAAGAAAAAGATGGTACGCAAGATTTTAAAAGATCTTAGCAGTATAGTACCATGCCAATTAAAAATATATATATGTATATATATATATATATGAAGAGATAAATAGTAGAAATATGAAAACGAAAATGAAAGTGGAATAAGGAAATAAATTGCATGATGAGAAGGGAACATCAATATGAAACAGTTCCCGCAGTTAAGACTGAAAGTGAATGGTGTTGGTTATCACATAACTGTGGCAAGATGTAAAATCAAAGCCAGAACTGATAAGTGAAAGTAATGATACTCCAAGGAGTAAGATAATTGATATGTTTACTGCCAGTAAAATGTTTGTACACATAACCACCTCGAAATGATAGAGATGGTGGAATTGTATAGATAATGTGGTGCTTAAATGGATAATTCGAGGATTCAATCACAGAATCTAAATTATGAAAAGAGTATATTCTCAGGTATATTCTAAAATTTAAATGATATTGAATATACCATAAGAGTAAGAGATGTAATGACCATACTACATGAAAAGAGACATGGAGAGAAAATGATTGTCTTATGATTTATTTCTGTAAGAGATGATTAACAGTAAAATTTGCAATGATATGTAGCCTTGATGGAATAAGTGTGAAAATGAATATTGTGGACAATAAAGAGTCCAAAAGAGAAATAATGATATGGAAGTGATTAAAGACTGATGATCTAAATAGAATCACTTTCCATTATCAGACATCTAGATTCTCTAGTGCCTTAGTCGAAGTATAAGTGTTAAACGGTGTGAATGTGTATGTACAGTTCCAGTGAGCCTTAAATGTGATGGGAGTCTCTGTGTTGCCATATGCTAATGAGAGATAGCAAAAGGCTTTGAGATCCCAAGTGCATTGATAGCACCGCTCCATACTGATATATATTTATATATATGAGCGTGAGATGTAAACGCTCCACGATATTGAGAGAGCGTGTGCATGAGATGTGAAAGCTACTGGAACACTTACATATAATTGATCGATATGAGTACATGATAGTACCATATTTTGTCGACTCGGCACTAAGTGAGAAGCATGGATGATGAACAGCATAAATCAGCTGTAATATTAAAATATTATGTATGGCTCTTATATGAAAAGAGTAAAAGTGAATAACTTTTGATTTGAGAAATGAACTTACGGGAGTATAGACATATATGATGAAAAACAACATGTAGTGGTCTAAAGTATTGTTGATGTTGAAAGTGTACTGGCAGTATTACTTGGAGGATGAACTAGAGGTCAGAAGTCGTAAGTGTACGACATGCACCACCTTTGGACTTAAGTTAAATTCGGAGGACCGAATTTCTTAAGGTGGGGAGGATGTGATAACCGTAAATTTTCCATTTATTGGAAATTAGAAATATTGAAAATAAATATTAGACAAATAAATTAAAGTAAATACATAAAATTTGCGGGAACGGGATATTGGTAAAAATCCCGAGAATCGAGGAAGTGAAAGAATCGGGAAATTGGTGTAAAGGAAATTAAATGGAAATAATAATAAAGTCGGAGTTATTGAAAATAAGAAAAGGAGGAATTTAAATTGGATTAACGGAAATCCAAAAAAAATTAATAAAATAAAAAATGCGTATATTATATATTTATATAATTAAATTATATAAATATATTTACACATGTTTTTATATAAATACATATGTATGTATATGAATGTTAGTATATATTATGAAATAAAATATATACTTTTTGTCTCAAATAAATACATGTGTATATTATAAAATGCATTTATATAATTATAAATATATATGTACAGATATATATATATATGAAATATATATATATTATTACTTTAAATAAAAGTATATGAATATAGAAGAAAAGTAAATGTAGTTTTATATTAAAGTTTAAATGTATAAATATTGTATTATACCATCTATATAATTTGTACATGTAAAGGTTATTTATTTTTAAAGTATATAATTATACATACATATATATATACAAGATATATATTTTGTAATATACAATATATATAATTTATGTATATAATATATATTGTATATTGTATTTCATTAAAATGAAATAATATATGTATGATATATATATATATGATATATATTATAAGTATAAAATATAAATGATAGTGTATAATACATAGTATGTATTATATTACTAAAAAGGGAAATAGAAACAACCTAAAAATAGAAATAGAAAGAAAAAAAAAATAGAAAGAAAACAGAGAATCGGGGGGGAAATCCCGACCCTCCCCAGGCAGACCGCCGGTGGCGGAGATGCCACCGCCGGTTAGGGAAAATGGAGGGGACGTCGTCGCCGGCCAAAGAGGAAGTCAAGGAAACCACCGCGGCGGAAGAAAGAAAGAAACGGAGGCACAAACGCGAAGGAAGCCGGAAAAAGAAAGAAAATGGCGGACGGCGGTGCCGGCCGATCCAGGCACCGCCACTGCCACCGAAGCTTCACCGGAGGAAGAGGAAGCTGATGGAGGCCACCGGAGGCGCAATGGACGGCGGAGGAACGCCGGCGAAGAGGAAGAAGAACCGAGGCAAAACCGCCTCGATCCGCCGCCGTGCTGTCGATTCGGGATGAACGGAGGTCAGATCCAAGCTCGCCGTGGCGCCGGCCAGCTGCTGAGCCATCGAGCCGCCGAAGAACCGGCCGCCGGCGAGGAACCGGCGAGGAAAGGCTCTGAACCGGTTTGACCGGGAAAGGAAGAAGAAAAAAGAAAAGAAAAAGAAAAGAAAAAGGAAAAAGAAAAAAAAAAAAAAAGAAAAAGAAAAGAAAGAAAGAAAAGAAAAAGAGGAAAAAGGAAGAAAAAGGAAGAAAAAGAGGAAAAAGGAAAATTTCGGGAATTCGAAAAATTCCTGGAAATTCGACAACCCGGGATTTTACAAATTCGGTAAGAAATTTCCCGAGAATTTAATTTCAGAAAAAATTAAATAAATTATGAAAAATTCTAAAAATTAGAATTTTAATTCCAGAAATTATTTTCAGCAATCGAGATAAGGAATCGGGAGAAATGGAGCGCGGGCGCGATCGATAAGCGGAAGTCGCCGACCCGGAAAAAGGTAAGGGATGCATGTGCAGCACTGTAAGGATACTCAGTCTGCATAATTTAATTTAAAATATTTTATGCAATTATTTTATGAAAATTATTATGATGCATGAATTGCTGAAAATAATTTGAGAAGAAGTACTGGCTGAAAGATTTTAAACTGTATTTTCCGTGCAGGAGGTTAGTGAATCGGCAGCCGTTATGCTGCCGAAAATTTTAGAAAAACTTTATAAAATCATATTAAATGATTTATTTCCGAATTTCGATAGTAAATCACGAGACATGAGGAAATTTCTAAATTTCATAAAATATGAATATAATGAGATGGAACGTTAGAATATTCATGTATTCGAGAATGGTGATAATGAAATCACCGAAAATTCTCGAAATAGATAAATTACACGAATTACGAGACGAAAGATGAAGTGAAATATAGTAAATATTTTATGGATATTTTTATCAATATTCACTAAAGGATTATAACCCTTATGGTTTTAAATAATGGAATTATATAATTGTATAAATTCCATAAGGTGTATTTTCCGATGAAAAATACGGTTTTGAGACTGGTTGGTATTCTTATCATGCTGATACATGATCTGTGACATGTTTAGTCCCGGTCGACACCTGATCCGTGATCCATCGAGGACAATATAGATTATGGTCATAGATTTGACCGGTTTAGTCCTTTACCCTCCAGGGTTTATAGTACGACAAGATTAACGTCTATATTAAAATCCATAAATGATAGGTGACATGTTAAAAAGGGAAATATTTTACATGACATGGAATATGTCAAACGGAAAAGGCCATACCGAGCAGAGACTCGATGATTGAACCGTGGGAGCCACCTCTAGAGTCCTTTGGGAACTAAGTGCTACACGTGTTCCGATGTTTCAGTACAGGCCATACCGAGCAGAGACTCGATGATTGAACCGTGGGAGCCACCTCTAGAGTCCTTTGGGAACTAAGTGCTACACGTGTTCCGATGTTTCAGTACAGGCCATACCGAGCAGAGACTCGATGATTGAACCGTGGGAGCCACCTCTAGAGTCCTTCGGGAACTAAGTGCTACACGTGTTCTGATATTTCAGTACAGGCCATACCGAGCAGAGACTCGATGATTGAACCGTGGGAGCCACCTCTAGAGTCCTTCGGGAACTAAGTGCTACACGTGTTCCGATGTTAGTAGGAGAAATCGTAGGATATTATGACGATAAGTAAGTGAGTGTGATTCGTGAATTCGACAAATGTCAAAGAATGAAATAGATTTTAATAGCTTATTCTGCTTTTTAACGGACAGAACTAATTAAGAGAGTACATTAAAACATGAAATAAGTTTTAAAGAAATAAGATGACGATTTAACTAATATTCTTTTCAAGAAATATACGGATATTAATTATTCTATTTAAAGGCTTTATTTCGTAGAAGCATTATTTTGAAAGGAATATGAAAAAGATTATGAAAGATTAAAAAGGAAAAGGATTTATTAATTCAAAACAAAAAGAAACTCTACAGTTGCTTCTAGGTTCCGTAACAAGTATGGTATTCTAAAATACCTACCTTACTCCATTCGGATTCCTAGCCGATTGTAGTATCTTTCCTACATGCGAGCCTAGAGCCCATAGGAAAAATGAAAAAGATTTTCAGCATATAGGAAGCTGAGTATCAAGTGAGGCATATAATTCTCTTACTAAGCCGTGGTTTTGCTCACCCCTTAATTTTCAACATCTCAGGTTTTGATGAATGTGAGATCAGTGGATTGTGGATCCTGGCTGTACACGAAGAACAATGTGTCAGACCGACTGATTATTTGAGGTATGATTATTTATTCTCTGTATTTAGACACGTCAACAGTACTACTTATCTGATTTGTTACGATAGGGGATGTGTATAATATAAACAATACATTGTAAAATTGTTTAACAGTCAGTACAAGTGAAGTATCACAGACAGCCCAACCGGTTAAGATGTGTATAAGAAGATAAAAAATGTGGTCACGGGTCGTGACAAAATATGAAAAAAGGCTTTTCGCAAAACAGATATAATGGAATTTTTATATGATATGTGCTAACAAATAACAAGGGAACAGAGTAGTTGCTAAGAGTTTCAATTAGCACAGGCAATGTTGAAACTATATGAACCAAGTGAAAATTTAATATGTATAATGTTAATTGTTTGTATTGGATAATGAGGTAAAAATCTGATGAAAAAAAAATCAGATATGAGAAACAAAAAAAATAAAGCTTAATATGGCAAACGAGTTCAATATTAGTTCTGTTAAGGATTAAGAAATTTGATATAGCAAGGGATGCTTTATATATATAACAATGCTTGAGATTTATATGAATATATAGCATGTACTTTTAACATGTGATACAAAAGAGGGATAGTGTAAGATCTGATTCTACACTACTGTAAACCCAAACTTCATAAAATTTGATAATGTAAATAAAGTAAATATTGAATATTGATTTTCACTTGGATGAAAAGCTCCTTAACTTGAGATGTGCATGGAAGAATGTTGGTGAGATAATGTATGGGCGAGGACGTCGAACAGCTCGACAATGGGCGAGCAGAATTATCGAGCAGAACGCCAATGTTGCTGGCGAGGGCGAGTATCTGAGTTCGCCTAAATGGGGCGGGGGCGAGGGCGAGTAGGTGAGTTCGCCCAAGTGGGCGAGGACTCCTAATCGCCCAGACGGATTGAGAAAAATTAAAAGCTAAATAAAAGTGAAATTTTGTGGAAAATCATGGCAATGTGGCGAGTAGAACAATACAAGGTGATCGCCAACAATATGATAATTTCTGGGATCACCAAACCTTTATGTGATAGCCAAGAAAGCAAATTATCTCGTAAATTCCAAATATTGAGTTGGCAAACAAAGTCAATAACGTGTGGGAAGAAAAGAGTTCTAGTTGATTTTTTTTACTACAACAATCTCCATGAAATTAATGCAACTTATGAAAGCATTAAATGAAAGTGTGAAAGGGATTAATGGCGATAGAACAAACAAAGGCCAGCCAAATTCTTGCAGAAGTAATATACTACAAGACAAAAGAAAAGAATGAGATGAAAGTCAATGATAGTGAGAGGAAGATGCTTGGCGTGGAGACGAAGAAAAGTCAAGATAAGTGGACTACACGCCACCTTGCTTGTTGAATAAATTGGGTGAGACATTTAATGGCCAAGGGAAGCAAGTCAACAATAGTGGCTGCTGGAAGTGGCGTAGAGGAGAAGGAAAAGAGAAAAGAGGAGAAAGCTAGGCAAAAATGTGCAGAGATTTCTTTCCATAGCTGTTCCATTTGCTACAGTTTTTCCACAAGCTTTTAATGCATGGACGACGTAAAGTAATGAAAGAAAATGAGATAAGGACAGGTGGTAAGCTTTAAATGGAATAGAGTGGCTATTTAAGTGGCTATTTAAGTAGGAAGACATGAGAAAAAAAACCCACTTAGCCAATTTCATTTCCTGCAACATCCTTTTCGCCTATTCTGTTGCTCTATAAGTTATCCTTCTTTCCTTCGTTTTTCGCATATAAGAGCAATGGAAATTCATCCATTAGTTAGCCAAACATGTCCTGCAGTATTGAAGAGCTAAGGAACAAGAAAAGTAAAGTTAAGAGAGGCAAAAAAGCACTCTGTTCTGGAAGTGCAACTAAGTTAAGGTGAGTTCCATATTTCTATGGTGCTCTTGATATTTAATGTTAGATTTCTATGTTTTACAACGTGATAAACATAGATATAGCTTGGTTTTAGTTAAATATTGTTGAATATATAAGAAGTTAGATGGAAAAATAACCAAGAATGAGTAAGGAAACACGACGGGTGAACAGAATCTGTTTGCCAAAAAGGTTAGTACTCGCCCAAAGATTGAGGCGAGCTCAAGATATGCATGAGCTGGCGATAAGCATGTTCGCCAACTCCTTGAATGATCAGACAGTCCTGATGGGTGAGGGCGAATGGCGAACTGCAATGAAGGAGCATGGCGAGTTGAGTGAAGTGGGGGCGAGCTCCCATGTTGGGCGGACTCTTAGGAATAAGCCAATAACGGATGGTGAGCTCAGTTGGGCAAATAGCGAAATGAATCTGGCCAAAGTGTTATAAAGATTCGGAAAGAAAATATAAATAGTTTTAGAGAATATTAAAAAAAAAGGATATTAATATTTTTAATAAATTACTTTGCAGACGGGAATCGTGAACGGCGAGCAGGAAGCACGGTTTCGGTAGACCAGGTAAGGGAGATGTGTGTGAAGTGAATGCATGTCCTGTGGAGTTAAGTTTTATAGAAATTATTCAGAAATTGTTTTGTTTTCTGACATGCATTGGTTTGATAAAGTGTTTTGATCTTGGGCAAGCTACAAAGCCGCCCCTATGATAATTGATGATAGAACTGGTAACACGGCGGGCGAGTCAAATGGGCGAGCTCTCTATTACGATATTTGTTATCTTGGCTAGTAGCCTTGTTTTAAGAAGAAATCTGGGCGAGCCAATTTGGCGAACCCTTTTTAATGTTGCTCTGGGGCGGGTTGACTAATGGGCGAGTTGACCAATGAGCGAGTTGACCAATGGGCGAGTTGACTATTGGCGAGCTGACCATGGCCGAACTAGCCATGGGTGAACTAGCCATGGGCGAGCTAGCTTAACCCGCGCCTTTCTCACAAGGACAATGTTGAGATTACGGGCTGTTTTATTATTCAATAAAACCTTTTGGAAATCAAATCATTTTGTGGAAATGATAACATGAGTTATAAAAGTGATTTTTGAGACTTTAAGCCCTGAGTTCATGCTTTATCATTCATGTAATTGCGTGACCCACCTGGGGCGGTGGCTCGGGCCAATGGACCAACGAGTGCACCTCAAGGCGTCACAAGGCTGATAGACCCGCCAAGTCATCAGCGGTCTCGGGGTTACTTGGCAACTGGACCCGAGGACCATCTATAGATTATGGCCATAGATCTAGCTAAGATAGCCGTGAGGGGCGGTGGCCTACGAGTGCACCCCAAAAGCGGACGACTTATGTTCCTGGAGGAATAGAGCATGATTTATTTATTTATTGCCTAGTCTCTAATTGTTTTTTTTGTTTACTGAAAGGGTCTATGGAACCCTGTTGAAATTAATAATATTCATCGTTTTTTTTTAAGGGTTGATGGTTAAGATAATTAAATTGTTTTTGGGAAGATAGCTGTTATTTTATAAAGCAGCATACACCTTCCTTACTGAGCACGTTATCGCTCACTCCCTATTTTTCACTCCACAGATTATTGGGTTCAGGCTAAGAGAATTACCTTACAGAGATCTGATATCGAAGGTATGTTGTATTCTTTTGTATATTCAGTAAAAATGGTACAATACTACTCTAAATTAAAGGGAATGTATATACCTCTTAAGGTAATAATTTAATAATTCTTATGAAAGTGATAGGAGTTGATAAGCATCACAGACAGCCCAACCGGTAAGTGAGTGTAATTAATAAATGAATATTATGGATTTCGTGGAATCGAGATGTTACAGATAGAGATGAAATTGTTTTTTGCTTACCACAGAATTTTTCTGGTCTTACCTTTCTAAGTAAACGCAGAAGAATCGGGGCGGTAGAAGTGGGTGGTTGCTTGCCATATTTGATGAAGGAACTATTTGCAGTTAATTGCAGATAAGTTATGTTGATAAAAGAATGGAAGTGTAGAGTCGGAGAAAGTAGTCGAAGGAAGAGTGTAGAAGAAGTGAAATAATGACTGAGATGAGTTGGTTTCTTGGTTTGTGTGGTTGTCAGTTACGTAAGCTATGGTGAAGGAGGCAAAAATAGAGTAATAACATTGGGAGACGGAGGGTTTGGTGGTTTTTAATATGGTAAGATAAGTGTGATTTGACAATAGAGTTAATCGAATCAGTAAATTTAGATATGATTTGACAAAAGAGTAAAAAAAAATGATATTAAACTCAAATAAACAAGAAATTTTTTTTAATAGCTGGAAAAATATTTATGTATCTATTGAATATAAAGAAAACAAAAGATAAAAGTTTATTATTTTTTTAAAATAAATTTTTCTCGATTATATATTAGTTATGAAAATATTTATTTATTTATTTATTTATTGATTTATTTACGTAAGTTGTTTTTTTTGTTAAATAAGAACAATGATAAAAGATTTTTTTATTAAGGAAAAGCAATAACTAGGAAAATTGGATTTGTTTTTTGTGGGTTTAGCAAAAAAAGAGTATTGATTGTGGGTTGGTTGAATTGTTAATCTTGTATGTGAAAAAATGTTTACTCTAATATATAGTGCAAAAATAGGTAACAAATTAAAATAATAATATTGGTTTCTTGTTTTATAAAAATGTATTTTAGTATTAGTAAAATTGCAAATGTTAGTTGAAATGTTAGTATAACAAGGGACAAAGTTCTAATATTCTTGTTAGTTTGTTTATTAACAAAATTGGAAATAAAGTTTAAGTGGTTGCTCAAATATTGTTGATTCATTATCATAAACGATAAAGGCAAAAGAGTTTGATGTTTTTTTAGTAAAGCTAATAACAAGTACATGTTTAGCAAGAGTATTGCTAAAACCAAAAAGGAAAGCAGTCAAAAGAGAGTTAAATACAAGTGATGTAAGTGATTGTGGAGTTGGAAATTAACAAAGATATTCTGGTGCTGGCGGCAGGTAGACAAAATTTTGGTCATCATCATTATTGTCGCTGACCCAGCCATGATGTGGCTTTCGTTTTTTACTTGTGTTATTATGTTAGAGTAATTGTAAAGATTAGCAAACTAAATACAAGTAAGAAAATTAAACAAACGAAAAATTTAGATGGAAACAAATATAAGTTGTTTAGTTTATAAGAGCCAAAAGGACTAACAAAAAAAATGGTTCATGCTGAATAGAGCATAAATAAGTTGTTAGTATTACCTTTGCTAACTTGCATGTGTGTGTTTCCAATCTTTGAAAATTTGCAAGTGTCTCCAACTTTGATATCATTGTCAAGAACAAATTTTTTCCATCCAGCTGAGAAGCACTTGTTTCGGTCAGTATATATATAGTGAACATTCCATGTCTCTGATTTGTCAAACATTGAGAATAACATGTGCACATTGGATTTTGGAAGGCAGTTATGTGCAAACAATCTTGGCACATGCTGTTAGCATAAACATTATATGAGACATTTGTAAAAATCAGAAAAATTAAAAACAAAAGAGGAGGGTAAGTGCAATGAGGAGCACCAGAACATAGCATGTTTCTGTATTTGCTGCTGTCATTGTTGTTGTAAAGAAAGGCGGATCAACATTGATGTTACATGTTTGTTTTGGATAATTGCAAATCTGGATTTCCTGTTCAAGTTGGTCAAGTGATACTTTTTGTGATGGTCCAGCTGTATAACAGAGTGGAATTAGACGTATGAAACAAAAAAAAAGGGAAGTTTGTAAGGTCTAGTATGGATGAATTTCTTGCTGGTAAATTATGGTTTTGATGAGTGAAATACCTTTTCTGTTTTCAATAGTTTGTGCTGATAATAATAGCCCTTCTCTTGTATAGATGTTGATGTCGAAATACATCTCTTTCTTTTTGTGAAAGACCAGCATGTCTTTATGATTCAAGCAATGTGCATCGAAGAAGTTGTCCCAGCCATCAATCAAAGATAAATATTTATCTACGGATACCAACGTCATCGTAAATGGTCCAAGCAAGGTAGTTTCTAGGATAATAGAGCATTGACAACGGTAGGATTGCTATATTGAATTCCAATTTTTTTTTCTATACACTGTGAGATTAATGATAGAATTTATGAGTACTAATGTGTATTGGTTTTTCTTTGATCATACAGCATTTACAGTGAATGAAAAAGTTAGAAATAAGAGATGAACAAAGATATTATGATTTACACATGCTGCAGATGAAAGAGAACACAATGCAAAGAGCAAGTCAGTAAAGAAAGTTTAATGGATAGTCAGGCATATTTTTGTAAAGAAATCAAGTTAGGTTAAGTCTGAAGACGTTACTTACCAAATATTTGCCATGTGTTGGCTCTATAGGCTATACCGAGAGGGGGGTGAATCGGTTTTTAACTAACCTTAAGCTCGTTTTTCGATTCTTCTAAATTCTCTAGCCTATATGAATATTTTCTAAGTTCTCTAGGCTATTCAATCATGCAATATAAACTCAATTCAATAAGCACAATATAATTGCAAGTAAAGAGAGTAGGGAAGGAGAAATGTACGCAAGCGATTTATAGAGGTTCGGCAACTTGCCTACGTCCTCTACCTTGAGAAGCTCCCAAGGATTTTTCCCAAATTCTCTATCCTTGAATTTGTGTTACACTCCCTCTTTTTGTAGGCTCAAGAGAAACCTCTCTCTTTTTCTAGGCTCAAGAGAAACCTCCCTCTTTTTCTTAGGCTAAAGAGAAACCTCCCTCTTTTTTTAAGGCTAAAGAGAAACCTCCCCTTTTACAAGGAATGATTTGGTTTACAAGAGATGTAATCAAAGAAGATCTCTAAGTAGGTAAATGATTACAGAAATTAGGCATAAAGAAAAGCCTATACAATATTTGTGCTAAGCAATAAAAGATATATGTGAATGATGGAAGATGAAGACTTTGTAGCTCTTGATTTGTTGATGAAGCTTGAGGATTTGAGGAAAATGAGTATTGGAGTTGATTGAGTAGTTCCTCTTACTTCCTTTAGCTTCTAAGCCTCTATTTATAGTCTCTTGGATGGTTTGTGGACGTTGGTTGGAGTCAAAACAGAAACTAGCCGTTGGAGGCTTTTTGACATAAAGAGATCGATCCTTTTGCAAAAGGGATCGATCCCATGCTTCATTCTAGGCCTCCGGGGCATTCTGCCATAAAGGGATCGATCCCTTCCCTTAGGGGATCGATCCCATGCTTCCAGAATGTGATTTCCTGCACTTTTTGAGTTAGAAATGATGTGGCCTTTGATCCTAATCTAACCCAAAACATTTTGGCATTTTTGTGGGAGTTTTTCTTGACTTTCTCTAATGAAAACATGGTCCAAAAATTCATCAAATAATTTTCTAAACTATTCAAAACATTTTATAAAGTATTAAGACCAATAAGAATATGTAATTAAATCATAGTCTTAATGTTTGATATGATCACTTGAAAATGGATTGAGAAAATCATGTGTGATAAGGCAAATTTACAATATGAATTAAAAGATTAAAGCTTACTTAAGTTTTTGTCATTTCAAAATATATGTCAATTTAAAGCTAACAATCTCCCCCTTTTTGATATGACAAAACTTAATGTAAATTTGCTTTGAAAATTCTTAGATAAAATACTCCCCTTCAAATAAAGCAGGATTTTATAAAGCTCCCCCTTAATATAAGCATGGGTTTTCAAAAGGAAAAATGAATTTTCAAACTATTTCTCCCCCATTATCTCTCCCCTTTAATACCTTAATATCTCTCATCCTTTTTGTCATAGCAAAAAGAAGGAAAAATGAAAAATATGCTCCCTTAAAAATATGGCTATGTGAGAACAAGTAATTATGCTCCATCCAACAAGAAACATGTTAGTACATGAGACTCATAGCACAAATAAATAAGTCAATATTCACAAAGAGTATGAAATATTCATGCAAAAAATATGACTTATGATCCTATACCAATTGTTTATAAATAATTTCGCAAAAAGTTTTCAATTGGTAAGAGATTAAGCAAGATGTTTATAAATTTTCTACTATGTTCTATAACTTGCTTATATCAATTGTTCTCTAAAGTCCAACTAAGGTGCATGTCAATACATCATGATTATGAGCTGAAATAAGATGACATATCATATGCATGAGCTCATGAATCATGTTCAATCAAGAGTGTGCAAAGAATTAAGACATATAGCAATTAACTACAAATTCTAGCACACAAGTGTTTCATGCAAAAGTGTCTTATATGAATTCTTCCCTATTTGTTATTTCAATCTAAGGAGCATGAGAAGAATTGTCAATTTAAAGCTCATACCAATTGGCAATTTAGTTTTGGCTTACCAATTATTGAAAATATGGTTGCCAATGATACTAATTGTTATTTCAATCTAAATACCAATTGTTACTAATGGTTGACTTAGTCATTTTGCATGAATCTAATATTTATGTGTAATGTGTTCATGTCAAGAAAATAGTCATTCTAAAAATGCAAGAACACAACACATATCATCAAATATGCATATGGATCAATTAATCATTAGCACACTATCATAAAGTCTTAATCCATATTCATATTCACAAATTTATACCATATGGAAGATTTAAAAACTCAAGTGATTCATGCAAACACATTTTCTTCCATGGTTTTAAGCACAAAAATCCTATGCTCATTTTCAATTCAAGTCCTTAAGCAATTATGAGCGAGGAAAGATTCAAATAACAAATGTGGATATTAATCAAGGTACATATGTTTAAGTTTGCATTTATCTTTGAATGTTTGTGTTGTCATTAAAGCCCAAGTTCTTTAATAATTTGGCCATAAGAAAAATTTAAGTACATGGATGATAAAGTTTCATGCATTTGAACATTTAGGATCCATTTACCATCACAGATTATAGGCCAATGACCATTACCAATTGTTGAATTTACATTTGAAATCAATCCATTAGATGTATAATTATCATGAAACCTAGTGTGGAATAGATAAGTCAAGCTAAGAGACATAATCCTATAAGCATGCTTGAGTAAGATGAACAAAAAGGAATGAAGAATATTCATTATGCACAAGTTCATCAAATTCTCAAATATATCCATAAATTCTAGAAATATTTCTCAAAATTATGTTTAAGCATTCATTGAAATTATATTTCAAGATTATTTCAAGTTTTATTCAATTCATGACCATCTTCAATGAGAAAACTGATTTTGCACTTGTGAGCTCAAGAAAAATGGTATTGATTGTTGAAAGTGATACATTTGTTGGAAATGATACAAATTGATAGAGTTGAGGCATGATATCAATGAAAAATGAATTTTTATAGTTTAAAGATCATCAAAAAGAAGTTAAAACAATGAATTTTAAGTTGAAAAGAAAGAAGATATCAAGAGAATTAAGAAAACTTCTCAACTAAGGCTTAAAAATGCAAAAAAAGGCATAAATTGCCTAGAGGGATCGATCCCATGAGCAATGGGATCGATCCCTAAACTCCAGAATCTAATTTTCTGCATGTTTTTCCAAAGGGATCAATCCTGCATTTAGGGGGATCGATCCCTCATCCTGATTCTGCAGATTTTTGACAGAAAATCCAACCTTTGAGGTGCCAAAACTTCGTTTTTGAGTATTTTAAGTCCAAGTAAAGGTTTAAACATTTGTAAAATATGATTTTGGACTTGTATGAATGAAAAACATGAATGAAAAACCATTTAACAATAGATTTTGCAATTTTGGAAGGATTTTCATCAATAAATGCATTTTTGGCCTCAAAGGAGGTCATTCTGAGAGTTATGCATGTTTTGGCAAAACCAATGCATTGAATTACATAAATATGTCAAAACAAACTTGTTCACATAGGTTTTAAGCACATATATCATTAAAGCATACATCTTGTGAACAACATGCCATGATTTCCAACTTACAAGTTCTTCATTATTGCTCATGACATGACATTTTGCATAAATGACATATTTGGTAATTTGAGACAAGTAAATACATTATCAACACATAGAAAACTTGCTCAAAATGCAGAAATCCAATAATCATTTCAAAATCACTAAACATGCCTTTCATCCAATCATCAAGATTTGTTCATCAAACACTCAACAATCATTTATCATGCTTTTTACTTAATCATAATGCATCATGATCCATTAACCAATTTTCTCATCAAGGCACAACAAATTTAATCAAATAAAAGTTTTAAGGAGTAAGGAACTAAGCTCACAATACTCTTTTGCTAGAGAATGCTTTGCCTTGATGTGTTGGATCCACCATTAGCCATTCTTTGAGAAATTGTTGTCACCTTGCTAAGGATGGATTCCCAAGCTCTTTCTCTTTCTCATTGGCACAAGTAAACTCCATGAGGATGTGTTGAGCATTTAAACTCTATTGTTTCCTTGTAGCTCCATGCTCTAACACTCCTACAACAAACACATTCATGCATGTTTTGGTACCCAAATTTTCTTGGGTCCATGAGAGTTAGTGCAAATAATTTTTGATCCTTTGGGGATCCATTTCAAACTCAAATCATCATTATTTATTGCATGATTTGGCACCCACATTTTTCTAACCACTCTTCCTCTAAATGTGGTTTTTTTATTTGTGCATGCTTGTGAAGAATGACCTATCCTATTGCATAGTGAGCATGTAAGAGATAAATCATGCATAGTATTTTTGCTCACTAGAAAATTCTTAAGATGAGTTTCTTTTTGTTTAGCATTATAGCCTAACCCATCTTTGTCAAAGAAAGCTCTTTGGGTCTCTAACATATGATCTAGCTTTTGTTGACCCATATAGAACCTAGAAAATGAGTTATGTAAATTTGTATTCTTTTTATTTAACTCATTGATTTCTAAGTTGGCCTCTTTTAGTTTCTTCTCTAATTCTAGCTTATCATTGGTCAAGGTTTCCTTTTCTATTTTCAAATTAGCAATGATTTTCTTATATTTAGAATTCATGCATTGAAATTCATTTGGTAATTCATTAAAAGCATTTTGTAACTCATCAAATGTAAAATCATTATTTTCACTAGAACTAGAGCTAGCCTCATCGTCACTAATAGCCATAAAGCATGAGTAGGCTACCTCATCATCTATGTTTTCCTCATCGGAGCTATCACTATCGCTCCATGCAGCTACAAATGCTTTCTTCCTAGGTTTCCTATCCTTTTCTTTCCTAAGTAAGGTGCAATCTAACTTAGTATGACCCAGTTCATTACACTCATAACATACTAAGGGGTCTTTTTCTTTCCTACTTGACTTTCCTATTCTTACCCCTCTTCTTTGATGTCTCCTATCATTCTCTCTCTCCTTCATCCTCATAAATCTATTAAATCTTTTGGAAAACATTGCCATTTCCTTTTCTTCCTCATTTCCACTCTCATCACTATCATTTTCAATGATCACATGAGTGGAAGACTTAAGTGCTACCCCTACTTTCTTTGAAGGCACTTCATTTCTTTTCATTTTCATTTCATATGTAAGTAGGGAGCCTATAAGCTCATCTAGAGACAAGGTATTTGGATCCTTAGACTCTTCTATTGCGGTTACCTTTGCCTCCCATGATTGTGGCAAGCTATTCAAAATTTTCTTCACCATTTCTACATTGGAATAGGTCTTGCCTAATGCCTTAAGTCCATTGATTATGTCATTAAATCTAGTGTACATATCACTCATGGACTCATTTTCTTTCATTCTAAAAAGCTCATAATCATGTGTGAGCATTCCTACTTTGGTTTCCCTAACTTGATTGGTCCCTTCATGTGTGATGGCTAGTTTGTCCCATATTTGTTTAGCATTCTCACACAAGGAGACTCTATTATATTCATTGGGACCTAAAGCACAAAAGAGGGCGTGCATAGCTTTGGCATTCAATTGTGCCAATCTCATGTCATTTATGTCCCACTCATCCTCATTCTTAGGGACATCTTTTCCATCTACCTTCTTTATAGGAGTTCTAAGACCATTCACTATAATTCTCCACACCTCATAATCATTTTATTGTACAAATAACATCATTCTAGTTTTCCAATATGAGTAATTTTCACCATTTAAGAGTGGAGGTCTAACTAATGAGTGTCCCTCTTCTCTTAAGGGTGTGCCTACATTTAAGTGAGCCATTTATGATCGTTTTGCTCGATAAAGGTTAGTCTAAATCAATCTCGAGCCCAAGCTCTGATACGAATTGTTGGCTCTATAGGCTATACCGAGAGGGGGGTGAATCGGTTTTGTAGACACCATTTTTGTCCGATTCTTTTTCAAACATTTTTAATTAATTAGTTTTTTATATTTGATTTTTAATTTTTAATTTTTTTTAGATTTAGAAATAAATTTTGGATTTTGATTTTGATTTTTATAGAATAAAATAAAGAAAATAAAAAAAAAGAAGAAAAGAAGGAAATCAGAATTAATTTTGATAGGAAAGTAAAATTAAATGAGACTATTAAAGATTGAAAATCAAAATTTTGTGAAAAGGAAAGTCAAAATTAATATCGGATTCAAGTCCGATTCTTGAAATATAAAATTTCCTAAAAAAGTTGATTCTTGATTTCCAAATTATTACCAAAAATAAAAAATATAAAAAATATAAAAGAAAAAATAAAAAGAAAAAAAAGAGAAAAACCTAGGTCTATAAAAAGGGGGAACACAAAAAAAAAGAGGGGAGGAGGAAAGAAACCCTAAGAAAAACCCTAGGAAAAAAAGAAGAAAACCCTAAGAAAGACAGAAAAAAAAGAAAAAAAGTCTACTACTGGCTCTTAGCCACTGGGGAGGATCTTCTTCAACAGCCCACGCCATCATCATCCTTTTCGGTCATCCTCCATTCACGCCTGTACCAAGCCATTACACCTTTGCACACTGTCATCATCCATTCACCAAACTGCACCTTCACCATCGTCGCTTGCTACATAGCCACCTCAGTGCTTCCTCACGTCTGGTCCTGCTCTACGCGTCAAGCCTGCACACTGCACCATAAGTTGAAGCCCCACGGAGATGTCATCTCCTTTGCCCCTTGCGCCCAGTTGCTGCTGTTAGTTTGCTGCCTTTGCTGCTGCTTCATCCTGTTTAGCCACCATCATATTCAAACCTGTACGCTGCACTCTATTCAAGCCCTTTGTTGTACGTCGACTCCATTGATCACTCCTGCACCAGTCACGGTTCCAGCCATGCACCGTCTTCTACTCTGCCGTCCTTCATTACCACTGCAAGCCACAAGTTTCTGCTGTAGCGTCGTCCATCTGTTGCTGTTTGTGGAGTTGCTGTAGACTTTACTCTATTGAAAAGCATAAACAGAACGTGAACAGGAGCATATATATAGAAATAAAAGAAGCTTGTCAATCGGGTTTTATAACTGTGTTGAACTTTTAAGGCAAGAGATTCAAGCCGCACGTGAAGAAGAAAGGAAAGGCGTGAGCTGCAGTTAGTAAAACACAACAAAAAACAAATCAAGGCAAGAAACGAAATTGCAATAGAAAGGTAAGAATCCTGACAACAATAAATGTCTTCATTCTTGTTCACATGCATGGTGATTATTTAACTACTTTTGTTTCTTTTATATCAACATGTACTAGGCTCTCTTTCTTTTGTTTCTTTTTTTTATTTTCTAGTCATGATGCGTTCATTATTTTATTACTGTTGATTTTATTTTTTAGATTTATAAGCATGGATTAAATACATTGTTAAGATGTCTATGAAATTTTTAGTTTGATTTTTTTTAATTTAATTCATTGTTTTGTTAACTTATTAGTTTTACTTAATTTATTTTATTTTATTAATTTATGTATTATTTATTTTAAGTTTAGAATTAGATTTGTTAACTAATAGAAATTAAAAAAACCAAATCAGCCTAAAAATAGATCTTTGTACATGAAACTTACATAAAAATTAATTAAAAATTAAATGAAAATAAATAATTGAAAGGAAATGAATATGAATTATACCGATGATGACATTTTGAGAAAGTCAATTGAGACATCTTAAAAATGTCTAGGTGAGGAAATTCTTTTTTAAGTTGAGCCAAATCGATGGGATACTTTTGAAAGAATTTTCAATAAATTATAATTCATATTTATTCTCAGTAAATTAAATATGAATAAATATAAATGAATATAGATAAATAAATATGAATACAAGAACATAAATTAGATGAAAAATTAAATAAATAGAATGAAATAGTCTAGATTGAAAATAATTAGTAATTACTAAGACTAGATAGTAAATAAATAAATATGAGTTATACCGAGGATGAAATTCCAAGAAAGTCAATTGGGACTCCTTGGATATTTCTAGAAGAGATGATTCTTTCTTAAGTTGAGCCAAATTGATGGAATACTTTTGGAAGGATTTTCGATAAAATGTAATTCATGTTTATTAAATAAATATAAATAAATAAAATAAAGATAAATTAAATCAAGGTTAAAATTAAAGAAATTTAAATAAAATTAGATAAATAAATGAACTAAATAGCTTAAAATAAAAATCATAAGAAATAAAATTAGATAGATAAAGGAGTAAACATGAATCATGCCAATGATGAAATTTCAAGAAAGTCAATTGGGACTCCTTGAAAATTTCTAGGTGGAAAGATTTCTTTTAAGCCGAGCCAAATTGATGGGACGCTTTTAAGAAAACCTTTAATAAACCATGATTCATATTTATTCTCTAAATAAATAAAATAAATAAATAAATAAAACATATAGATAAGAATATTGTAAAATAAGACTTAGAAAATATAGAAATTAATATGGAGTCAATATTAGAGCCAAATTTAAAATATATATAATAAGAGTTTCAAAAAATATTTTATTGTTCCGACGATGGAGTTCAAGAAAGTCAATCGAGACTCCTTGAACATCTTGAGGTAAGGGAGATTTTTAAGATTGGAGCCAAATTGATGGAAAAATCTTAGAAATATTCTCAATATATAAGCATATCGAAATTAATATAAACACAAGGCAAATTGTAAAGATAACCTAAAACTAGTTGGTACCATTTTAGGATGGGCGTTGTAGGGGTGCTAATCCTTCCCTACACGTAACCGTACTCCCGAACCCTAGTATCTTTGAACGTAGACCAAGCCTTATCCTTAGTTTGAATAGGTGACCAATCACACCTAGGTAGAATGGTTGGTGGCGACTCCTTTGATTTTAGTGTCTAGCTATTAGGTTTTCCAAAACTTAATACGTGATGACAGTTTGGCGACTCCACTGGGGACTTTAGAGAGTCAAGCCAATGATTGGTTTTAGGTTATTTTAGGTATGTTAATTTTGATAAAATAATAAGACATTAATAACTACATGTTTCTTCGACACACACTTCACGTGCATGTGCATGCATTAGCCCTCTACCCGGGCTCTACCCTTTTAGGAGGAAGTAAAGTAACTACGCCCTCGTGAGGTAATACCTCCGCAATGGCTAGCGAAATACTCTCACTCAAATTGAACCTTTCCATTTGTAACCTGTAATGGGTGAGGATTGGGTGCCTTACTAGTCTTGTGTGGACGACAGTGAGGAACAATTTGGGAACCTTTAGCCCTTTTGTCTAAAACCATGCATATAGTGAAATTAAGAAGACCAACTGTAAGATAGAGCCATATTAACCCATGCTATAGGAAATACCCATTACTTAGGACACATTTTTTATCAAGTTTATACATGAGACACTAAGAGGGTACCATGAGTTCACCAAAACATTTCCATGCATCATTCATCCATTATTGTTACATGACAACTTTTTACCATGCCATTCCATACATACGCATGTAGCATCATCTCGTTTTGTTCATCTTCAATCATTGTTTGAAACAAAACATTTTCAAAATTTTTCAAGCATCATCACATGTGAAATGATAAATTCTTAATTGTGGTAATAAAAGATTCGAAGATAGCTCGACCAAAGGTTCACTCACACAACACTCGTTATCAAGCTAAGATCATGGAAGAAGAATCAAGCATGCGCATGGAGAAGATGGAAAAAGCTCAAGAGGAAATGAGGGGGCAATTGGCCCAAATTACAGAGCTGTTGAAAAATCTAAGCAAGGGTAAAGGAGTTGTAGAAGAAGTTGCAGTCCAAGAAGGGGTTCAACAACGCAGTATGGAAGACTCTGTCTATCCTCCTGGATTTGGTCCATTTCCAAGTCAAACATCCCAAGAAGGAAGATATCCACCTGCTTACACTGCTATACCCCAAATGTTTGGACAAGCTCAATTCCAAAGACCCGCTTATCCTTCCCAAGGCGCAAAATCTACTGATCCCATTGAGGTGCCCGACTTAGATGACCGGAGGGAAATTGAGAAGTTGAAAGCCAAACAAGCAGAAGAGAAAGATGAGGCGAAGTCGCAACAAAAGATTAATATGTTAGAGGAAAGGATTCGATCTATTGAAGGCTTAGACTTTTATGGTTCCATGGATGCTACTGGGTTATGTTTGGTGTCAGACTTGGTTATTCCACCTAAGTTTAAAGCACCAGAGTTTGAGAAGTACAATGGAACTTCCTGCCCTAGGTCTCATCTTATTATGTATTGTCGGAAGATGGCTGCTTTCGCTCAAGATGATAAGCTCCTTATTCACATTTTTCAAGAAAGTCTCACTGGATCTGCTGCCAAGTGGTACAATCAATTAGATGGAACTCGAATCATCACTTGGAATGACTTGGCAAGAGCATTTATGACTCAATATCGACATGTTGCTGACATGGCCCCTGATCGTCTGTCTTTACAAAGCATGGAAAAGAAGGCTAATGAGAGTTTCAAACAATATGCCCAAAGGTGGCGTGATATGGCTGCAGAGGTGCAACCTCCACTTTCGGAGAAGGAGCTTACCATTATGTTCGTTAATACTTTGAAGGCTCCATACTACGATAGGATGATCGGTAGTGCCACTAAGAATTTTGCTGATATGGTATTGTCTGGTGAGATAATTGAGAATGCAATCAAGAGTGGAAAGATTGAAGCTCCCAACAGTATTGAGAAGAAAGGAGGAGCCAACAAAAGAAGGGAAGAAGAAGTCCATGCTGTTGCATATGGAAGGCAATATGGAGGCTATGTCCCACAACACCCTTATCACATGCCACAACCTTACTATCCTGCCCAGAATCCTTACCATTCTTACCCTAAGATTAATGTTCAACCTAGTCCCCAAACACCTGCCCCAACTATTCAGCCAGCTAATCAGTTTAATAAGCAAGAGGGCAATCATAATGCGTCATGGCCAAAAAGAGAAAGGACTCCTATTGACCCAATCCCCATAACCTACACTGAGCTGTACCCAAAATTGATCAAAGGACAACTCATTGCACCCATCTATGTGGAACCTCTCAAGCCTCCATATCCAAAGTGGTACGATGAGAATGCTCGATGCGAGTATCACTTTGGGAACGTGGGCCACTCTCTAGAGAATTGCACTGCGCTAAAGTATAGAGTGCAAGGACTGATAAAAGCTGGCATGTTGAGTTTTGAGACTAAAGGGGAATCGGCTACGGATGCAAACCCATTACCTGACCATACGAATGAGGGATGAGTTTTGTGGGGGCATGAAGGGTTCGAGCCTGACAATTTTGAAGATCTATAAATTCTAGTTTTGTTTTTGCTTTCTTTTATTTCTTTAAGTAATGCAAGATAGTTTTTGAAAGTGCTTAAGCCCATAAGCACGAAATAAATTTTATGTATGGGTTAACTCTTATTTATTTCCTTTTCAATAAAGCGACTAGTGTGATGCACTGTCAATTTCTCATTCCATTCATTTGCCATTTCTCAACATACTCACCATATCTTTCACTCACAAGTATCCAAATAATGAACATGATGATAATGATGTCAATAGATCTGGGATTCAATTTTGAAAAAACTACTATTATTGATGAATCACTGATTTGCCAATGTTGCAAAAGCAAGGAAATGAAGGAAAGGTTGCTCACCATCCACACTTGATAGACGATACGAGAAAGGTGAATCTCTTACAAAAGCTTCTAACAAGTTTGTCATTGATTGATCTTTAAGGAGAGCGCTTACATTTGAAATGATAAATGGCCTTCTTTCACTATCCTTCAAGCATGAGTAAAATTATCCTTTGATTACCCTTTTGAGCCTATTATATTTTTGTAATATAACCCACCAAGGATCACCCTCCACATTGGGGGTAAGGAAGATGAAATAAAGAAATTTTAAGGGCAAAAATGAAAGTGTTCATGATGAATCAAGGGGCAAAAAAAAAAAAGAAGAAAAATAGCCCAATTTTGTGAAAAAAAAAAGGAGGAAGAAGAGAAAAAAAAGGGTTTCTATTCAAAAGGAAAACCCCAAAAAAAAAAAGCAAGAAGGGGCAAAATGCCTGAATGTTTTACTTGATAAAGAAAATGATCCCTTGGTTTATAAACCTTGAAACACATTTTGGGCCTACTATATCCTTTTCTTTCATAAACCCTCACCCGAGCCTACATTACGTGCCTTTAAAAGCCCGTTTTGATCAAATGTAAATGCTTGAATTGAAGAATCATGCGAACATACTTGTACAATGAGATAATGATCCTTTGAAGGAAGTAGATCAAGTTGAATGAAGAAAACATGAGCTTTAGAAGATATCTTGGATCGAAATCAAGAACGCCTATTAAGGGGCATGAATTTGGATTGAGCACTGAAGGTTGAAGTTTGTCAAAGCCAATGAAGTTGAAGATGAAGAAGAAAAAAGAAAAAAGAAAAAAAAATATGAAAAAAAAAAGAAAAAAAAGAAAAAAAGAAAAAGAAAAAAAAAGGAGGATTCAAATTGAAAACTCGAAAAGGGCAGTTTGAATCAGTTGAGGGGGGCACCTAAGTTGAAAACCGAAAAAAGGCGACTTAGGAAAATATCAACATCAAAAAGTTTTGATACGAGGGCAAGATTGGCAGACACTACATATCAACCTAAGAGTGGGCTTTTGGAAAAGAATTTTAGATTGACTTGATTGAATGTCAGAATGTTCATTAGATGGATACTGAAAACCCTATTCCAAACAGACTGTCCCATTGATTTTTCTTGATTTCATCTATATCTCTCTTGGTCATTTTAAATTTATACCACCCATATAACAAATGGAGAATATGCATAAGTGCATTACATTGGTGGTCGAGTTGGAAGGAAAATAAATAAATGTTGGTAACCTTTTTTGGGTAAATTTTTGAAAAAAACAAACATTCTTTTGAGAAATCTTGCATTACTAAGAGAGAGAAAGAAACAAAAGTGAATGATGAATATACAAATCTGAAAACATGATGGCTAGTCTTCGGGCATAACTGGACTAGGACTCAATAAAAGATGGGAAGTTAAATGAAAGAAGATTTAAAGAATTCAGCAGATATGTGGGACTTGAGAAAGCCAAGATGAGCTTGAGAATCTTGTTACCACAATTGAGAATGCATTTGCATACATTCATGGAGCATGACATTGACATGTGCATAACATTCATGGCATTCATTATATTCATGACATGCATGACATTTCATTAGTGCATTTTGACATTGGATTATTTGTTAAGACATTAGGATAAGAAATTCTGAATAATGAAAAATTTTGAAGAAAAAGAGAAAGTGTAAGAATACAATGTATAGGATAAAAATATAAGAGATGGTAATTTGAAAAATGATGAGAAGATGATGAGAAAAATACTTTTTTGAAAAACCTTAGATGAGAGGAAAGCCCAATATTGTTGGCATCAAAATGAAAGTTAAGCCCAGTCAAACCCATGTTAACTGGCATTCTGAAATGAAATTTTTATGTTCAAAGTTTCATTGCCTCTGTTGAGAGGAGCACGAGATTATTTTTCAAAGTTCCAATGCCTCTGGTGAGAGGAGCACAAGTTTATTTTTCAAAGTTCCAATGCCTCTGGTGAGAGGAGCACAAGATTATTTTTCAAAGTGCCAATGCCTCTGGTGAGAGGAGCACAAGTTTACTTTTCAAAGTTCCAATGCCTCTGGTGAGAGGAGCACAAGATTATTTTTCAAAGTGCCAATGCCTCTGGTGAGAGGAGCACAAGTTTACTTTTCAAAGTGCCAATGCCTCTGGTGAGAGGAGCACAAGGTTATTTTTCAAAAGTTCCAATGCCTCTGGTTAGAGGAGCACAAGATTATTTTTCAAAGTTTCATTGCCTCTGTTGAGAGGAGCTTTTTGTTTTCAAAAGTCTCATAACCTCTAGTGAGAGGGGATTTTATTTCATGATCATCTTGCATTCCTTAGTCTTATGATAGGAGAGACTAGGAATTTCACTTTGCATTCCTTAATCTTGTGACAGAAAAGATTAGGAAATCCCATTCGTTTTTGCATTCCTTAATCTTGTGACAGAAAAGATTAGGAAATCCCATTCCTTAGTCTTATGATAGGAAAGACCAGGAAAACTTTCATTTCCTTAGTCTTATGATAGGAGAGACTAGGAACTTCATTTTGCATTCCTTAATCTTGTGATAGAAAGGATTAGGAAATCCCATTCTACTTTCATTTCCTTAGTCTTATGATAGGAGAGATTAGGAAAACTTCATCTAACATTCATTTCCTTAGCCTTATGAGAGAGATGGCTAGAAAATATCCCAAAAAAAAAAATTTTGGATAGGACTTGCATTTGGACAAAATGGTTGTCTATGTCTTTGCACCATTACTGTTTCACAGCAAAGTGCAAAGAGGGGCAACTGTAGACACCATTTTTGTCCGGTTCTTTTTCAAACATTTTTAATTAATTAGTTTTTTATATTTGATTTTTAATTTTTAATTTTTAATTTTTAATTTTTATTTTTTAGATTTAGAAATAAATTTTGGATTTTGATTTTGATTTTTATAGAATAAAATAAAGAAAATAAAAAAAAAAGGAAATCAGAATTAATTTTGATAGGAAAGTAAAATTAAATGAGACTATTAAAGATTGAAAATCAAAATTTTGTGAAAAGGAAAGTCAAAATTAATATCGGATTCAAGATCCGATTCTTGAAATCTAAAATTTCCTAAAAGATTGATTCTTGATTTTTATTACCAAAAAAAAAAAGAAAAAACCTAGGTCTATAAAAGGGGAGAAACCTAGAAGAAAAAAAGGGAGAGGAAGAAAACCCTAGAGAGAAAACCCTAGAGAGAAAACCCTAAAGAAGAAACCAAAAAAGAAGGAACAACACAAAAAGAAACCTAGGAGATAAAACCTGGCTGGCGGCAGTGCATGAAAGGAATTCAGTATCTGCCTCGTCACTACCATCTTCGCTTGCTGCCTGTGCCGCCCCCCTTTGCATTGCTATCCTGCTTTGCATCATCATCATCGTTGTGCCTCCTTTGTCCTCGCTGCATGCAGCTTCACCATCACCATTGTTGTTTCCCTGCGTCAAACAAAAACCAGCAACCCTGAACCACGCCATTGCCCAGAATTACACCTTCCATGATCATTGTCTCCACGTGAAATCATCATCATCTCCGTCTAACCCCTGCTCATCTCACGTCCATTGCTGCTACCCTTCTTCACCGTTGCTGCACTAGCCCACGCCATCATCATTCTTTTGTGTCATCATTCATTCACGTCTTGCCATTCCTCTGTACAGTCACTACCGCTCCTGCCTTTGCAACAAATTCACAACGCCATCACCTTCGCTGAGCCCTGCCACGCCAACCTTACTTCCTTCCTTCACTGTACCGTTCCCACGTAAAGACCCTTACAACCACCATTCCTGCCACCGTGTCATTCCTTGTTACATCCTCATCATCGTCGACCTGCTCAGTTCCCATCACCATCGTTGCTTGCCACGCTGTCCTGTGTCAACCGAAGCTGTTGTCCGTTCCTGTCATCATCACCCAGGTTGCTGTCCTGGTTGCACCGTCCATTGCTGCTGTGTTTTGTCTGAAATTGCCATCCCTCGACTGCTACACGTGATTTACAATTACAAGATTACCATTGCACCTGCTGGTTCTTGCTCCGCCCTACCAAACCGTAAGCTGCAGTTACAGAAGGGGAAAGAAAGCCACGTGAAAAACTTCCTCCTGTCGACTGTTGCAGACTTGCTTCATCTCGTTGCACCATCATCACGACTACGTGAAACAGAGCAGCCAGAGAATCGAAGGAGGTAGAACGCAAACTGTCTTGGACAGTTGAGAAGAGAAGCTGATGAAATCGTGAGTTGTGTTGTAGGAGCTGACTGAGATGTTTTGCTGGAAAGCAAGAAAGAAAAAGTGAAGGGAAGTTTTAAAGAAAAACAAAGAAAGAAGGCGGGAAAAAGGTAGAAACAAAATTTGTTTTTTTTATCTATTTGTTTATTATTATTTTTTTTGTGTTAGTTTTTTATATCTATAATTAGATTAGTAGTTTTAATTAATATTTAGAATAGTTAGATTTAAATTAGGAAATTTTATTAAACTAGGTAGATTAATTAATTTATTAAAATTAATTTATTTAGGTTTGTAAATAAGTGTAATAAATTACGGAAATGTTTAAAATAAATATATTTGGTTAAAGTAATAGATAGGAAACTAATTTTAAAAAAAGAAAAAATAGTTCTTTTAAAAATAAAATTTAATTAATAAGTGTGGATTATACGATGATGACATTTTGAGAAAGTCAATTGGACATCTTAAAATGTCTAGGTGAGATGATTCTTTTTAAGTTGAGCCAAATTGATGGAATACTTTTGAAAGAATTTTCAATAAATTATAATCAATGTTTATTCTTAGTAAATTAATATGAATAAAATATAAATGAATATAGATAAACAAATATAGATTATGAGAACATAAATTAGATGAAAAATTAATAGGAAAATAATTAGTAATTAATAAGATTAGATAATAAAGAAATAAGTATGATTTATACCGAGGATGAAATTCCAAGAAAGTCAATTGAGATTCTTGGGTATTTCAGGTGAGATGATTCTTTCTTAAGTTGAGCCAAATGGATGGGATCTTTGGAAAGAGTTTTCGAGTTTTCGATATAAAATATAATTCATGTTTATTAATAATATAAATAAATGAAATAAATAAAATCAAGATTAATGTTAAAGAAATTTAAATAAAATTAGATAAGTGAATAAATAAACGAACTAAATAGCTTGGAATAAAAGTTTAGGAAATAAAAAATATGAATTATGCCAATGATGAAATTTTAGAAAGTCAATTGGGACTCATTGAATTTTCTAGGTGAAAGATTTCTTTTAAGCCGAGCCAAATTGATGGGACGCTTTTAAGAAAATTTAATAAACCATGATTCATATTTATTCTCTTAATAAATAAAATAAAAAAGTTTAAAAAAATATAGAGATAAATATAATATGAAATAAGATTAAAAAAATATAGAAATTAATATGGAGTCGAAATTAGAAGCCAAAGTTAGAAAGAATAAGATTTTCATAAATTATGTAATTAATCCGACGATGGAGTTCAAGAAAGTCAATCGAGACTCCTTGAACATCTTGAGGTGAGGGAAATTTTTAAGATTGGAGCCAAATTGATGGAAAAATCTTAGAAATACTCCCAATATATAAGCATATCGAAATTAATATAAACACAAGGCAAATTGTAAAGATAACCTAAAACTAGTTGGTACCATTTTAGGATGGGCGTTGTAGGGGTGCTAATCCTTCCCTACACGTAACTGTACTCCCGAACCCTAGTATCTTTGAACGTAGACCAAGCCTTATCCTTAGTTTGAATAGGTGACCAATCACACCTAGGTAGAATGGTTGGTGGCGACTCCTTTGATTTTAGTGTCTAGCTATTAGGTTTTTCGAAACTTAATACGTTATGACAGGTTTTTAACTAACCTTAAGCTCATTTTTCGATTCTTCTAAATTCTCTAGCCTATATGAATATTTTCTAAGTTCTCTAGGCTATTCAATCATGCAATATAAACTCAATTCAATAAGCACAATATAATTGCAAATAAAGAGAGTAGGGAAGGAGAAATGTACGCAAGCGATTTATAGAGGTTCAGCAACTTGCCTACATCCTCTACCTTGATAAGCTCCTAAGGATTTTTCCCAAATTCTCTATCCTTGAATTTGTGTTACACTCCCTCTTTTTGCAGGCTCAAGAGAAACCTCTCTCTTTTTCTAGGCTCAAGGGAAACCTCCCTCTTTTTCTTAGGCTAAAGAGAAACCTCCCTCTTTTTCTAAGGCTAAAGAGACACCTCCCCTTTTACAAGGAATGATTTGGTTTACAAGAGATGTAATCAAAGAAGACCTCTAAGTAGGTAAATGATTACAGAAATTAGGCACAAAGAAAAGCCTAAACAATATTTGTGCTAAGCAATACAAGATATATGTGAATGATGGAAGATGAAGACTTTGTAGCTCTTGATTTGTTGATGAGGCTTAAGGATTTGAGGAAAATGAGTATTGGAGTTGATTGAGTAGTTCCTCTTACTTCCTTTAGCTTCTGGGCCTCTAATGAGTATTGGAGTTGATTGAGTAGTTCCTCTTACTTCCTTTAGCTTCTGGGCCTCTATTTATAGTCTCTTGGATGGTTAATAGATGTTGGTTGGAGTCAAAACAGAAACTAGCCGTTGTATCTCACAGAAACTAACCGTTGGAGGCTTTCTGACATAAAGGGATCGATCCTTTTGCAAAAAGGATCGATCCCGTGCTTCATTCTAGGCCTCCGGGGCATTCTGCCATAAAGGGATCGATCCCTTCCCTTAGGGGATCAATCCCATGCTTCCAGAATGTGATTTCCTGCACTTTTTGAGTTAGAAATGATGTGGCCTTTGATCCTAATCTAACCCAAAACATTTTGGCATTTTTGTGGGAGTTTTTCTTGACTTTCTCTAATGAAAACATGGTCTAAAAATTCATCAAGTAATTTTCTAAACTATTCAAAACATTTTATAAAGTATTAAGACCAATAAGAATATGTAATTAAATCATGATCTGAATGTTTGATATGATAACTTGAAAATGGATTGAGAAAATCATATGTGATAAGACAAATTTACAATATGAATTAAAAGATTAAAGCTTAAGTTTTTGTCATTTCAAAATATATATGTCAATTTAAAGCTAACACCATGCATAAGGTCTTCAGTCATGGTTAGGCAAAAACTGGGATCCGACTGTGGTAGCAGAGGCTCCATAATGTTTAATACTGGAGAATGTATGCGGTAGGCAGATGATTTGTTGACAAAAATAGTCTTGATTTTGTTTGTTATATTTGCTACTATTCTTGCTTGTATTATTAATAAAGGAAACAAAGAAAAACAACAAGGATTCATTTGTTGTAGGAGAGAATAAATGATGTTAAAATGGTTAGGAATAGAAATGACAAGAAAAAAAGAGTAATACGAAATAAAAATGGCTGAATGAGTGTGAATGCTTATGAGTAGTTTGCAAAACATGGAAAAAAGAGTTTAATGGCAAATGTATATGAAGATGGTTAAGATAATTAAAATATATATATATATATATATATATATATATAATTGATTACAAGGTTGTTGAAAATAATATTTTTTTTGCAAATTAAGAGTTAAGCTTGAAAGTATAGTTGAATTCATGTTGTTAAAATAGAGGAAAAATTTATTGAAAAATGTTTGGTTGTTAATAATGTTTTTTGTTTGGCAGAGTTGCGAAGATATTTCTGTTAATTTCAATTTTATATCAAGTTGTAAGCACTAATATATATATATATATATATATATATATATGTATGTACACACACACACACACATATAGGTACATAGCTAGCTATGAGCAGAACAAAGAAAAAAGTGGAAAGAAAAGGAAGCATTTCAGGAAGGACAAACAGGGGGAGAAGATAAGTAGAGAAGGAAAAAGGCAAAATAACTATAGGTTTGAAAACAATGAGAAAATAATAGCATCACGTGTAGTTTACAAGTAAACATGGCAAATTGAATAATATAAATAAGAATGATTGAGCAAACTATGGAGATAAAACGATGTGTTTCTAGTTGCAAAAGAATCTTTCAGAAAAATTGGTCGAGAAAATAAAAAGCTAAGAGTACACAAACAAAAAAGCAGTAGATAGTTGACAGTAATATCAGACAAATAAAAGAGACTGTCAAATGTATGTGAAGCAAAGAAAAAGGAAAAACAAAATTATAAACAAAACCCAAACAAAAAAAAAAGTATAGGAAAACAAAAAGACTATTTATTCTGGCAAATAAAGACAACGACGAGCAAAAAAGCAATCAAACAACAAATCGGAAATAAAGTAACTGGGCAAAAAAAGCGGAAATAGTGTTGGAGAAGGACTGCAACTATTTGGTACTTATCGGAATCTGTTTATGCATGTTGGATTGGCAGAAGAGGTTGAACAATGTTGGGTCCAACTATGGTGAGTTAAGCCGGATGGGTGCTTTTTTGTTTAAGATTCTTTGGAGGAGTAATGGAGAGCTTGGATGTGATTAGTGTTAAAGTGGTGGTTGAAAAAGTGAGCAAAAGTTTTGTTTGTTTTGGACGAAATTTCTGGACAAGCTTTTAATTATTCTTGGAAATTGGGTTAGATTTTTGATGTACGATCAAATGAGAAACAATAGGTGTTGAACAATAAAAGTCCAAAAAGATAAGATAAATATGAATTTCAAATAAAAGGTACAGTAATAGTAAAGATATTTTTATAGTTGTATATATTATATATAATTTATAAATAAAAATATCTTTTTTTACAAAGAATAATAGATAGTGAATTGTTATTTTAAAAGATAATGTAGCTAGGAAATTTTTTTTTTGTATTTACTAGAAATGATATAAAGATAAAGAAAAGTATAGAAAATTTTTTTGTTTTTTTATTAATATTTTCAGTTTTTTAATTTTTTTTCCTGCTATTTTATTAAAAAAAAGGAAATTATGGGTATTAAAAAATGAATGAAAGGTGGGGCAAAGAACAAACAAAAAGAGGAAAAATAAGAAAGAATAGAGAAACAAGAAAAAAAAAACATAAGATTGTGAACTTATAAAATTTGATTGTTTTTAGATAAAAAAAAAGTTTGATCGTTTGGCATATAATCGCATAGTATTTTTGTTCATCAAAGTTTGTTTATCAATTTGGATTTATTAGAAGTTACAATTTGATTTTGATTTTTTGTGTGCGAATTTATTTTCATATCTTACGTAAATAATTACAGGTACTTAAATTAGAAAAAAAAAGGATTAAGTAATAATGCTTCAGTTTAAGGAAAAAAATAATAAATATGTTAAAAGATGTATATGCAGTAAACTATATCACATAATTTCATTATATGTTTTATAATTATTTGTTACTACAAAGCAAATAAAAAGATGTTACTGGCAAATATTTAAGTCTGTCTAACAATATATAATAGTTTATATTCAGAACAAAAGAACAAGCTACGAAAGAAAATATTATGAGATATCAAAGAAGTGCAACTGAGCTCATGTTTAGCCTTGATCAAAAAGTCATAGAATCCAAAAGATAACTTGGTTTGTTTGTTCGCAGCTAGTAATTTTGATACAACAGAGTTGGCTAATTGATGAACAGACTGCCATCAATCATTTTTTTTCAGTTAGGGGCATGAGTAAAAGTTTAATGTCAAAGTGTGGTTAATATAATACAGTACTATAGAATATTCGAAACAATATATTGGAAAAAGGTGAGCCAAATGCTAGTAAAAACAGAAGGAATTGCGCAAGATAAGACAAATCAAAAAAGTAAAGGAAAAGTAATTGGTTAGAAGGATGAACTACTGCGATGCTATAAGAGCAATAAAGTAAGCTGTTCAAGAAAATAATGTCTAATAGCCAAGCTAACAGTATAGACAAATCTTGTGTAAAAATTTTTTAATAAAAATTAATATCCACTTTTGTATAACAAAATTTTTTTCTGTATTAGTTCAGCATAAAAAATAATATTCAGTTTTGGAAAACTAAATTGTAAACCAAAAATTGCAGGAGAAATGATGAAAATATTTTTTTTTACAGAAATGTATATAGTTCACGGTTAGTCATTTGAGGAGCAAAATTTTTATAATTAAGGAAGAGTATGAATATTACTTGGTTTTTAGTTTCTTCAACAGAACATCATCATCAAATATGTCTTCTTCAGCTGGTTTGTGTTGCTGCTTGAATGGTTGTTTTTCTCTTGGTTTGCTGGATAGTATAAGTGCAATATAGGATGAGAATAAATAATGATGTTATAGACAACGAAGAACAAAGAAAAGGCAAAAAGTTTTTAAGCAAAAATCAAAATACAAATTTTTGTAGACACAGAAAGTCAAAGTTTTTGAAATATTATCATAGATGTTTCTCGTTCATCAAACAAACGTAAATCTTATGTTTCTATGTGAAGAAACATACAATAGTTTGTCAAACAAAAATTTTTTTAAGTAGTTTAGTAGCAGCAGGAAAAACTTTGTGAAGGTAGCATATTTATGTTTGCAAGTAAATGTAAACGTAGTAGACAAACTTGATTTTCTTGTTTGATATTGAAAGCAGGCTGCGTTTTTTTGATTGAGCCTGTTAGGAAATGGTTGCAACTTGTTTTTGTTTGTCTTGACTACAAAAGGAATTTTAGGTAATAAATAAACAGCAGTGTAAATTGAGTACAAGTTTTTTTTCGTAGTAGACAAAGAAAACCTGAAAAGTGATTTTTTGACTTTAGTGCTTTCTTCAGTTGGTTCTCGAATACTGCATGAATTTCATAAACAAAGGGAACTATAGTTCATTCTTGACAAACCAATATTAATACTTAAATGGAATAAATTTATGCAAGATATAGACAAACCTGATTCCCTTTTGCAGATAGGGAGATATATCAGAAAAGAAATCAGCTGGAATGTCCAATGGAGTTTCAATTGCTAACTGGTTTTCTTGAGCAAGCGATTCCATGTTGATTGCAGTTTGAACAGCAGTAGCTTGTAATGTAACAGAATTTGATGGTTCTGTTGTAGACACCAATTTTTGTTCAGAATTAAACAATATGAAATTGTGAATCTCCAGTCACTTGACGTGTATTCTAAAAATTGAAAATGGATTAAACCCATGTTTGAATAATTGATTTTATTTTGTTATTTTTATTTTATTTTTATTTATTTGTCTATTTTTGTTTTTTATTTATTTTTACTTTATTTTATTTTACTTTTCAATCTTCCTTGATGTTTTATTTTTATTTATTCTTATTATTATTTTTTATTATTTTATTTTACTTTATTTTATTTGTTTTGTTTTTATATTTTTACTTTTGTATTTTTATTTATTTATTTTATTTGATTCTATTTTATTTTCTTATTTTATTTTTATTTTTAATTTTAATTTTTTTATTTTAATTTTTTATTTTATTATTATCTTATTATTGTTTATTTTATTTTCATTTTTATTTTTTATTTCTATTATTATCATTTTTGTTATTATTTTTTATTATTATTTTTATCTTATTTTATTTTTATTTTATTTTTTTTATTTTTTTAATTTTTTCTTATCTTTTTATTTTCTTCTTATCTTTTTATTTTCTTTTCTTTTCTTATATTTTCTTTTCTTATTGTATTATTTGTACATTTATTCTTTTTGACAAAAAAAACTAAAAAAGTAAAAGGAAACCCTGTTTTGAAAACCCCTCACCAAAACCCTAACGCAATCCAAAAACCCTAAACACAGTCAAAACCCCTAACCCCACGAAACCCTAAACCCAAACCCTCACCGAGACCCAAACCCCTAACCCAATCCAGAAACCTTAGACATGACCAAACCCCCACGAAACCCTAAACCCAAACCCTTATCGAAATCAAACCCTTAACCTTAAACTAACAAAACCCTTAACCAATCCCTGATCTAAAACCCCAAATAGAACCCTAAACCTTAATCTGAAACCCTTACCCCAAATAGAGCCCCAAACCAAGACTTTAAACCTAACCCTAAATCCAACTTTAGCCGTCAGAAACACAAAAGGAAAGATTTTGTCCTCGGAGATCTGCAAGGAAATCAAGAAAAAAAGGAATTTAAAATCAGACATTAAAGATATAATCACAATCGGATCTGAGATCCGATTTCCAAACTTCCAAAATATCCAGATCTAAATTTTTATAAAAGGGACAATACAGAAACAAAAGGGAGGACAACAACCGGTAGCCAGAGATATACACAGAAAGAAACACAACAGAACCGAAAGGAACCACAACCAAAAACACAAAAAAAAATAACAGAGAGGAAGGTGTCGAGGGTTTTGGTAGCTTAGGCAGTGTAGGGTTTCAACTTTAGGAGTTAGATCCGTGGATTTCTAGAGGGATCTAGCACCCGTGGTTCATAGATCTAGTTTGAGGACGAAGAGGCGAAGATTTTTCGGGTGTTTTTAGGCGTGGATCTGGTGGTTTGCAGTGGTGTACGGTAGGAATATCGTCGGAATCTGGAAATTTTGGGTTTTTCGGCGACCGTTTCAAGTTTCCGGCCCCCGGGGTTCATATGGGGAGAGAGGATTTGAAACTTTTTTTTCTAGACAACGAAGATCTGTGCGAAAAAATCGGAAATAAGGATTATATACCCGACTCAGAACGACGTCGTTTTGGAACATCCATTGACTCGTGATCCGCGTGCCGACCCGCATGCGACCCAACCTAATCACAGGTTTCCCTTTTCCATTTTCTGACGATTTTCTTTTTTTTTTTTGTATTTCATTATTTACTATTTGATTTATTTTCTTTTGATGATTTCTTTTTGTATATTTGTAATTAATACAGTAATTTAATTAACAAAAATTATGAAATAAAATATTTTAAGTAATTAATTTGATGAGTCAACAGATTTAATTTGATGTATGAATAGTGTAATTTAACAAGTATTGATAATATTTAATTAATGTAGTTTGTGTATATAAATTGATATATGTGTTTTTTATTGACTTGATTGTGTAAGTTTCAATTTAATTAGTGTGATTTAATTTAATTAACATGATCCAATACAATTGCTATTTTTATTTTATTGTATTTTATTGTATTTTATTTTATTTTAAGACTTTGAACAAAAAAAATTATATGATATGCTTAATTTAGTTGTGATAGCTCATTATTTTATACTGTAGATGTACATTTATATCAATTAATTATCAATAAAGAAGTTATTAATAATATTTTGAGGAATTAAATATAAAAGAATAGTGTCTCTCACATAGAAAATTTTAATCCTAGATGAAAAATGTAGGTATGGAAAATACTACATATAAGATGGAATAAATAATTAAATGGATATTGGAAATTTTGATTTGGACAAAACAGAAAAGTAGTGGCGGCACGAAGAAACAAAATAAAACAAAGAAAAGAAAGTGTAATCTCGGTTGGACAAGTGAGTAGTAGGAAAAACAAGAGAATAAAAGACAAATAAACAATAAAGGAAGACAAAAAGGAAAGTCTCCTCACGTTTTTCTTTGGTTGACAAAAGCACTGACTTGTGTTGATTTTTGCTGCACCGAAGAGTAAGCAATAACATGACAATAAAGGAACAAAAGTAAGGAAAAGGATGGAAAAATTATTGGCTGCAAAACGTTGGCATAGAAAGTCAGAAAATGTGGGCTGCATGAACAAAAAATTTTAACAGAAACAAGAAGTTAGTCTCGGCTTGGAGGATAAGGAATATAAAACAAAAGGAAAGAAATATGAAATGAAGAGGGCTTTTAATGAAGCCAGCAAAAAGTCCAAATAATATAAATTTTTGTGCTTTATATTCTTCCATCGTGACCTTCATCTCCAGCCACCATCACCGAAAATATTTCTCCTGTTTTAGCATGTCGAATAGTTCTTTCCCTTCCTAGCAGAGCCCTCTTTTCATCAGCAATGAACCTAAGCTTCTTGAGGTAAAATAAACTTTGCTTTATGAGCTTCAAAGAACCACTAAAGAAGCTAACCAAAAACTCCAAACAGAAGCTAACTTAAGTGGACAGATCTGCTTGTTATACACAGGTAACGTCCAACTCAGTTTTTAAGCTTCTCATTCTTTAGTTTTGCTCATCATGATTAAGTATATATTAGTTATAACTTTGGTTTGAATTGAAAAATATGTATGAGCTAAACCTAAGTTCGGTTGTAAGGGTTTAGAAGGGAGAAAAAAAATGATGATGCTTTACTAATCCGATCCACATGAAACTACAGAACAGAAAAGAAGAAGCTGTCGGTTTGGACAGCCATGAGACAGAAAATAAATAACTTCTGTTTGAAGAAGTTTTGAAAGAGGTTAATTGTGAATGAGGTTACGTGAGTTGAAGAAGAAGAAGAAGAAAAATAAACCAATAAAATGATGTTCCTTAAAGTCAAAGAAAATGGCTGGAAGAAAGAAAGTAAGTGGCTGGTTGTATATCTGAAAATGCAAAGGGATTGTATGACAGATTCATGCAGCCGAAAATGAGGAAAATTGGGTAGCTTGGCTGACTTGTTGGTTGACTTTTAGGTGTGTGAATGCTAGAATTTTAACAACCTAAGACATACTAGACATGACCATTATATAGAGACATAAGGAAGCCAACGTAAAATACAAACAGAAACAGAAAAGGAAGAAGGCTCACGTTGGTCAGTAAACAATAGGAAAGAAAGGAAAAATGGAAGATAGGAAGAAAATGTTAAGTTGACCAAAAGGGTGGAACAAAGGGTTAAGTATAAGTAAATTATAATTATGCCTTTTAAATGAACAAAAGACCTAAACCATGTAGAACCATCTGGCTATGATGGTGAAAAAAAAAAAAAGGAAACTAACGTAAATGGTGAACAAATGGGTGAAGTTGACTAAGTTAAAGGTTTGAAATTATACAAGAATAAAACAAATATGGTACTATAGGAAATATATATTACAAGCCAAATATATTTAGTTAATTAAGGGAGATATTTGGCTATTAAAATTCTACAAGGAAAGTAATTTAAGTGGCGTAGGAAATGAGAGAAGCAGTCAACTAAAGTGACTGGAAATTTTACAAGAGAATAAATATTTATTAGCATAAGAAATTTTAAGAAATTCTAATATTCTAAGTAAAAGAGAATTTAACTAAGAATTAGACAAGCGAGGGAATTTTATATCGAAAATTAATTATACTAAATTGTGACTTGACAGTTTGTAATTCGGAGAGATAGGAAGCATATTGGTGCAACGTAAGGCATTGCTCCACAGTGTACTGAGGTAAGGGATGTAATTTAAAGTTGTGATGGTGTCCCTTACTTTCATCGCAAATTTTAAAGAAATGCCTGAAGCATGAATTTTATTCCGAAGTTAATTTTCATGATCCTTTAATTTGTTAAATGAACTTTATAACTTCTATGTATATTTTTCCATAATGTTTTAAGTATGATATGAAATAAATATGTTTTCCGAAAAGGTATCAGAGTGGCAAACCCCAAGCTAATTTAGACCCTGGCACGCCCGATCTTTACTATTTTATATCAATTGTATGAAAGTAAGTTTTGAGACTAAGGCCTTCCTATAGTTTATGTTACTGCCTGTCATGCTTGCCACCTTGTGGCATAACTTTAGCCACGTCGTGCATGTCCTCACCCACATTGTGTATGATTACATCCTTTGTGGGTATGTTGGTCCTTCGTGGTGTATGTTCGCTGTACGACTCTGATCAGGTCTACAGCCCATACCATGGCCATAGGTATTCCGTTCCCTCTTCGGAGGAAGAAGTAAGTGTCATGACCCGCATACTAGCTCTATGATTCTGCCTAGTCTCCATGAACTGTATGATATGTTCTATTAATTTTGAATTTAAATTTTTAAAGTAAGATGCATGTTTGATCAAGTATGAATTTTGATATATATGTATTAAAGAATTCATATAATGTTTGAAAGTATGAAATGCATTATTATGGCATTTGTTTTCTGTATATATATATAGATGCTATAACTATTTTAAATGCATTTCTTACGGGGCTTTCCAAAAAGCTCACCCCCTACTCTACTATATTATTTGCAGTGATCATCTCCTTGCCTGTTGCGCATATGACGTAGGCTGAGGGATACGTCTCTCCTTCGGCCATTTTTGTACTCACGTAAGGTATACTCATATTTTGATACCGACATCCTGTATGGCACAGATATTTGTATATGATAATACTTTTGGGATGTAATCAATATTGTAAGAATGTAACGTTACTTTGAGGAATGGGTCAATATAATGTGAATAAAATATTTCATGAAAATATTATGATGTTTCTGTGGTTGAAGAAGTGTAATGAGATACTGGCAGGAATGCAACCCAAGTAAGGAATTAAGATAAAAAAAAATTTAGCCCAAAACTTCCACGTTTCCGGGGTGTGACATTAGTGCTTGACTAAAATATCATCAAAATTTAATTACGTGGTTTAGAATTGCAATGTCTTAGAGGAATATAATAATAAACATTTTAAACAAAAAATATGAGTTATTCCGACGATGAAACTCTGAGAGGATTGTGATCGAGTAATACTTTTAGAGATCTTGAGGTGAGGAGATTTCTTTTAAGTCTAACCAGCTTGATGGAAGATTTAAAAGGATATTTCCAATACTTAATAGTTAAAATTCACTATAAAAATAAAAATCAAATTAAAATCATATTTAATTAAAATTAAGTTTGTCAAAGTAATGAATAATAAAATTAGAAATTAAGAATTAGTAATATTAATGTATTTAGAAACAAGATCAAATGAAATAATATCAAATATTCCGACGACAGATCTCCGAGAGGATTGCGATTAAGTAATACTCTCAGAGATCTTGAGGTGAGGAGGGCCTTTTTAAGTCTTACCAGCTTGATGGAAGATTTAAAAAGTTTATTTCCGATATTTAAAACTCAAATTTATTAAAAGAATTGAAATAAAAATTAATTAAAATTAATTGCAATTAAAAGAATTAATAATCAAATTAGAAATAAAGAATTATAAAAATTAATATATTTAGAAATAAAATAGAATAAAATAATAAAAATATAATTTTTCCGATGACGGAATTCTAAGGGACTGCTTGATGAAAGATTTAAAGGACATTTTTAAGATTAATAAATTAAATTATAATAAAAATTAAATTAGATTAAAAAATAGTAAATTAAAATTACGTTTATATAAAAAATAAAAATCAAATTAATAAATTAGAATTAAAATTAGAAGAATTAAAATAAATAGAAACTAAATTAAATTAAATATTCTAATAAATGGGCATTATTCCGAGGATGGAATTTAAAGGGAATTGCCCTTTAGTAGTTTCTTTAAAAATTCCTAAGGTGAGAAAGTTTCTTTAAGGTCTTACCAGCTTGATGGAAGGCCTTTAAGAAAATCTTCAATATCAAATAATTCATGTTTATTTAAAGATATAAAATATATGAAATAATAATTTATATAAGAAAATAATAACAATAGAATAAAATAAGATAAAATTGGATAGGAGTTAAAATAGGGTTTGCATAAAATATTTAAACAATCCGACGACAGAGCCTCTTCAAGAAAGACGATTGGTCCTACTTGAATACTCTTGAGGTGAGAAAAACTTGTAAGTTGTCCAACCAGCTTGATGGAGGAGACTTAGAAGATTTTTCAATATTTAATTATCGAAATTAAAGTAAAAAAAAGGCAAAATTAGGATAACCTTAGATTATTTGGTACCATTTTAGGATGAGCGTTGTGAGGGTGCTAATCCTTCTTCATACGTAACCGTACTCCCGAACTTAGAACTCTTAACGTAGACCAAGCCTTATCCTTAGTTTGAATAGGTAACCAATCACACCTAGGTTGGAATGGTTGGTGGCGACTCTATAGTTTTGTGTCTAGCTATTAGGTTTTCTCCAAAACTTAGTACGTTATGACATCTGTGTTTGTATCTCTGTCTATTTGAACAGAAAATGTTCTATTGATGATAAAAGTTGGTACACCAGTTTCAAATGATTGTCTTGCTAGATTAACTTTGAAGATTCTTTCTTCATTGATCAATGATTTTACACTTTCAGGTACTACTTGTTGATCTAGTTCTTGTTCTTTGGCCAAGTCTTCAATTGGTTTCTGGACAAGAAGCTCAGCAGTTTTTCCAAATGCTATGAAATCTAGTTCACCAGTTTGATCTTGAACATTGATCAAGATTTTGTAACTAGTTACATTCAGACAAAAAATAGTTCAGCTAATTGAGAGTAACGTAAATTGTTTATTGTTGTAGTTGATTTTTGAATGACAGTTGAGTGAATTATAGAATAATTGACTTACGCTGGTTTTGGTGTTTGTTCACCATGAATAGGACATCGTAATTTGTCATCAACGATTTTTACAGCTTTTGGACAGTTGTTGCAACTATCATAGAACCATCCATTAGAACGATCAATATTTGTAATTTTTTCTTTGCAAGTGAAGAAAAGATCCTACAGCAAATCACAAAAGTTTTAAAATATTTGTTTAACACAGGATAATCTAAATCATTTAAGAATGGTAAAAAAAAAAAAGAAATTTGTGATGTAACAGAAAATGATAGGAACCTTTGATCGTGAAACATCTATTTTTAAAAGTTGTTCGATGGTCATCCTGTTTTCTTCTATGTTGTCTGCCCCTTCTCTTCTTGGTTGTGCTTATTCATCCAGGTGTGTTACTGGAAGTGGTTGATCATCATATCTAATTATTATCAACAAAAAAGTGACTTGTATGAACAAAAACTATGCTTAGAGTTGGAAATGTTGAAAGAACCTTGTTAATTATTTATAGAAAAACCTGTTTTTCAAAGATTTGACTGCAGGTATGTCCAGATCAATATAAACCTTTGTTGCAGTTGAGCTTGACAAAGTGGGAACACCTGTAACAAAAGAAGCTTCACATACATAGAAAAATACTGAACAAAATAGTTTTCTATGATTAATGAAGGAATTGTCTGTTTAGATACCAAGAAATTTACAAACAGTCATGCCAACCAAGATAACAACAGCATTTGTTGCAGAAAATATGTCAGTATAATCTGAAAAAGAACGGGCTGATGCTGCCCATAATGTAACATCAACAGTGTCTCCGTTGGATAACAAAAACATGATAAGAGTGTTTGTCAAGAGTTGAAAATATTGAAATAAAAATAATTATAAATAAGTTAACAAAAAAAAGAATATTGATTATAAATGAGTTAACGAAAAAAAAACATTGAATGTACTCACGGTTCATCTTGGATTCTAATATTTCTTCGATCAATAGGATTTGGGCTGGTCTTTGTAAATCCTTTTATTAGGTCCCCAAGAGCTACAAGAATTCCAAGTGTATCTAGAAAAGGAAAAGGTGGTATAAGCAAAGACAGGGTTTTTTTCCTATTCTTTGAAGTTGACTATAATAGCTATTGAATAATACATAACGATACATATAAGTAGCATTGATTGCAAGTTATGTCTACCTGTGAATTGGTTGTTACTGGCAAATCGAGTATCCAACATGTAAAACAGCATGAATTCAAAATAGTAAATAGGGATTGCATCAACTGGATTAGAAATTCTATTAAGCTTTGTGTACCGAGTAAAGTTAATCACAGCTCCAGCAGAAGTTGCATTGTATGAGCCTTTTCTTTTGCCAACAAACAAATTTGTAATTTCATAAATTGATCCTTCTGTGATCAAGGGTTTGAAAAGGTGTTCATCTTTTTTTCTAAATTGAAGCTTGCATTGCATTACCCTTCATAATAAAACATATAAGGATAAGATAATGATGGACAAATAAGTCTTGCTTTTTTTTTTGTGGTAAATAGCAGAATAGCGAGTAACTCACCTTGTCATCAACAACTAACATATCCATAGTCAAAAATTTTCTTTCATTTCCTAGCAAAATGGTATCCCAGATTCTAAGCACACGAACTCGAATTTTGTTGCAAGGCTCTAAGGGTTGTAGCTCGGATAAATGTTGGTAGTTCATTTTATTTGCTGGAAAATAGAAATAGTAAATAATTATTTAAAAAAGAGGAAAAGATGCGAAATCTAATAAATAAATAGTAGCATAAGATTTTACATGGATTGTATGAATGTAGGATGGAAAATAAATTATGAAAATTATAGGCAGTAAAGTACAGATTGGATAAAACATGTTTACAAGTATAAATTAGAATAGAAATCAAAAGGTTTTTCTGAATATAACAAATATGTAATTACCTATCAACATAGAGAAAAAAGAAAACAAGAAAAAGAATCTAGATAATGTCTATATTAGAAACGAGCAGCTGTATTGGCAGAATATCAAGCAGAAATAGAAAACAACCGTAAGCAAATAGTATGAAGCAAACAACACAGCTTAAATAACAGTCAGCAATATAAGCAAATACTAAGGAAATAAGTAAAAGAATGAGATGAATTAAAATAGAGCACCTGCTTGTATGTCATCAAAAATTTCACAATAGACAATATTTTTAGTCAAAGCATGTGATTGGTCATCCGAATTTGCAATCAAGATTTTTAAACCAGCTCAGTTTGTTACTCTTGAAATTGCTACATATAATTGACCATGAGTGAAGACAGGTTTTGGCAAATATAAGCCAACAGACTCAAGTGTTTGACCTTGGCTTTTATTTATGGTCATAGCATATGATAGTCGAAGAGGAAATTGTTTTCTCTTTAGAACAAATGGCCATTTGACATCATTAACAACAAAGCATATTCTAAGAATGAAAACTCTATCACCAATGTGGTTGCCAGTAATTATTTTTTCTTCAATAATATTTGGAGCTAATTGAGTCACTATAAGTTTAGTGCCATTGCACAATCCTGATGTTTGGTTTATGTTTCTAAGCAACATCACAACACAACCTAATTTTAGGGAAAGTGCATGATTTGGAACATTTGTAAATTTTAATGAATTTAAGAATTCTAGAGGATATAGTATTTCATGCTCAAAAATGTCACCATCAACATTTGAAATCGAGTCAAAGCTTAAATAAAGCTTTGCTTCGCCTGGAATCATCGAGAAGGCTTCATAGTTGATTAAATCAACAGTATCATTGTATGGAGTTACGATGGCATGCTCCCTTAGATATATTGAATCAGCAAAGCAATTTTGCATATTTGGATGAATTGCATTTATAATTCTCTGGACAGGATTGCCAATATCTTCAAGCAACAAATCTGAAGGAATTTTTGTGATAACCGTAAATTTTTCCATTTATTGGAAATTAGAAATATTGAAAATAAATATTAGAGAAATTAAATAAGGGGAAATAAATAAAATTTGCGAGAAACGGGATATTGGTGAAAATCCTGAGAAATGAGGAAGTGATGAATAAGGAAATTCGTGTGAAGGAAATTAAATGAAAATAAAAATAAAATCGTTGAAATTCCCGAAATTAAGGAAAGTGAGGAATTTAAAATTGGATAAATTGGAAATAAGGGAAGGATAAAATTATGGGAAATAATGAAGAGAAAAATTTAATTTAGAGAATGAAAATCCAAAATTTAATAAGAGAATAAGAAAATAAATGAAATATATTTATATAATTATATATTATATAAATGTATTTTTTATACGAATACATATGTATTCAAAATATTATATAGTATATTTTAAAATACGTTGTTATATATATAGAAATATATATATATACTATTTCATAAATTCAAATAATACATATGTATATAAATATAATGTTTTATGTGTATATATAATTATGTAAATACATATAGAAGAAAAGTAAGTATGGTTTTATATTAAAGTTTATATGTATAAATATTTTATTATAACATTTATATAATTTATATATATAAATGTTACTTAATTTTAAGTATATATATAAATATACACATATATACTAGACATGTATTTTGTAATGTACAATATGTATTTTGTATATAATATATATTGTATAATATTATGTATGAAATAATGTATGTATAACATATAATATATATTATATGTATAAAATATATGGTATAATATATAGTATATAGTATACTAAAAATAGAAAGAAGACAAAAACCAAAAAGGAAATGAAACAGAAAACAAAAAGGAGGGAAAAAATCGGGAAAGACCCGATCCTCCCCTAGCCAAGGGCCGACGGCGGCGGAGCTGCCACCACCGGCGAGGGAGGAAGGAGAAAGAGACGCCACCGGCCAGAGAAAGGAAAGAAGCTGCCGGCGGCGTGAAACGGAAAACGGAATCAACGGAAAACGAAAGAAATCCGAGAAGAAAAGAAAATGGCGGACGGCGGTGCCGGCCGATCCAGGCACCGCCACTACCACCGAAGCTTCACCGGAGGAAGAGGAAGCCGATGGAGGCCACCGGAGGTGCAATGGACGGCGAAGGAACGCCAGCGAAGAGGAAGAAGAAATCGAGGCAAAACCGCCTCGATCCGCCTCCGTGCCGTCGATCCAGGGCAAACGGAGGGCACCAGCAAGTTCGTCATGCAGTCGGCCAGCTGAGGGACGTCCGAACCATCGGAGAACCGACCGCCGGCGAGGAACCGGCGAGGACAGGAGCTGGACCGGTTCAGACCGGTCTGAACCGGTCTGACCGGGAAAGGAAGAAGAAAAAAGAAAAGAAAAAGAAAAGAAAAAGGAAAAAGAAAAAGAAAAAGAAAAAGAAAAGAAAGAAAGAAAAGAAAAAGAGGAAAAAGGAGAATTTCGGGAATTCGAAAAATTCCCGAAAATTCGACAACCCGGGATTTTTCAAAGTTCGGTAAGAAATCTTCTTGAGATTTAATTTTCAGAAAAAAATTAAATAAATTATGAAAAATTCTAAAAAGTTAGAATTTTAATTCCAGAAATTATTTTCAGCAATCGAGATAAGGAATCGGGAGAAATGGAGCGCGGGCGCGATCGATAAGCGGAAGTCGCCGACCCGGAAAAAGGTAAGGGATGCATGTGCAGCACTGTAAGGATACTCAGTCTGCATATTTTAAATTGAAATATTTTATGCAAATATTTTATGAAAATTTTTATGATGCATGATTTGCTGAAAATAATTTGGGAAGAAGTACTGGCTGAAAGATTTAAAACTGTATTTTTCCGTGCAGGAGGTTAGTAAATCGGCAGCCGTTATGCTGCCGAAAATTTTAGAAAAAACTTTATAAAATCAAATTAAATGATTTTATTTCCGAATTTCGATAGTAAATCACGAAACATGAGGAAATTACTAAATTTCATAAAACATGAATATAATGAGATGGAATTTTAAAATATTCATGTATTCGAGAATGGTGACAATGAAATCACCGAAAATTCTCGAAATAGATAAATTACACGAAATACGAGAGGAAAGATGAAGTGAAATATAGTGAATATTTTTATGAATATTTTTATAAATATTCACTAAAGGATTTTAACCCTTATGGTTTTAAATTATGGAATTTTATATTTATATAAATTCCATAAAGGTTTATTTTATGATGAAAATACAGTTTTGAGACTGGTTGGCATTCCTATCATGCTGATGCATGATATGTGACCTGTTTAGTCCCGGTCGACGCCTAAATCAGTGATCCACTGAGGACAATATAGGTTATGGTTATAGATTTGACCGGTGTATTTCCTTACCCTCCGAGGGTTATAGTATGATAAGATTGATGTCTATCTTAGACTCCATAAATGATAGGTGATATGTTAAAAAGGAAAGTATTTTACATAAGATGGAATATGCCAACCGAAAAATGTGATACATGATGGGTGACATGTGAAAAGAACATGTTTTATATAATATGATAAGAGAATCAATTGAATTATAGCATTTTTACAAAATGCTCATTTAGGTACTGATTATAGTACCGTGAAATGATTCTCATAAGACATGAGATACAAACATGTAATATGTTTTCAAAAAGGAAGAAATGATAATTCTAATATTCTTTCTATGGTCTTAAATGGAATATGAGATCATAAGTACTACATGAGATCTGATAAGACAGTGGAAAGTACATATGGCGTAAAGGCCAAACCGAGCAAAGACTCGATGACTTTACCGTGTGAGCCACCTCTAGAATCCTGTGGGAACTAAGTGCTGCACGTGTTCTGATGTGTTAGTAAAGGCCAAACCGAGCAAAGACTCGATGATTTTACTGTGTGAGCCACCTCTAGAATCCTTCGGGAACTAAGTGCTGCATGTGTTCTGATGTGTTAGTAAAGGCCAAACCGAGCAAAGACTCGATGATTTTACCGTGTGAGCCACCTCTAGAATCCTTCGGGAACTAAGTGCTGCACGTGTTCTGATGTGTTAGTAAAGGCCAAACCGAGCAAAGACTCGACGATTGTACTGTGGGAGCCACCTCTAGAATCCTTCGGGAACTAAGTGCTACACGAGTTCTGATGTGTTAGTAATCAGTCTAAGTTCTGATGGGGATGCGACAAATGTCGAAAGATGAAATAGATCTTGTGCACATGACATATGATGTGTGTGATATATCGGATTTTGTTTATATATGCCACTCAAACATGTGCTACTTGAATGTTCGTCTCGTTCACACTTAATCATACTGATAAAAAGAATGATGCCTTGTGAACTTAAGAATGGAATAGATTTTAATAGCTTATTTTGCTTTTTAAAGGACGGTACTAATTAAGAGAGTACATTAAAACATGAAATGAATTTTAAAGAAATAAAATGATGATTTAACTAATATTCTTTTCAAGGAATATACGAATATTAATTATTCTATTTAAATGCTTTATTTCGTAGAAGCATTATTTTGAAAAGAATATGAAAAAGGTTATGAAAGATTGAAAAGGAAAAGGATTTATTAATTCAAAACAAAAAGAAAAAAAAAATTTTTCTCTACGGTTGCTTCTAGGTTCCGTAATAAGTATGGTATTCTAAAATACCTACCTTACTCCATTCGGATTCCTAGCCGACTGTAGTATCTTTCCTACATGCGAGCCTAGAGCCCATAGGAAAAATGAAAAAGATTTTCAGCATATAGGAAGCTGAGTATCAAGTGAGGCATATAATTCTCTTACTGAGCCGTGGTTTTGCTCACCCCTTAATTTTCAACATTTCAGGTTTTTGATGAATGTAAGTTCAGTGGATTGTGGATCCTGGCTGTACACGAAGGACAATGTGTCAGATCGACTGATTATTTGAGGTATGATCATTTATTTTCTGTATTTAGACACGTCAACAGTACTACTTATCTGATTTATTACGATAGGGGATGTGTTTAATATAAACAATATTATGTAAAATTGTTTAACAGTCAGTACAAGTGAAGTATCGCAGATAGCCCAACCAGTTAAGTTGTGTATAAGAAGATGAAAAATGTGGTCACGGGTCGTGACAATTTTAATCCAACATGCATTAGAATCAAAATCTATGCTGTCAGGTGTGATATCACCATTTCCTACATCCAGAATCCATTTTGAAAACTGTTCTGTTTCTCTTTTTGACTGTAAATTAGGAAAATGAGACTTCAATCGCATGTTAATACTAAGAGTATAAACCTGACAATGCTTCCATAAAGGTGATCTGCTAATTGATGCAGACACAATTTCAGATCTAGTTTTGCCAGTAATGACAGGTAAAATTTGTCTGAAATCACCCTCAAGCAATATTGTCTTTCCTCCAAATGGTAGATCTGGCCTTTGATCAACACTAGATAACATGATGTCACGAAGAGTATGTTCAAAAGCTTCAAAACAGTGCCTGTGTATCATAGGAGCTTCATCCCAAATAATAAGAGATGACATAGTAATAAGCCGGCCAAGTTCTGTGTTTCGTTTTATTTGGCAAGTAGATATCTCATCAACTTTCAATGGAATCTTCAATCATGAGTGAGCAGTTCGACCTCCAGGTAACAACAAAGAAGCAATGCCAGATGATGCTACTGCAAGTACAATTTTTTTTCTTGATCATAGAGCTGCCAATATGATATTCCACAAGAAAGTTTTTCCTGTTCCACCATGACCATAAACAAAGAATATTTTACCTTCATCAGAAGAAACTGATTTTAAAACTGCATCATAAATTGTTTTTTGCTGATTATTCAACATAGAAACTCCTATTGTATGCTCATTTTGAAGATGAACCAGATCATAGCTAAGTTCTTCTCTAATTAGTCTATCTTGGTTAATGTGAATACTTTGACTTGATGGGAGTGGAAGATTAAAATTTGACAAGGATGAGTCATTTTTGTTGAAAAGTTCTTCAAGTGAAAGCAAAATTTGATTCTTCAAATCTTCTTCAAATAAGACTGCATGAGTTGCACCAAACACATTGTTGGACTGGTAAATAATATCTTCTCCTAGCAGCATCCAATGTTTGTTCTAGAAAGCCATAGGATTTTCAACTTCGCAGAAAAGGATAAAAGTTACAAATAATTGTCTTAGCTCGTATCCTGTTGCCCAAAATGAAGCTTGTTCAATAGCATGATCCCATTCCCGATCATTGCCTAGTAAACCCAATACTTGACATGCAGATTGGAAGCTAGGATAGAGAACTCCATTTATCCTTCTCAAATCATCAAAACATGTTGCTCCTGTAACTTTATTCAATAATAATCTCAAGAAATAAACTCACCTGCTGCAGGATGAACAAAATTTATACGACCTATTGCTCTTCCTTTTGTTCTAGGCTTCCCAGATTTTTCTTTTTGAGAGCACACCCATTGTGTTGGAAAATCAATGTAGGTTAAGGATCGAGCATTTGGATAAATTGTGTTTGCTTGCATCCACTCAGTAAACAGAGTCCTTTCTAAGAATGGTTGCTGTAAAATATTGGACAGATTTGACTCTTCAGCAAAAGTAATGTAATGTTGGTTTGGTAAATGTATAGGAAGTCGTATTACTGCAGGATCTCTGTGGTGTACTTCAAAACCAAATATTCTCCAACAAGCTTCATGTGATGATATATACCTACAATCAAGAAAAGCTTTAATTTCATCAATGTCAGCTGAACTAGATTCATTGTTTGATGTGCTTCCAGCAGAACTTTGTTCAATTACAGCTCTTGTTCTATCAGGACCTTTGTTGATATATTTGAAAAGGTACTTGATTGACTTTGTCTTCGCGCAGATCTCAACATTTAAATATGCTTGATGACGAACAAGTAAATCAACATTATAAGGAACAACATATCTTGAATCAAGGATGATACCATTCGTTTCTACAACCATGTTGTCATTTATGGGAGGTCTTCTTTTGTATGTAACAACTGAATTTTCACCCACAATAGTTTGAGCTTGAAATCTTTTTGAGAAAAATTTAGAACATGTACCATTCTTCATACATGGACATTGAGGGTTAGCAGCACCACATGGTCCATGGATCATAAAGTTAGACACAGCTTCATATGCAACAGGATCTTATTGTTTGTTTGGAATCTTAGCGCATATATATCTGTCAATATCTTCAGCAGTTGAAAGTTTGTTCTTATGGTGTAACCACAAAAGAGTATGTGTATGGGGCAGATCTCGCTTTTGAAACTCGATTGTATATATAACTGCATATAGAAAAAAGACAGTTAAAAAAATTATGAACAACCAGGAAAATACAAGATGTCAAAAAAAAGGTAGAGAAAGACCTACTGTAGTTTGACCAAAATGTTTGTGTTTAATCAAATCATCCATAAGACATTTTAGTCTTAGCTTGAACAGTCTTGCTAATATGTCAGGTCTGCTGTCAATTTTTTGTCCTAGAATCATGGACAATGCTTGATCAATTTCTGGTCATTTTGGATTGCAAGTAGAAGTGATGAATAAATCTGGTTGACCAAATTGTCTGCAAATAGCCATTGCATCTTGATAATGCTGAAATAGAAATCGAGGATTGGGAATGAAACTTGATGGCAAGATTATTCGCTTGCCTATAGTGCGAGCATCAATATCTCCTCTAGTAACAGCATCTTGCACGCCTTGAAAAATTTCAGATCTCAATTGTTTCTGATTGTCACGAATCCATTGGAGTCTCATTTGTTCTATACAAAGATATGCATCAACCACAAACTGTTGGAATAGTCTACCTCCTCTCAAAAGAGTATAACTAATAGCCATTCGTTGTTGAATGAAATATGCATAGTACTCCATCATCGTGACTGTTTTGCGTTGCTTGTCAGCCCTTTGTGTTGAGTTTTTGTAGTTAATACCAAGATGATATCCATCATTACCAAAAGGAAAGAGGAGTGGATATTGCATGGACATAAACCATGGATGTAATTCACTAATCCGTTTCAACCCATCAAATCTATGTTCAATTATGATGTCTCTATTATCTTGTGGGCCTTCTTCTTCACCGACAACCAATCCAGCTATTTCCAAATTTGTTGGCAAATCATATTGTCGATCATGATGGTCTCTTGGTCCTATCAGACGTAGACGAATAGGAATATAATCATTTTCAGCAAATCAATCTCTAACCATTCTAAATAGCTTTACTATGCAATTAAATTGATCAAACATGTGTGTCAAGCCTTGAACAATTTCTTCATCAATTGTATTAGCTGACTCAGAGTTTTGAAAAGGTCTGATTCGATTTGCAACTTCATTCTCAGTATCACATATATACAGTTGTGCAAATTTTGAACTTTTGCCAGTTTGTGGTAGCAAAGATCCGATTCGGTGATGAACTTGACCTCTAATTTTAAACACATATGGTCCAGTTTGATTGTTGATGGAATTGTCAATTTTGCCTCCAATAGATGTGAATTGGAACATTGAGTTGTAAATTCTATATTATCTCTGAATTTCTTTTCTCTTTGTGCTCCTTGATAGTTCAATAAGCAATCAAGGAATGAGGGTGTTATCCTTGTTGAAGGCAAAGCTATGGTTCCCTCTTTACAGCACAAAGAAAAAACTGGATAGTTTGTGCTGCGGCATTTGTTAAATCTTTCATCATACCACATTTTTGCAGAGCAATATGGACATTCATAGTCTAGCCCTCCCAAATTAAGTGGTTCAAAATACTTTCCTGCAAAACCAACCAAGAAAAAAACAGTTGAATCAAATGTTAGAAAAAATTATAGATAAACATATTACAAATAAAGATCGATAACAATCGGTCTCGTTATTAACAAAAAAAGAAGCAGATTGGCTTACATTTTTGAGTTTGACTTTGCATTTGATTAACTGCACAAAAACAGAAGAAATATTTGGAAAAAAGAGTTATAAGTCAAAGAGAAAAAAAAAAGAGAGTGAGAAAAAGAAAAGCAATAGAAGAAAAACAAAACAAACAGGAATGAAAAACAAAGAGGTAAAAATGTTATAAGTAACAACATAAAGCAAGTCTAATAAATTTGTTACAGGAAAAGGTACAAGAGTAAGGCAAAATAAAAAAGAAGCTTGATGGTGAACATATGTAAAGTAGATATTTATACTAAAAATAGTTGCAAAAAGGAATAGCATGAAAAAAAATGATGAAACAATAGCAAGAAAAATCATGCAGGGGACAAGCAGCAAGCAAGTGTACAAAATTGTCAAGCAAAATATTTGTAAGAAGAAAAAAAATGTAGACATTGATAGTAAATATATGTAAGAGATATGTATACTAATAAGATAACACAAAAAAAGATAAGTCAAGCAAAAAAATCAAATGAGAAAAGTACCTGACAGGACTTCGCTAACTAGAGAGATACCATCACCATGTTAAGGAAGGATTAATAATGAAGGTGGGGATACTGTAGAACTATGTTCCAACTGTAGGAAGGAGTTGAACTGGCTGCTAGAACCAATGTGATAAAAAGGAGAGATACTATAGGATGGCAACTGGAAATGTTCATGATGATTAACTGGCAAAACGGAAGACTGAGAGGAAACTGTTTCTAGATCACCATGTGAATTGACTGTTGAATGCAAATCAGCAATAGAGGTAAAATTTGAAGATGAATTCTAGACAAATGGAATCTGACTGAAAGAATCAGATCTAGCTTGCTTGCAAACAGATTGTTTACAAGGATCAAACCGAGGTAAGTTGGTTGTTGTAGAGTTGGTAAACAAATCAGTTCTTGCAGTTGGATGAGCTTCAAAAGAAGAGGAACAAAAATAAATAAATAAATAAATAAATAAATAACAAACAATGAGAAGAACAATGAAACAAAATAAAACAAAAGTTCAACAATATGTTATCAATGTAAAATAGAAAGCTTTGTTGATTAGATAATCTATATAATAAAGATGTATGCCAATAGTTAGTCAATAAAGCTATATAATAATATTAGCTACTCAGTGGTTAAGGGAAAAAAAAGATAGGAAAATAATACCAGATGAAATAGTGTTGGAAGGAGATGATAAGTTTTGATAATGTAAACGAGAGTCGTGTGATGTCTAACAGTGATTATCCAGTCCATAAACGTTTGTTTGTTTTGGTTGGTTGTTGGCATGAACAGCATCAATAAGAACAACAGCTTTTGAAGATATATCTTGTTCACGTAGGGATTGGAAACTTCCAGCAATACTCATCCTACAAAGAAAATGCAGGAAGAGAAATGCAAAACAAAACTACAAGGGAACCAAACGTAAAGTAAAATATTGTAAATGCGGAAAAAATTTATTTTGAGAAATGTGTAATGACAACAGTTAAAGAAAAACCAAGAGGAACAAAATAAGGACAGAACAAATGAGTAACAGGTGAGTAAAAAGAGAAGCAAAAATAGAAAGCAAAGAAACAAATTATGCATACCTTTTACGTTGCGATCTAAAAGAAGAAGTATGCTTCGTTTGATTTATTTTGTTGTGCAAACTTTTGCTACGATGGAAAGCTATAAGTAAAGAAGTGTGGCAAAGCTCAGCGAAATAGCAAAAGGATAGCCAAAAGATTTGTTAATCAAGGAGAGTAAGAATATTGATAGACTTAGAAGCTGCTCATGAGAGAACAATGAGCCAACAGTAATAACACAGCATTTCTTTCTTATTCACCTTGTTTCTTCATTTGTCTAGAATCTGCAGAAAAAACAATGGTTAAGTTAAAGATAATCATATAGTCAAGGAGAATAAGACAAGAAAATATATGAGAGGAATAAAAAAAAAAGAAACTAAGAAAAGAAGTGATGATAAGCTCACTATGAACGCTGATCTGAAAAACGGACAGTTGAGATTTAGAGAATCCATCATTTGAAAAAGATAAATTTCCAGCATTTGGAATTTTCTCCTTGATAATATTTGTTCGCTCCAGAGATGGCCAAGCATTGTTGGGAAGAATAGGATGGTTGATATTTGTTAATTTTAATGTTCTAGAACTATTAGATGTAGATGGTTGATCTAACAAAGCAGCTTGAATTGATGTCTGATTTGAGTATTGTTGATCAACCATGGAGTTTTGGCAACACCGACGTTTTGGTGTCTGGTTGTTTAGAAATTGATTCTGCTTTAATCTATTTGGTCTAGTCTTTTCTCCTTCAACCATAATGGATAAGTTGGTTTTGACAAGAGAGACAGAAAAGACTGGAAAACAAATGAGATGGAGTCTAAAGATTTACTAACAAGTGCAAACTTCTATGAAAAATGAACAAATGCATGGAAAACAAGTAACATGAAATAGTGAAGAAATGAAAAGAAAAAAAAAACAAAATAAGTAGATAACAATCATTATAGCGGTAGCAAACCAACATAGAATAAGAGAAATAAGTATAACAAACAGGTGGTTATGTCATTGCTAGCAGAAAGATAATATGCAAGTAAATATAGCAAGAAAAATGTGAGGAACAACACAGCAAAAAGATTATAGTCAGTACAAAGAAGCAAATATACAACACAGAGGAATGTGAGCAATTTACCGTATACAAGATTTAGTTGGTCAAGGTTAGCAATCAAGCCACCTGCAAATAGTAGAAAAGAAGTAAAATCAGACAAGAGATAAAAAGAAGCAAGATAAATGGCAAGCAACAAAAGAAAGTGTAAAAAGTAAGAAATAGATCATTAAGAGCAAAAGAAAACCATTTTCATACTTTGAAATTGATCCAACATAACAGGAAAAAAAATATGAAAGAAACTGTGATAGAGAAAGAAATATAAGTTATAAAATCAAAGAAAAAATAAGGCAAAGCAATACACAAGTTGGAAAAAAAAAACATCAAGTCTTTGGGTACGGAGAAATTAAGACACATGAAGTTAGATAGTACAGACAACAATAGACAAATAATTAACCTTATAGTCTTTACTTATCAAAATGATAGCAAAGACAATTTATTAAATATATATATATATATATCTAAATAGTTTTTTTTGACAGGTTTTAGTATATAATATCTTGATAGGTTCTAACACATAATATCTTGTACGAAGAAGCTACAAATAGAGAACATGATCAATAAAGAGGAAAAACTGTGAGACCCAATTCTATTACACTGTACACTATACGTTGTAAATTATTGATAGTGGAATTAAATAAACATTTAATGTGAATTTCCACTCTCAATTTGGAATTATTGGAATTATAAATTATAGTATGGTGTATATGATTTGAAACAAATATTAAAGGATGAATTAAAGATATAGAATAAATAAAGAAAAAAATATGAGTCAAAAACCGAGTAACGAGTTCGACTACACGCCATTTTAATTTCTGCTCCACTACTGCTCGGTTGGATTCATTATTAAGAAAGGAAAAGAGTCAAAATTTGAACAGAAACTTAGCTCCACCGCCTCCTCCTCTTTGCTGCTACTTCATGCACGTGTAAAATCAATTAAAGAAAGGAAATGATGAAGAAGAGATGTTAGTTAGCTATGTGGAAATTAACTATTGGATGAATAATTATAAAAGAAGATAACAATGGGCTGAAAATACTGGTTTAAACCAGAAATTCTGGTTTGTTTACACGAGCAAAACCGAATTGCTCTGCTGCAGCTCATTTCTTCTTCCATTTTCTCACGTTCCCGTCATCTCCACTACGCCACAACCTCATCTTCAAGCTTTATTCTACTAAGCTTTCTTCCTTAACCTTGCTTTTCATCATGAAAGCTAGAAGTATAGAGGGGAAGGCTGAACGTAAAGAACAGAATCAGTTGGGAAGCTTGTTTCGGTTCAACAATGGTGAAGGTAAGATGATTTTGTATGTATTACTTGATATTTGTGATGGCCTTAGTGTGCTCATGGCTGAGATGAGGTGTTTAGAAATTAAATGGAAAAGAAAAAGAAAAGGAAAAAGAAAAGAAAAAGAAAAGGAAAAAGAAAAAGAAAAAGAAAAGAAAAGAAAAGAAAAGAAAAGAGAAAAAGAAAGAAAAGAAGAAAAAGAAGAAAAAGAAGAAAAAGGGAAAAGGAATTCTGGGAATTTGGAGAATTCCCGAGAATTCGGAAATTACGGGAAATCCCGAGAATTACGGGAATCGGTAAGAAATCCCGAAAAGTATTAAATTATTTAAATAATTTATTTATTTAAATAATTATGGAAAAATTCTAAATTTTAGAATTTAATTTCCAGAAAATTCCCTCGATGACCGAGCCGATGGAATTAGGCGAGGTGAACACGGGAGCGACCTACGAGAGGCAGTCGCCGACCCGAAACAGGTAAGGGAGACATGTGCCGCCTGTAAGGATATTCGGCCATGTTTTTAAATTGCATTTAATTTTTTAAATGCTATCGATAATTATCGGTTTATAGTGTGGTGATTTATCGGTTTTAAATTGTGGTGAAATACCAGTTGAGAAATATAAACTGTATTTTCGGAGCAGGAGGCTAGCCAAATCGGCAGCCGTTATACTGCCGAAAAATTATCGAAAAATTACATAATTTACCGAAAATCACCAAAAACCAAAATAAAAGATTTATTTCACGTGAATCGATTTTCGGGTACGAAAATCGAGAAATTAAGTAAATTTCATAAAACATGAATATAGTGATATTTAATTTTAAAATATTCATGTTTTGGAGAATGGTGAAAAGGAAATCACCGAAAATTCACCGGTAGGTGATATTTCACGTGAAATGAGATGAAAATGAAAAAGAGACTGAAGTGAATATTTTTATAAATATTCTTAAATATTCACTTGATTTTACATAAAACCTTATGGTTTTAATTATGGAATTAATTAATTATGAAAATTCCATAAAGGTTAAGAAATGGTAGAAAACCATGATTTCGAGACAAAAGGTCTCTACACGTGTTTCTAGAAGAAAACATGGTTAAGGGATTTTGAATTTGGAAAGTAAATAATTTATTTTTACATAAATTATGAAAACATTTGATTTGAATCCCGATTTCTTTGAAAACCATGTTTTGGATAGAAGGCACGGGAAAGCGTGCATAGGTGTTTTACGGTGGAAAAGGACAGTTTTGCCCTTCTACTTTTACAGTGATGATTTCGCAGACTGTTTTCACCGTATGGAAAACATGATATATACTTTTATGAAATAATTTGAAAAATATTATTTATTTTATAAATTTCTTAAAGGTGATTATATTTACATGTGAGCCTTATGGATAATTTGATTTATCGTGTTTAAAATCCATAAAGGCTATGGTACGGTTTATACTGTTTTGAGACTTAGGCCCCGAGTTTCATGCATCACACTTATACTGTTACTGTCACGTGGCTGATAGACCTGCCAGTCATCAGCGCCCCGGATGTCACCTGGCAAGTGTACACCGAGGACACCATATAGATCATGGCCATAGATCACATACATACTGTTTACTGTGTCCCTTTGGGGATGATTACTGGTCCATTATTGGACGATGATAGCATGATTTAATTGTAGGGTGATGCCTAGTCTCACATACTGATTACTGTTTACTGAAAGGATTCACGGAATCCTATTTACTATACTGTACTGTTTACTGATGAAAAATCGTACCAAAACACTGTTTACTGAACTGTACTGTTTACTGAAATGGTAGCTATTGATTACTGTTTTACTGAACTGAAAGCTACCATTTACTGTTTACTGAACTAAAAGCTACCGTATACTATTTACTAAATTGGTAGCTACTGTTTATTGTTCCTGACTAAACCGTATCGAGATACTGTTTTACTGAATACTGAATATACTGTTTTACTGAACTGTACGATACGGTTACTGATTTGAAAAGAGAAATAAATGTTTATTCTAAAAGAATAACATAAGAATTATTTCTAAGATAGAAATAATCGAAGAAGTAATTATCTAATGATTGGATATTTACAAATCACTGTACTGTCACGTGTTTTTACTGTACTGAAGAGAAGAGAAGTAAACCACTGTTTTATTACTGAACTGTCACGTGTTTTAAAGTATACTGATGTGAAAAGAAATAAGTGGTTTACTTTGTGGAAAACGAAAATTATATCGTTTGAAAACAACGAAAATAGTACTCTCTACATTTGCTTATAGGTTCCGGGACAAGTCAGGTATTTCAAAATACCTGCCTTACTCTATCTGGATCCCTAGCCGACTGTAGTATCCTTCCTACATGTGTGCCTAGAGCCAGCTAGGAAGATTTTAAAGAAAATGGAAAAAAAATTCTTTTCAGCATATATATAGCTGAATATCAAGTGTGACATATAACTCTCTTACTGAGCCGTGGTTTGCTCACTCCCCAATTTTAACATTTCAGGTTTTGATGATGGTGAGATCCAATAGTTGTGGATTACGGCACACATAAAGGACAATATGACAGACCGACTGATTTATATGAGGTATGATCATTTATTTTCTGTATTTAGACATGTATGCAGTACTACTTGCTTATTAAGTAAGATAGGGGATGTATGTAATATAAACAATGTTATGTAAATTTGTTTAATAGTTAGTAAAAGTGAAGTATCACAGACAGCCCAACCGGATGAATTGTGTAAAATAAGGTTAAAAATGTGGTAACGGGTCGTTACAAAAACACAAAACAAGAAGATGATAAACCAAACATGAAAAAAATAAGCCAAACAAAGAAGCAAAATGTAATAAAATAACAAATACACCATAGAAAAGAACTAATTATTAAAGATTGGCAAACAACTGACATGGCGGGAAAAAAAAAGAAAAAAAAACTTAAATAACTATTAGCATGCAAATGAATATTAAACAAATAGAACAAAGATAAAAACCAAAAGAAAAGAATTCTATTCATTTTAAGAGAACACAATAGAAAACAAGAATACAACTCAAAAAGAATAGCAACAACCGAAACAATGCAAGGTGTAAAATCAAAGCAAAAAAAAAAAGAAAGCAGTAAGCAGGGAAAAAAGGCATTATTGCATAAAAAAAGTAAGATATAGAATTAGTTAAGGTTATACTATGTCCTTATCAAAATCATGTTATAGAGATATTATTAAAATTATAAATTGTTTTTTACTTGGTAGGTCAAAATTTGCAAAATTTACAAACAAGAAATCAAGTATTTGGAACTGTAGAAATTAAGATATGGCAACTTAGACAGAGAAAAAACAAAAAGAAACTAAGATTGAGCATTTCCTCGAAAAAACCATCTAAAATAGGTATTATTAAATTTACAAACTCTATCTACTTGATATACTTCAATATACAACATTTGAACAAGCAAAATCTGAACAAAGCCAACATAGTCAAGCAAAGAAGGAAAGCAAAAATAAGAATAGAAAAGAAAGAAAAGCTAGTTAGACAATACAGAGCATACGATGGTAAACAAGATTAGCCAAAGAAAAAGATTAACGTAGACCATGCTAGAATGAAAGGTAAAAAACAATGAAATTTGATAAAAACCATTCAAAAGAGAACAAAGGGAACAAAAAACATGGAAAACAAAACATAAGAAAAAAAAAGCAAAAAAAAAAAAGCAGAAGATAAGAACAGAACAAATATAGCATAGAAAACAACAAATTATCAAATATTATCAAACAACTGACAAGCAACGAAAAAACAGGAAAAAAAACCCTAGCAAAAAAAATACAAAAAAAACTAATAGTATGCAAATGAAAATCAACCAAACAGAACAAAGGTAAGGATCAAAACAAAAGAATTCTACCTATTTTAAGAGAACATAACATAACACAAGAATTGAAGTCAAGAACAATAGCAACAGCCAAAACAATGCAGGCTATAAAATCAAAGCAAAAAACAAAAGAAAGCAAAACAAACTTTACTTTTTACTCATAAAATCCATGTGAAAAAGATATCATAAAATTTATAAAATGTTTTGTTTTTCTTAGTTTTTGCTTTGATTATATATAATCAATTAATGTTATACAGTCTTCTTATGAACAATAGATTTATAAACAATAAACAATAAAGAATAATTATATATAAACAATAGATCTAAAAAAGCAAAAAGTCAGATACATAACCAATTAAGATTATACTATCTTCTTATGAAAATCATGTAAAAAAGGTATTGTCAAAGTTATAAATCCTTTTTTATTCTTACAGAAAAAAAAAACAAACTTAAATAACTATAACTTTGCAAGAAAAAATTTTGGTAGCAAACAAAGTGAAAAAGAAGGTGGGCGAAAAAACCAGAGCAAACATGAACAACAAAGTGAAAACATTCAAAGTATTTGCAAGTAGTAAAACACAAGACGAGAGTAAAATCTGGAAACAATTACAATGATCAAAACAAGACAAGAAAAAAATTTGAAGGAAAAAAAAACAAAGCAAAAAAGAGTTTAGTTTTTACTCATAAAATCCATGCTAAAAACATATCATAAAATTTAGAAAGCGTTATTTGCTTAAAAGGTTTTAATACATAATATGTCAACAAGCTCTAACATGTGTTTTGATCACAAGAATTCAAGTAGCACAGTTAGAGCAAGCCAAAGCATATAACAAAATAGTTTAATTATATTTAATTAAAAAATTAGGCATTTTAAGTACATATCATGGTCTTTAGATTGTAAGTTTGACTGTCAACCAGAATGCATCTCATCTTGCAAACTTGACAAGAAACACCACGAACAAGTTTTTTGGCAATGATAATGGAAAGTATCATAAAAAGTTTTAATTTTTAAAAAATTTAAATATCTTTTTTTTAAAAAAAATATATCAATTAGGTGCTTTGGTCAAATCTATACTCTATGACTTAGTCTCAACAACTAGCTTTTTGTCAATGTTGATGTCAAAAGGAAAAAACAAAGGCAGCTCAGCAAAAATCAAAGAGTTTTAGAGTTCAAACTTTCATTCAAGTGTAAGAAAGGCTTGATCAAAAGCTAGTAATCAGTGTAGCTCATGTTAGAGAAAACTTTCAATAACAAGCTCCCAAGGGAGAGATTAGAGAAAAAACAAGAGAACAAACAAATAGTGGCACATCTGAAAAAAAGAACAAACAGAGCATAAAAAAGAACAAATTATCAAATATTACCAAAGAATCAATATGCCAAAAAGGGGAAAAAATAAAGCCAAAGACAAGCTCAAAAAACTATTAGCACAAAAAAAAAACATAAAAGTGAAAACAAAAGAATTCTAGCTATTTTTAAGAGAAGGTAAAAGAATACAAGAAAGAAACTCAAAAACAACAGCAGCAAATAAAACAATACAAGCTATATAATCAAAGAAAAAACAAAACAATAAACCAAAAAAAAAGCACATCTAAAAAAGAAAAAAGCAAGATATATAATCAATTAAGGTTGCACCAGCTTCTTATCAAAATCATGTAAAAAAGGTAATGTTAAAAGTATGAATTGTTTTTTTGTTGGTACATTCTAAGTTGTTACAGTTTATAACAAGAAACCAAGTATTTGCAATTACAAAAATTAACATATATGAACTTAGATAGAACAAAGTAAAAAACTCAGACAAGAAAAAAGTATTTGACAATTCTTTCATAAAAAGCATGTAAAATAGTGATTGTCAAAATTGCAAATTTCATCAAAAGAAATGATAACATCATAAAAAAGTTTGAGAATTTCCTTGCAAAAAACATGTCAAGCAGCTATTACTAAATTTACAAACTCCATTTATTTGATAGACTTTAATAAACAATATGTTGACAAGCAAAATCCAAATAAAACCAAAATAACCAAGAGAGAAAACCAAAAACAAGAAAAAAGAAAAGGAAAAAAAAACTAATTAGAAAAGACAAAGTACATAACAGTATACATGATTAGGCAACAAAAAAAAAAAAGATAAACCTAGAGCATGCTAGCAAAAAACAGCAAAAAAGAATATGATCTAATTAAAACCATACTAAATATAACAAATGGAGAAAAAAAATCAAGGAAAAAAAAAGCAAAACAAAATAACAAAAAAAATACATAATAAAAAAGAACGAATTATCAAAGATTACCAAATAACCAACACGTAACATCTAAGGAAAAAAAAAGAATCAAACAAAATGCAAACTCAAATAACTATCAGTATGCAAATAAAAATGAAAAAAAAAAGAACAAAGATAAAGAACAAAACAAAAGAATTCTAGTTATTTTAACAAAACATAGCACAATAAAATAGTGAAAGTTAGAAACAATAGCAATACACAAAACAATGCAAGCTATAAAATGAAAGTAAAGACAAAACAAAGCAACATTGGACACAAAGAATAATCTCATGAAAACAATAAGATATATAATCAATTAAGATTATACTATTTCCAGATAAAAATCACACCAAAGAGGTATCATTAAAATTATAAACTGTCATTTGCTTGGTAGGTTCTAAATTGAAATATTTTGCAAAAAGAAATCAAATATTTTAGGCAATTATAGTGTTTCATACACACTTTTTTATCTTTAATTTTTTTTAAATAAAATAGAATATCAATAAGGTGCTTTGATCAAACCTATACCTTCTCTCTCAATCTTTGTAGTTGACAGTTTGTCAACCTTGATATGAAAAGCAAAAACAAACATAGTTCAGCAAAAAGCAAATACTTTCAGAGTTCAAATTTTCATTCAAGTGTAAATAAGGCCTAAGTCAAAGCCAGTAATTACTGTAGGGGAAGGGAAACAAAACCTTATATAACAAGCTATTAAAGGAAAGAGATTAGAGAAAAAAGAAGACAACAAAAAAGATTACAGGACATTTGATCAAAAGAACAAAAAAACCATAGAAAAGAACCAATTATCAAATATTAACAAACAATCAATATGCAAAAAAGCGAAAAAAAAAATCAAGCAAAAAACAAACCCAAATAACTATCAGCAATAGAATGGAAAAAAAAAAAAGCAAAACCCAAGAAAAATTGGGCAAAAAAGGGAAAAAGAAAAGAATAAACTTAGACCATATGTGAAATAACAATTTGAAACTTCCTATATAAAAACCACAAGAAAGAGTTGTCTGTAAAAAATGATCATGAACCTGGCAAAGCCGAAACTGCACAAAATATCTGGCTATGAAAAATTACCAACCAAGCAACCTAGAAGAGAAAAAAAAAGAGAATCAAATAAGAAACAAAATAAAATAAGTTTCCAAAAAAAAAAAGGAGAAAAAACTGGAACACACATAAATAGCAAAATGAAAGTATTTTGCTTATGTCAAACCAACATAACACAAGATAAGAAAAAAAAAAGCAAAAAAAAACAACAACAACATTGAAAACATCACAAGTTATAAAACCACACCAAAAGCAAAACAAAACAATAGAAAAATCTTATATGAAAAAAGAAAAGTAAATCAATATAAATAAATTAGTATATAACAACTTAGATAGCAGAAATCCCAAGATTTTTACCTTTAAAAAAGATTCCAACTTTTTGTTCTAAAAACCATGCAAAAGAAGTATTGTTAAATTCACAAATTGCTTTTAGTTTTTGCATCATAGTCTATGTTTTTCTAACAAATTGTGCCAGGGAAAAGGCCGAACTCTTACAATTTGTGAATTTATTGATACCTCTTTGATATGATTTTTGCAAAGTTACACTCAAATTGGCTTTTATTATCAGTTACATAGCAGAAATTCTGAGACTTATACTGCAAAAAAAAAATTCGACCCTTTTCTTCTGAATACCATCTCAAAAAGGTATTGTTAAATTCACAAATTTCTTTTGTTTTTTGCATCATCCGCTCCATGTTTTTTTAACAATTTGTAGCAAAAAAAAATCCGAAATCTTAAAAATTGTGAAATCATCGATACCTCTTTGACATGCTTTTTTCAAAGTTACACTCATTGTCTTTTGTTTATCTAAGACAAACTAACATAAGGAAAAATTCTCACCAAATCAAGATAAGATAACGTAGCAAATTAACAAAAAAAGATAGAAAAAAGAACACGGAGCCAAAAACCAAGCAAAGTAAAGAAACTATTTTCGAGAAACAGAAACCATAAATACAAAGAATTGTTTCCAACAGCTATTAAAAAAAGGAAACAAATCAATTAAATAAGTAAAGAAGCTAGCATTAAAAGCAGCCAACAAAACCACATAAACGAGCACAAACAAACCAAGAAAAAAACAGGAAAAAAGTGAAGGAACCAACATTTAATACAAGCAAATAGGACAAGAGCATGTAAACCAAGAGTATTCAAACAAGGAAAAAAAGAGACAAACCGAACAACAAGGACGCAAGAAAAAAAGGCAATAGGCTGACAACAACCAGAAGAAAAGAGCTCAAGCTGAGTAACGCAAGGCCGAAATAGCAAAGTCAGCAAGAACCGAAGAGAAATCCACGAGAGAACAAAATAGACAAAACATAAAGAACATAAAATCAAGAAAGCAAGCAGACAACAAAGATAATCAGGGAAAACAAAGAGAAAGAGAAAGCACACAAGCTGCGTAAATGCCAACCTGGAAGAGAAGGACAAAAAGGACACAAAACATCACTACAAATGAATGGAGCAAAAAACGGGGGCACATTTCCATTTCCAGCAACTCTTCTCCTTACCGCACCTCTATTTATCGTGCACTTCTACATCTGTTTGCTCTTCACTTCAAACCGAAAATAATTTCTCTCTCCCTTTCACATCTGGCAGCACGTTATTTTTTTTGGACTTTTTTTCTTCCTAAGCATTTTGCCCCGAGTCCAACTCTTCTACATCTCTCCATCATAAATTTTACTTAGCTTTTTAGCTTTCCAAAGCTGCCAACACAGATAAGCATTTAATGAATGCTTGGATATTGAAAATCTGTAGCTCTCCTAGAGAAAGAAGGAAACCCACAAAAGCAAAGGAAAGAAAACAAACAAAGCCATGCAACGAAGACCAAGCAAAACTGGAAGAAGAAAACACTGGTCACATTGTCCCATTAGTGGCCTGTAAACAAACGGAAGTGAAATCGTGGTCCAATAAAAAGGCTAAAATCCCACGGATTTTAATAGTATAGATTCAACGTTTTCAATGATGCATCGGGGCTTGAAGAACACGTCTCGACCCTATTATAGCCTTTCACCAGAAATACACTTCTACCATGTTTGAGAAGTTGGAGAATAATTTTCGACTTGATTTTCGATTTAGACGGTGATAAAATGAATATGATCAAGGAGGAGTTTACTAAACATGATCGGTTGTGGGTGGTTGGGCCTTGGCCACCATAATAGCTAGCAGCAAGGACTCCAATGAGAAGGGCAGACCAAGCTCCATACCGCAAGATCAAGTCATGGCATGGCTTGATTCTTGTCCAATGGACAAATCAATAGTCTACGTTGGATTCGAAACTCATATCACCTAGACCAAACAGCAGATGGAGGCAGTAGCCTCCACATTGGAGGAGAGTGGGATGCATTTCATTTGGGCAGTCAAGAATCCTATGAAAGCAAAACAAAATGGTGACGATCAAAATCTGGTTCTTTAAGGGTTTGAAGAGCGTGTGGTAGGGAGAGGACTAGTGATCAAAGGGTGGACTCCTCAGTTGGTGATTATGGATCATCGAGCCGTTAGTTTGTTCTTGACTCATTTTGGCTGAAACTCAACACTTGGGGGACTCCTTAGTGGAGTGTTGTTGCTCGCATGGCCAATACAAGTTGACCACTTCGACAATGCCAACCTGTTCGTTGACGAATTGGGAGTGGCTATCCGAGCTTGTGAGTGTTTAGACAGTGTCCCTGATGCAACCAAACTGGCTCAGATCATGTTTGACTCAGTGAGCACGAACCAAGAGGAAAGGGTTCGAGCCAAGCAGCTAAGGAAGACTGCTTTAGCAGCCATCAATAAGGGTGGGAGTTAAGATAAAGCATTGGATTGTCCAGTGGAAAATTGTGTAACTTAAGTGTACAAACATAGATAAACACTACCCCTAACAAGATCAAATCTCTGCTTGCTAATATCTTGTTTTAATAATTTCACCATGGATTATTATCTAGTATACTGATAGTGAACTTTTTAGACTCCACAAATAAAAATTAAAATTATATATGACATATACTTAAAAAAAAGTGGAATGCACTTCTTTGCGGACATAAAGGTTTATGCACTTCTTTGTTGACTCCTTCTAGTGCAACTCTGGTAGGTGTTATCATCTCTATGTTCATTAGGAGGACATGAACGACTTAATACATGACTAGAACTTCCTTGCTCCATAATCTTCTTTCTTAGCTGCATGGTTGGTGTAGGTGTGGTGTTATCATTCAAAATGACCTCAAGTCTCCTTTCAAGCTAGTTTTAGAAAGACTACACGAAGAGGAACTTCCTTAAGTTCCACTATCAACAAAAGCACTAATTGTTGAGGGTGTGAATAGTGTGATTCAAGTAAAGTGGATAACAGGATTTACATTGTTCAACAAGAGTGCTAACATCCATGGTGGATAACTAAGGTGGTTACAATCACTGCAGCAAAATGTGCTTTTAGCGGCATTTTTCTGTAAAACGCCGCTAAATGCCGTGTTTTTTTTAACTCACGGCGTTTTTTAGTTAGGAACGCCGTAAAGATTTGTAATTATATAAACGCCGCTAAGTTGACTAGGTACCGAGTTTCTTACAAAGAAACGCCACTATATTTTAAAATAAAATAAAAATATCTAACAAATATATTTTTTTTTATTTTTTTAAATTTATATCACATAGCGGCGATTTTTCCTACAAAACGCCACTATGTCTTCTTTACCTACTATCCTCACCCATTTTCCTGGACTTCACAAACCCATTTTTCTTAGAAATGAAATGCTATGCTCTTCAAAATCCCCATTGCCTCGATTCTCAACTGCATAAAAAAAGCATTTATACATTTTTTCTATATTTGGTGCGATCTGTGAAACTGTGAAGCCCTCTCTCACAAAATCCCCATTGCCCCGATTCTCTCACGTTTCCCGATCTGTAAAGCTCTCTCTCAGGCACCAGCACTCTCGCACTAGTAATTTACTTTCTCTCAATTTCCTTCTCACGGGAAAATCATCTAATCAGTTTTTTTATTTTTTAAAAAATTGTAAATTATTGTTTATTTAATAGGTGGGTCGCATTTGCCTTCTCTTTTGGGCTCGTTTATGGGAGCAGCTCAAGTACCTCAAGGTATTTCCATTTATTGCTATTATTTCATAATTATCCTTTGTTTTTCAATTTCGTTTTCTATTTGGTGCTAAGTTAAGAATGTTTTTGGAATTCATGGCATGTCATTGCAACTGGATATTTATATTCGATGGAAAGTGTTAATTTTGATATTCTTTTTCATGGATATTTAATTTGGAAGCATTAGGGTTTACCTGATTTACTTAATTTGCCATGTCCATTAGTATATTAATGATTTTGAAATAATTATATAATTTCTCTTATATTTCCTAAGGACTCTGTTTCTTCATATCCTTTGGCTTTTTTTTTCATAATTTTTCATATTTCTTGATTTTTGATAAGTGGCATTTGCTGGACTAGGTTTGCTGTACTAGGTTTTTCATATTATTTGAGTCATTTAATTAATAAAAATGGTGAAGAATGCAGGCAGCTTGATAAGAAGTAACAAATGTTCTTCCCAATACATATTTTACTATATATATTTTTGATTAATGTTTTGGGAAGAACCTTTGTTGCTTCAATCAATAGTTGTATATTGATTGATTTATTTCTAAATTGATCTGCTCTATTTCCGCATCTTCAGCTGATTTTCCATTACAAACAGCATATGAAAACAAATCATGTCTTAATTAATGTTTTGGGAAGAACATTTGTTGCTTCAATCAAATATATATATATATATATATATATATATATATATATATATATATATATATATAGTAAAACTATTGTGAACTAAGAGTTGAAGAATGTAGGCAACTTGATAAAAAGTCAAACAAGCTACATTATTTGCGAGTTGTAGCTTGGAAAGATTGTGGTTGAGTTAAGATTATATACATACATCCTTAAATTCTTACTCCTTTTGATCATTCTCTGTTCTTTGATTTTTTTTTGCTCAACCAAGGAAATATGATTTTCATTAATATGAAGAGTAGACAAGGCTGAGTTGACGTTACAACAACTACAATAGGAAGAAGATGCAGAAAAAAACAAAATTACATTCTCGATTTAGAACCAAGCATGCAGCATCTTCTTCCTATTAACACCAAGCTTGGCTAAAGAGTCAGCAAAGGAGTTTGCCTCTCTGAAAACACTAACAATTTAACTGTACCAATCAAATAATGCAAGCGATCGATTTCATGAAAGATTTTCCACTCCCTCCAAGGTCGCTGGAACATACCCAGCTTATCGCAGATTTAGAATCCAATTCATCTCGAAGAACATCACTACTCCCAGCCAAACCAGTTGATGCAAAGGCAGAGCCGTCAACGTTGAATTTGACATTGTTCTGAACAGGGGACTTCCAAGCAATTCTAGACTTTTGTCGCCAGATGGATTCTTTGTTTTTATTCGAAATCCAAAGATCTTGAATCAACTGTTTTTTAGCTTCAATTTCCCCTGAGTGAGGTCTCTTGCATCACTAATCTTGTCAAACTCTTCCATTTTAGCTTCAAGCCTTTCAATTTGCTCATCCATACGCCCAAAGACTTCTATGTTCCACTGCTTCAGAGAAATCTTAAGCCTATTGAGTTTAACTCAGAGACAAAAACCAGGCTTCCCTCGGACAGCAAAAGACTTCCATTTGCTACTGACTTCTTTGTCAAATTCCTTATTATTGAGCCAACAGTCCATTAATTTGAATGGGCGAGGACAGTTTCTGAAGATAGGAGGATGGGACAATGATCGGATAAAGAACGCCTTCAAGCTCTTTGGCAAAGATTTTGAAATGTTGAAAGCCATTCATGGGTTATGAGAAATCTAACACTATTGAAATCTCCTGCAATGCACCATCTATTAGTCCCGACCCGCTTCAGATCGATGTCATCCCACAGCTTCTTCTTATCCAATGCATCACAAGTTGCATAAATATTGACCATGTTGTAGTCAAATTTGCGATAGTTCCACCTTCCTTTAACACACAAAAATCTTTCAGAAACAAATTCTGCCTTTTTAGTGATAGTTTCTTGTTCTTTGATAGTTTCTTGTTGTCCTAATTAGATAATTTCTCTACAAATCTATAATACCGTCAACAATATGCATGAAATAAATCATAGCATTTATTATTATTATTTTTTACATATGAATGGATTATAGCTGGAAATTTGTAAAAAGTCTAAAACAAAAGAATATAATAGAGAACTGCCAGTTAGTCAAGCATTGTGGCCCTAGTTAAATCGTCCAATTAAAAAGGAGATACTAAAGTTTTTGAGATTGAGTTAATTTGAAATTGAGATCGCCTTTGATCGGCTGCCTTATCCAAATTTCGAAAAAGTAAAAGAAAATCTTCAGCAACTGATACAGAAGCCTAGAAATTAAGAAAGCAAACAAAAGGGTACCTTTAGCTTCAGGTTTTGAAGTCATTCCAATGCTGATGTCTCCAAGCTTTCTTTTTTCCTTCCAGTATTGGCTAAGTAGATTGACACTTTTGGCCTGAGTTGGACATTGCTTCCTTTCTTCTCTTTTTGTCTGGAATCTCTCAAACAAAAGCTGAATGAAATAACTGTCAGAGATAAATCCAATTGAAACGTCAAGTTTTAGGATCTTCTTCGAGTTTTTTTTATTCTGAATAATATGTCAGTCTGGCAATCATAGACCGGTTCGGTCAGCACGATCATCATCTCAGCTCTGAAGCAAGGCAACAACGCTTCAAGACAAACAATGCTTCCTTTGGAATTTGGATGGCTACCTTTGTCATTGGGGTGTGGGACCTTTGTTAACCTTTAGTTATCATTGGTTTAGGGGCCTTCTTAGAAGCTTTTTAATATTTAGTGGGAAGTTTTTATTATTGGGTGAAGATATTTAGGCATCATGCTTAAATTTTAATAGTCATAATAGCGTTTCATGTCGGCATAATTTGAGATTGTTGTTACAAAACTACGATTATTTATCAGCCAGCTGAGCGCAGAGATGGAGACCTTGGTGGGGAATGATGCCAACTAAAAGTTGATAAAGTTAAAGATCAGAATCTGACTTTGGATAACTGTAAAGACTTGGATTAAACTGCTAGTTACATCTAATTAATCAATCTTAAAATCGAATTATGACGATTTCTACGGTCATGTTTTACTTTTAATGATTTGATTAACTTTTAGAATTTTAGCGATGCTAAATTAATGTAATCATAATTTGTTGAACAATAATTTTAGTAAACTGCAGTCATTTGATGCTGTTTGGGCTGTTATAAAATTTTTCTAACATATTTCTGCTTTAATCCATGAATAAGTGATTTCAACGCAGATTTTCACATAAACAGAAAATTAATGAGTGCATAATCATTTATAAGATTCGTCTAATGTTTTGGAGACAAATTTAATCAGATTTAAACCATGCTGAGTAATTTACACTGCTATTGTATATTTTTCTTGAATTTTCTGATTATATCAAGCTAGATCTTCTATTTTATCAACTGCTCAAACGAGTGGGGTTCTATGTATACAAGTGGGGATAACCAATAACAATGGCCAAAGAATAATTTATTCTTTTTATCTTAATCTTCTTATACAACGAAAGTTTTTGTCTAAAAAAAAGCATAGTTATCAATATTGTACAATACTTGATAAATAAAATATGATTTTATTCATTATAAAATTGATGCATATCTATACAAAAAATTAATTTATCATTGTGGACCGATATCTTATCCATCGATATACAAACAAATCAATATATTTATATAGGATACATTGATATATTTTGATACGTTTTATAGTGAATTTGAGTTACTCCCAATCAAAATTTGATCAAACTCAATTAATTAAAAATGTAATTTTAATATAATCTAAAAAAACTTAAAAATATATTCTCTACCTATTTTAAATTAAACAAAATGAAAATTTTATATTTTTTAGTTAATAAATTAACACGAAAAATATATAAAAAATTATTTAAAAATATATACTGTTAAAGAGCATATTAAGAGTTTAAAAACAATCACATTTTTTTATTTATATCATATATTCACTTAATCTTATTAATATATATAATTCTTTTTTATTTTACACACACACATATATATGTGTTATTTATAACTAATTTTAAAATTATTTACCTAATCTTACAATAAGTTAAGATACTCGATACTTCATTTTTAAAATTAAATTTCGATTGATTATGTGTGCCTTGATTTAATAATTATGAATACAAGCTATGAAATTTTTAAATTTCAACATTACAGAATTACTGTAAGTTGAAAGTAAGAAAATTTTAACTAATGTAACGTTCACTCTCACACACTCGTAAAAGTGGTTGTGACGATTGAGGACCCTTGAGGAAAAAAAAAAAAAACTTAAAAATAAGATTATCCTTTTCGTCTACTTTTTAATCGTCTTTATATTAGCCTGATATGACATAAGTAAAATTAATCACATCATACTCGTAATTTTCACAAAACCAATATATTTATATATGAATAATTATCCTATTCACTGTCAATATAGTTTTTTAACTCTGCAAGTAATGTTAAAATAATGACACATATTGCATTTTATTTATTTTTTATTTTTCTAATAATTTAAAATACATGTGTCACTATCTTAACTCTACTTGTAGTGTTAAAAAACTCTATGGGCAATTAATAGGATATTAATTCTCTATATATATGAATTTATATAGAATTTATATATGATGCACTGATAGTGTATTATTTTAATTCATTGTCAATACATCAAAGATTGACACTTTATCAATATGCAAACTAAAAAAATGTTTAGCCCTTAAAAATAAATACAAATAAGATTTTTTTCAATTTGCTAATAAGAGCTTATTGATGAGTTGTCAACTTCTTTGTGCATTGACAGTGTATAGACTCTATACACTGTCAGTTAACCATAAAATGATACTTCATATGCAGGTTGTTAAAAATAAATATTAATAAAGTTTTTAAATTTATTTTTAATAAAATTTTTAAATTTATTTTTAAGAACCTATATACTTTTAATTTTTACTCATTAATGAAGTGTCATCTTATGTTTGACTAACAATGTATCGAACTTATACACTGCCAGTGCATCATATATGTCGTAACGGTTTCGCGCTCGACGAATTTTGAAAACATTTTAAAAAAACAAAAGGGAGTCGTCACCAATCTTTTTTTAACTATGTGCGATTGACCACTTAAAATATTTATCTTTTTAACAAAATCTCAAAATTAATTAAGTTTTATTAAAAAGACAATTTTTGGTTTGCGAAAACAAAATCGGGTCCGAGAGTATTATTACGCATGGGGAAGGATTAGCACCCCCACAACGCCCGTTAAGAAACGGTACCATAATAATCATGTGTTATCCTTTAGTTTTAATAAAAATGGTCTTAATTTAATATTTAAAATTAATTTCTATTTTTATTGCAATTTTATTCTTCAAAGTCATTTTATTTTAAAAATTTATTTTGTTTTATTTTAAAAGGTTAAACTTTATTTTTCGAAAGTAAATGTGAACCTTTTTGTATTGAATAATTAAATCGAATACTCCAATACTTTTGGCAGCATTTGAAATAATTTTCCTCACTTAGAGATTTCTTAAGAATCACTACTTGTGACTTCTACAGAATTTCATCCTCGGAAGGGCTCCCACCCATTTCGAAAATTATCATATATATTAAAATAAGTTTTACTTTGAAAATAAATATGAATCCCTTTTATTGAAAAATTAAATCAAATATTCCAATACTTTTGGCAACATTTGAAATAATTTTCCTCACCTAGAGATTTCTAAAGAATCACTACTTATGACTTCTATAGAATCTTATCATCGGTAGATTCACGTTTATTTGGAAATTAACTGAATGCATATGATGCAAACAAATAAAATATGATGCAAATGAATTTTTAATTTTAAATTTCATTATTTATTTTTTTATTTATTTATATTTCTTTGTTTTAAAAATAACTTATTCATTTTCATTTTTATTAAAAATTTAAATTATTGAAAAATCATACTAAATATTCCAATACTTTTGACAACATTTAGTACGGCTCTTCTCACCTAGGGATCAGTTAGGAATCACTACTTGTGACTTCCGTAACATCCCATCATCGGGCATTCATTTAATTAAATTTAAAATTTATCATTAATTTCCCTTTTTTTATTTTCTTTTAAAAACATGTTTATTTTTGTTTTTAACGAAAAATTAAATTATTGAAAAATCGAACTAAATATTCCAATACTTTTGGTAACATTTAGTACAACTCTTCTCACCTAGGGATCAGCTACGAATCACTACTTGTGACTTCCGTAACATCCCATCATCGGACATTCATTTAATTAAATTTAAAATTTATTTATTTATTTAGATGAAAAAAACATTTATTTTTTATTTTTTTATTGCCATGAAAATATATTAAAAGCACACATAATAATAATAAATTTTTTTAATTTTTAATTTTTTAATTTTTAATTTTTAATTAACAAAACAAATAAATACTAAATAAATAAATAATAAACAAATGAGAAAAGAAAGAAAAAAATTTTACCAAAATGGATTTAGGCTTGGACCCAAAGAAAATCCTTCAAAAGAGCCCAAAAAGCAAAGCCCAAATCTGCCAACGGAAGCGGGTCGAGGAGTCGGATCCCAGAGCCGGGTCGGGCATGCATGCGGGTCTTTCCCTCCTTAGCTGGCCGGGTGCGCAGATCCCGGGTCGGATCCGGGTCGCGCGTGCTTCTTCCTTTTCTTTTCTTTTCTTTTTTTTTTGGCTATAAAAACCTATCTTTTTTTTTTTTAATTCATTTTTCCTCTCTTTCACCAAAAAAAACCTCATAGCCCCTCAAGGCTCTCGGTTGGGGCGATTTCCGGCCGTCGCTAGGGTCGCCTCCTGCCTCTGCCGGCCGCCGTCGCCGGTTGTCAAACCTTGAAAAGCTTTTGACTTTTTGAGAGCTTTCGATCTCCTCTTCCCTTTTTTGACCTCCTTTTTCTTCGAAACCCTTTCTAACCCAACGGATCTAAACGAAACTGTCGGCCTCCTCCCCTTTTTTTTGTTGTTTTTTTTCTTTTTTTTTGTTTGATGGTTCGGACGTTTTTGTGATGATGATGGTTGTTGGTATGTGTGTGTGGTGTTCGGGTTGTTTGTTTTATTTGCAGGTTTTAGATCTAGGGTTTTCAGATCTGAGATCCTAAGGGTCTCGGATTTGGTTTTCTGGTGTTGGTGGTTGCGACAGTGGTTTCGATGGTGAGAACGGTGTCTCAGCGGGTGTTTCAGTGATGGTTGTGTGCGTGTGGTGTTAAGGTGAGGCTAAGGGACTGTTGGGGGTTCGGGTGAGGCTTTGGTGGTGGCTGGTGGTGGCAATGGTGGTGATGATGGCGAATGGGATCTAAGATGGCTTTTGGGGGAAGGGATCTCAGTGGTGAGGGTCGAAAATGGTGAGCTGAGGATTGTGACCCCCCTTGATGTTGGCTGCAGAAAGGGTTTTTAGAGGGAGTAAGCTGGGCATAGATGGGATGGGTAGACAGGAGAGGTGGCCGGCGCTGGTGTCAGGCAGCAATGGCTGATGGACAGCCTCAGGAGAGGGTATGGCAGGAGTTGATAGACATCAGACAAATAATAATAAAATAAAATAAATAAAAAAACAAATAATAAAAATAAGAATAACAATAAGAATAAATAAAATATGCAATAATAATACTAATAGGAAGTAAAGATAAAGATAAAAATAAATAAAAACAAACAAATAAATAATAATAATAATAATATAATAATAATAATAATAATAATAATAATAATAATAATAATAATAATAATAATAATAATAATAATAATAATAATAGGTGTCTACAGCTGCCTCTCTTTGCTCATTGCTGAGAATCAGGAATAGAGCAAAGACAATAGCACTAATTTTGTTCGGCTTATGGCCTAATCCCCTTTTTTTTTTAAGATGCTCCTCTTACAACAGAGGCAATGAAACTTTAATTTTTTTTTTTTGAAAAAGCTCCTCTTGCAACAGAGGCAATAAAACTTTAAATTCTTTCTTTTTTTTTTTGGAAATGTGCTCCTCTTGTAGTAGAGGCAATGAAACTTTAAATTCTTTTTTTTTTTTTGGAAATGTGCTCCTCTTGTAGCAGAAGTAATGAAACTTTAAATTCTTTTTCTGAAAAAGCTCCTCTTGCAATAGAGGCAATGAAACTTTAAATTCTTTTATGAAAAGTGCTCATCTTGCAGCAGAGGCAATGAGACTTTAAATTCTTCTTCTTTTTTCTCTTTTTTTTTTTGAAATGTGCTCCTCTTGCAGCAGAGGCAATGAAACTTTAATTTTTTCCTGGAAATGTGCTCCTCTTGCAGCAGAGGCAATGAAACTTTAAATTATTTTATTTATTATTTTTTTCTGAAATGTGCTCCTCTTGCAATAGAGGTCATGAAACTTTAAAATATTCTTCTTGAAAATGTGCTCTTCTTGTAACAGAGGCAATGAAACTTTAAATTTTTTTCCTGGAATGTGATCCTCTTGCAGCAGAGGCGATGAAACTTTAAATTCTTTCCTGAAAACGTGCTCCTCTTGCAGCAGAGGTGATGAAACTTTAAATTCCTTTCTGAAAATGTGCTCCTCTTGCAGCAAAGGCGATGAAACTTTAAATTCTTTCCTGAAGATGTGCTCCTCTTGCAGCAGAGGCGATGAAACTTTAAATTTTTTTTCTAGAAATGTGCTCCTCTTGCAGCAGAGGCGCAACAGAGGCAATGAAACTTTAAAATTCTTTCTGAAAATGTGCTCCTCTTGCAGCAGAGGCAATGAAACTTTAAAATTCTTTCTGAAAATGTGCTCCTTTTGCAACAAAGGCGATGAAACTTTAAGTTTTTCTCTTGAAAATGTGCTCCACTTGCAGCAGAGGCAATGAAACTTTAAAATCCTTTCTTAAAATGTGCTCCTCTTGCAGCAGAGGCAATGAAACTTTAAATTTTTTTCTGAAAATGTGCTCCTCTTGCAACAGAGGCAATGAAACTTTAAAATCCTTTCTTAAAATGTGCTCCTCTTGCAGCAGAGGCGATGAAACTTTAAATTTTCTGAAAATTTTGCCCGGAGGACTTGGAAATTTTGCTCTAAGGTCTTGAGATTTGTGCCCGGAGGTCTTTAATATGTGCCTGGAGGTCTTAGAATTATGCCCGGAGGACTTGAAATTTGAAATTTGATTTGGGGATTCACATCCAAAATTTTAACTTAGAGATTGACATTTGAAATTTTGCTCGAAAATTTTCATCACATAATGTACCGATTTTGTTGGGCTTAATACCACACAACAGTGCCAACTACATTGGGCTTAACCTCATCTAGGTGCTAGTTACGTTGGGCTTAAATTTTCATTTTGGGTGCCAACTTTATTAGGCTTAACAATTTCATCTCATAATGTGCCGATTTCGCTGGGCTTAATGCCACACAATGGTGCCAACTACATCAGGCTTAATCTCATCTAGGTGCTAGCTACGTTGGGCTTAAGTTTTCATTTTGGGTGCCAACTTTACTGGGCTTAACAATTTCATCTCATAATGTGCCGATTTCGCTGGGCTTAATACCACACAACGGTGTCAACTACATCGGGCTTAACCTCATCTAGGTGCCAGCTACGTTGGGCTTAAGTTTTCATTTTGGGTACCAACTTTACTGGCTTAAAACCTCAGAACAGTGCCAATTACATTGGGCTTGAATTCTCATCTCATGCTCACAAACACTTTTTTTTTTTTAGAATAGTCTTCCCTCACATTTGGAATTCTCACTTTCTAAAATTTAAAATCAAGAATCATTGACTTGTGCATTCATTTTAAAAGCTCTCAACTTTTCATTTCAAGTATTCTTCAAATATTCCCAATGTGAAAACTCTTTTCATTGTTTTCCATCTTCTCAAATATTCTACTTACCTTTTCTCATTTTTTTCTTCTTCTTCATTTGACTTTCCCACTTTCCAAAAACTCTTTTTTTTTATATTACTTTTTCTTTTATGTGTTTGAAATAAATCTCTTCTTTTCTTTTCAAACTACATTTTCATCACCTTATTATTTTCAACAAGAAATTTCCTTTTATTTCTTCCACTCTCCTTTTTCTCTTCTTTTTTCTTCTTTCTTTTTTCTTTTTTCTTTTTCTTCTCTTTTTTTTTAAATTAATTTTTTCAATCTAAAAACTCCTATATTCACATTTTTCAATATTTAGTAAATGCAATGATCACTGATGCAAATGCAATATCAACAATATCAATGCAAATTTCTTTATCAATGATGTTAATGATCTTTTTTCCTCTTTCTTTTTTCTTTTTCTTTTTTCTTTTTTTTTCTTCTCTTTTTTAAATTATTTTTTCTTCAATCCAAAAACTCATATTCACATTTTCAATGTTTGGCAAATGCAATGATCACTGATGCAAATGCAAATGCAATATCAACAATGCCAATGCAAAATTCTTTATCAATGATGTTAATGAATAGCCAACTATTATGATTTAGATATAGACAACTTTTGTCATGATGCAAATGCAAATGAATTTGTCGTAACGGCTTCGTGCTCGACGATTTTGAAAACATTTAAAAAACAAAGGGAGTCGCCACCAATCTTTTTAACTAGGTGTGATTGGCCACCTAAAAATATTTATCTTTTTAACAAAATCTCAAAGTTAATTAAGTTTTATTAAAAAGACAATTTGGGTCTGCGAAAACAAAGTTGGGTTCGGGAGTACGGTTACGCGTGGGGAAGGATTAGCACCCCCACGACGCCCGTTAAAAAACTGTACCATAGTAATCATGTGTTATCCTTTAATTTTAATAAAATGGTCTTAAATTAATATTTAAAAATAATTCTTATTTTATTGCAATCAATTTTATTCTTTTTATTCAAAGTTATTTTTTTATTTGTAAAAATCATTTTGTTTTATTTGAAAAAGTTAAATTTTATTTTTCAAAAGTGAATGTGAACCTTTTTGTATTGAAAAATTAAATCAAATATCCCAATACTCTGGTAACATTTGAAATAATTTTCTTCACCTAGAGATTTCTTAAGAATCACTACTTGTGAGTTCTATAGAATCTCATCATCGGAAGATTCACACTTGCTCCAAAAATTATTATGAATGCATATGATGCAAACAAATAATAAATGATGCAAATGAATTTTTTTTAATTTTTATATAAATATTTCTTTATTTATTTCAAATAAAAATTCTTATTAATGAAAAATTGCACTAAGTATCCCAATACTCTGGTAACACTTAGTGAATTTCTCTTACCTAGGGATCAGTTAAGAAATCACTACTTGTGAGTTTCATAACATCCCATCATCGGGCGATTTGTTTACTTAAATTTAAATTTTATTATTTATTTCCTTTTCTTATTTTCTTTTAAAAAAACTTATTTATTTTTATTTTTTAATAAAAATTTAAATTATTGAAAAATCATACTAAATATCTCAATACTCTGGTAACATTTAGTACAACTCTTCCCACCTAGGGATCAGTCAAGAAATCACTACTTGTGAGTTTCATGACATCCCATCACCGGAAGAATTTCATTTATTTTGAAATTAATATTTATGCACATGATGCAAAATAAATAACATATGATGCAAATGGATTTTCTAATTTTTTATATGAATATTTCTTTATTTATTTCAAATAAAAATTCTTATTATTGGAAAATTGCACTAAGTATCCCAATACTCCGGAAACACTTAGTGAATTTCTCTCACCTAGGGATCAGTTAAGAAATCACTACTTGTGAGTTTCATAACATCCCATCATCGGGAGAATTTCATTTATTTTAAATTTAATTTTTATTATTAATTTCCTTTCTAAAAAAATTTATTTATTTATTTTTATTATTATTTTCTTATTTTATTGATTTGTTATTTTTATATATTTTTAATTATTATAGATATTTTAAAAATAAGCATGAAATTGAATATTGAGAAATAATATCGAATATCCCAATACTCTGGTAACATTCGGTATAATTCCTCTCACCTAAAGTTTTTCGAAGAATCGCTACTTGCGAGTTCTACGAAGACTTATCATCGGGATTTCATACTTATTTTATATTATTTTATATATCTTTTATTATTATAGATATTTTTTTAAAATAAGCATGAAATTGAATATTGAGAAATAATATCGAATATCCCAATACTCTGGTAACATTCGGTATAATTCCTCTCACCTAAAGTTTTTCGAAGAATCGCTGCTTGTGAGTTCAACGAAGACTTATCATCGGGATTTCATACTTCTTTTAAATTTTTTTTTATACATTTTGAAACCTAATAATTTGCCTAGTACTAAGAAAAATTATATTATTAAGAAAAAATTATTATACATATTATTTTTCTAAAAGTAGTGTATAATTTTATTATTAAAATTAATCTCATGCAATTAAATAAATAACTATAAATCTTAAATTATTTTACATGCAAATAAATATATGTCTTTACTCCGAAATTATATTGGAAGCACAAGAAATAAATTATCTACAAACAAAATAGAAAATAAATAAGTAAATAAATAAATAAATAAAAGGGTGGAAATATATACCCAAATTACTCTTTAAAACAGCCGAAAAAACACCAAAGCCTAACACCAAAAGGGCTCTCACTAACGGGCCAACTCTGCTGGGCTAAAGCGGGTCGCGAGCGGGTCGGGTTACCAGGTGCGCGGATCTCGGATCCGGGTCGGCGAGGGGCACGGGTCAACCAGCCAAAAACTCCCTGTTTTGCTTCTTTATAAAAGACCTAAAATTTTTTTTAATCCTTCATTTGCAACCGGTTTTTGCAAAAAAAAAACACCAAAAACTTCAAAAAATTTCTCGCAAATGCCGAGGGCTGCCAACCACCATGAGCAGCCATGCGCCGCCGTACTCCGACGTCTGGCAAGTCACCCAAGAATGTGAAAACGTTCCTTTTTTCCTCCTCAAACCGGATCTTACCTCCGATTCTCAAAAAAACTTCGTAATCTAGTAGATCTACACTAGACCGAAAGCCTTTTTCCCTCATTTCTTTTTTTTTTAATACTTTTGCTTTCTGAGCTTAGGACTTCAGATCTGGGTTTTAAAGCTCTCGGGCTTCAAGTTTTTTTTTTTTTGCTTGCTTTGTGTTCTTGCTAGTTTTAGGCTTTGGATTCCAGATCTGTGTTTTGTTTTTTTTTTGGATGTGTTTCGGTTTGGTGTGAATGGTTCTTGGGTAGTGGTCTATGGTGGTTTATGGATGAGGAAGGCAATGGTTGGGATGGCGGTTCGTGGCTGTTCTGGTGGGTTGGGTAGTTTGAGTCTGGTATAGGGTGTTTGAAAATGGTGATGGATGAGGCCGAAGTAGTGGTTCAAGAGAGGGTTATGGGCTGGTGGCTTCACGGTGGTTGGTGGCTTCACGGTGGTGGTGTCTTGGTTGGGAGGCTGGTATAGATGGTGGTGATTTTTTGTAAATCTGCTTGAGTTTAAAAAATTTTTTTTTTGCATCAATCCTTCGGGTTCCCCCCTAACAGATTCAAGAACACCCTTTTTAATCTGGTGCAGTGCCTTAGAGTCAAACATCTCTGAGTTTTTGTCTCTCAGTTAGCAGTAGGGGTTTTAGGAATGGGTAGGTTGCGGTGGATTTGGGTGGATCTTCCGTGGAATTCGGTGGCTAGCAATGGTGGTTTTAGCCTAAACTAGCTGCCGGTCCATGGGTTGATGGGGTTTCGGTCTGTTTTGTCAACATTTCCATTAAATGTGGTTGAAAAAGAAGAAAAAGAAGGAACGGAAAGAAAGAAAACTAAATAAAAATAATAATAATAATAATAATAATAATAATAATAATAATAATAATAATAATAATAATAAAACTAATAACAAAAATAAAAATAAAAAACAAAATAAATAAAAATTAGCCCACTTTCCTTTTGGGCCTTTTAAGCCCATGAATTTTAATTTGGACTTTAAAAGTCTAGTTAGGCTTATTATGGCCCATTATATTGAGTCTGGATCATATCCATGATTGGACAAAATTTGGTGTCTACAGCTGCCCCTCTTTGCTCATTGCTGAGAATCAGGAATAGAGCAAAGACAAAAGACAACAATTTTGTTCGGCTTATGACCTAATTCTTTTTTTTTTTAAGTGTTCTTCCTACAATAAAGTGCTCCTGCTATGATGGAGGCATTGAAACTTTAAAATTCTTCTTGAAAAGGTGCTCCTCTTGCAACAGAGGCAGTGAAACTTTAAATTCTTCCTGGAATGTGCTCCTCTTGCAACAGAGGCCTTGAAACTTTAAATTCTTTTTTTCTAAAATGTGCTCCTCTTACAGCAGAGGCAATGAAACTTTAAATTCTTCCTGAAATGTGCTCCTCTAGTAGCAGAAACGATGAAACTTTAAATTTTTTTTTTCTGAAATGTGCTACCCTCACAATAGAGGCGATGAAACTTTAAATTCTTTTTTCTGAAATGTGCTCCTCTTGCAGCAGAGGCAATGATACTTTAAATTCTTCCTGAAATGTGCTCCTCTAGCAGCAGAGGCGATGAAACTTTAAATTCTTTTTTTCTGAAATGTGCTCCTCTCACAATAGAGGCGATGAAACTTTAAATTCCTTTCTGAAATGTGCTCCTCTTGCGGCAGAGGCGATGAAACTTTAAATTCTTTTTTCTGAAATGTGATCCTCTTGCAGCAGAGGCAATGAAACTTTAAATTCTTCTTGAAATGTGCTCCTCTTGCGGCAGAAGCGATGAAACTTTAAATTCTTTTTTCTGAAATGTGCTCCTCTTGCAGCAGAGGCAATGAAACTTTAAATTCTTCCTGAAATGTGCTCCTCTTGCAGCAGAGGCAATGAAACTTTAAATTTTTTCTGAAAATGTGCTCCTCTTGCAGCAGAGGTAATGAAACTTTAAATTCCTTTATGAAATGTGCTCCTCTTGCAGCAGAGGCAATGAAACTTTAAATTCTTCCTGAAATGTGCTCCTCTTGCAGCAGAGGCAATGAAACTTTAAATTCCTTTCTGAAATGTGCTTCTCTCACAACAGAGGCGATGAAACTTTAAATTCCTTTTTTGGAAATGTGGTGAAACATTTTTTCTTTTTCTGCTTCTTTTTTTCTCTCTCTTTTTTTTTCTTTTGTTTGTCCTTTTGTCTATTTGTTGTTTTATTTTGTTTTTTTTTTATGCTTGAATTCTCATAATGTGAATGAGATGCAAATGCATGTATTGACAAAGTCATGCAATTCCTATTGTGGTAATCAAATTTCCAAAACTGTCCTTTTTATGTCCCTTGATCTTTTTACCCGTGTTTCACAAAATAGTTGTTGCCAATTTCGAATCGGAACTGGTTTGCAACATGTACTTGTCATAATCTTCAATTTTCTTTGTTTCATTCCTTTATTTCTCTTTTCCTTTTCTTCCTTTTTCTTCTTCTTAGTAATGTTAGAAGGTAGATTATCATTTTAATCATCATCTTCATTTCATTTTGTTAACGACGTAATGCATTCTTGCACTTTATCGATTAGTTATGGAATGGCCAAAAGAACAACCAAATTTAGAAGAAAAGCATTTGTTATTGGTTTGACAAGAGACAATGACAACAACAAAAGTACAGATGGGTAACAAATGCCGTAAAGATCAAGTGGTGAATTTCACGGAATGGTGACCAAAACAAATAATGAATGTCTAGATAACCCTTCACGAACCAATCCGGTGCTTTCTTTGGAAAAAACTAATCCGTTGATGCCCCCTGTCACACTGAGTTCGTTCGGCTGATACCATGCCCCGTATGATTTCGATCTCCAGGTGTTGATCTTTTTCGCATCTAAGCCGCCTTTTCAGGTTTTCAACTTAGATATCCCCCTTTAATCCAACTGCCCTTTTTGGGTTTTCAGTTTGAATTCTCCTTTCATTTTCCTTTTCTTTTTTTTTCTTTCTTTCTTTTTTTCTTTTTTTCTTTTTCTTCTTTTTTCTTTTTATTATCTTTTTCTCTTTTTCTTCTTTTTTTTTTCAAGCATAGTATTTCTTCACAACATCGAAATTTATTGGATTAGGCAGATCATTCCCATCCATTTCAGTCAAGATCAACGCTCCACCTGAGAACACTCTTTTCACCATATATGGTCCCTCCCAATTTGGTGTTCATTTGCCCCGATTATCATGGTGGTTTGGGAGAATTCTTTTCAATACTAATTCCCCTTCACGGAAACATCTGGGTCGAACCTTTTTATCATGGGCTCGCATCATTATTTTTTGGTACATCTGACCATGACATAGTGCTGTGAGCCTTTTCTCTTCTATAAGATTCAGTTGTTCAAAATGACTTCGAACCCATTCAGCCTCATCTAAGTCTAATTCCATTAAGACCCTTAGGGAGGGGATTTCAACTTCAATGGGCAGTACCGCTTCCATGTCGTAAATCAGAGAAAAGGGAGTTGCCCCAATAGAAGTACGCACTGATGTTCTATAAGCATGTAAAGCAAATGGTAGCTTCTCATGCCAGTCTTTATATGTGCTTGTCATCTTCCCCACAATCCTCTTAGTATTCTTGTTGGCAGCCTCAACAGCTCCGTTCATCTTTGGGCGATACGGGGCCGAGTTTTGATGTTTGATCTTGAATTGTGCACATACTTCCTTCATCATGTCATTGTTCAAGTTGAGGGCATTGTCTGATATGATCATTTCTGGGAGCCCATATCGACATATTATCTCCTTCTTTAGAAACTTACAAACAGTAGACTTAGTCATATTCGCATAAGAGGCAGCTTCAACCTATTTTGTAAACTAATCTATCATCACAAAAATGAATCTATGCCCATTTGATGCCTTGGGAGAGATGGGTCCAGTCACATCCATTCCCCACATAGAAAACGGCCACGGTGGTGCCATGACGTTCAGTGATGTTGGGGGAACTTGAATCTTATCAGCATAGATTTGACACTTGTGGCATTTTCTAGCATAATCTATGCAATCTCTTTCTAGTGTAGTCCAATAATAGCCTGCCCTCATAATTTGTCTAGCCATAAAATGACCATTTGCATGTGCCCCACAAACTCCATCATGTACCTCTTTAAGAATCCTTTTGGCTTCAGATGCATTTACACATCTCAACAACATCTGATCTCGACCTCTTTTATACAAAATGTCTCCATCAACAAGGAATCCCATTGCCAGTCTTCTGAGGATCTTTTTATCATTCTCCGATGCATGCTCTGGGTATTGTTGCATGATGTCGTAGTACCAAGGTTGTCCATCTGCTTCTTCTTCAATACTAGAACAATGGACTGGAGAGTCCTTCATGCGCAGTTTGATAGGTGAGACCTCTGCTTCTACCTCTATTTTAAACATCGCAGCTAGAGTTGCCAAGGCGTCAGCGACCTGGTTTTCTTCTCGAGATAAATGTTGGAATATAATGTCATCAAATTGTTGTACAAGGTCAACTATGTACTTTTGATACTGAACTAACTTCTGATCCCTTGTTTCCCATTCACCTCGTAACTAATAAATGACTAGTGCTGAATCTCCATAAACTTCCAAGTTTTTGATTCCCCTCTCAATTGCAGCTTCTAAGCCCATTGCACAAGCTTCATATTCAGCCATGTTATTAGTGCAGTTGAAATTTAACCTGGCTGTGGACGGGTAATATTTTCCATTTGGAGATATTAAAACTGCTCCAATCCCATGTCCTAAAGCGTTGGATGCGCCATCGAAGAACATTTTCCATGGTTTGCTGTCGGATTCTTCCTTCCTCGCTTGAAAGACTGACATTATATCTTCATCTGGAAAATCTAGCTTGATATGCTCATACTCATCGGTAGCACGATCTGCTAGGAAATCAGCTATTGCCCCACCTTTGACTGCTTTTTGAGATACGTACACAATGTCATACTCAGACAGCATAACTTGCCACCTAGCTAATCTTCCTGACAATGACGGCTTCTCAAAGATGTACTTAAGGGGGTCCAATCTAGCTATCAACCAAGTTGAATGGTACAACATATACTGCCTCAATCTACGAGCAACCCAAGCCAATGCGCAACACATTTTTTCTATTGTAGTGTAATTGGCCTCGTAATCAGTGAACTTCTTGCTTAAGTAGTAGATGGCCCGTTCTTTCTTGCCCGTATCATCATGCTGGCCCAGCACGCATCCCATAGAATGTTCATCGACAGTCATGTACAACAACAGAGGCCTTCCTGCAACCGGCGGTACTAGAACAGGTGGATTTGACAAGTACCCTTTCACCTTTTCAAAAGCCTTTTGGCATGCCTCGTTCCATTCACCCGGATCTTGTTTCCAAAGCAACTTAAAAATGAGATCGCATTTAAGCGTAAGTTGCGAGATAAAAGGGGAAATATAGTTCAGTCTTCCCAGAAAGCCCCTTACTTCCTTCTGAGTGTGTGGGGGTGACAGATTTTGTATCGCACTGATCTTATCCGGGTCTACTTCGATTCCCTTTTCACTAACCACAAACCCTAACAACTTTCCTGATTTAACACCAAAAGTGCATTTGGTAGGGTTTAACTTGAGCTGAAACTTCCGTAGCCTTTCGAACAGCTTTCAAAGGTTGGCTACATGATCCTCTTCTCCCCGGGACTTAGCGATCATGTCATCCACATACACCTCTATCTCCTTATGCATCATGTCATGAAAGAGGGTTACCATTGCTCTTTGGTAGGTGGCCCCGGCATTCTTTAGACCGAAAGGCATAACTTTGTAGCAAAATGTGCCCCAAACTGTCACAAAAGTGGTTTTCTCCATGTCATCCTCGGCCATTTTAATCTGATTATAGCCTGAAAAGGCATCTATGAATGAAAACATGCAGTGCTGGGTTGTATTATCCACCAGGGTATCAATATGAGGCAACGGGAAATTATCCTTAGGGCTAGCTCGGTTTAGGTCCCAATAATCCACACACATCCTTACTTTCCCATCCTTTTTCAGCACCGGAACTATGTTAGCCACCCATTCCGGATACTTGGCTACCTTTAAGAACCCTGCATCGAATTGCTTTTTTACTTCTTCCTTCACCTTCAACAACATCTCGGGCTTCATGCGCCTAAGCTTCTGTTGTGCTGGCTTACATTCTGTTTTCAAAGGCAGATGGTGCTCCACAACATCAGTGTTTAGCCCGAGCATTTCTTGATAAGACCAAGCAAAAACATCCAGATATTCACAAAGCAATTCCTCTAATCTTTGCCTCTTAACCAATGGAAGTGCTGTACCCACTTTGACTTCTTTGACATGCTCATCATCCCCTAGGTTGACCACATCAACAACTTCCTTGTGGGTTTCAATTGGTTTTTTCTCTTGTTCAATTATTCTCAATAGATCTGGAGACACAACATCATCGTCTAAATCTACATTGTTATCGAGTTCACCAACATGCATAAAATTTTCAAAATCAAACCCCGGATAGCTGTTGTGGTTATCTTCACATTCAATATTCATTTTCATGAAAAAGTAAAAAAATTTGACAAATATGGTCGGTTGTTCATGCCAACGGTTGTGAATGAAAAGAGAGAACAAATATGGATGTGATGATGGGTGAAAAGAAAGTACTCGAAATGCATTGAACTTGTTAATTTATTGAAATGATGATCAAGATCAAGTTTACAAAAGAATCTTCTAGAGCTCTCTAAACCGGGATGTTGATAATCTAACTTACTACAATACAAAAGGAAAAACAAAAAGATAGAAGGTATCCTTTCAACAATTCAGTCTTTCAGCTCTGTGCCCAACAACACCATAATTTCTATAACAAAAGCTGTCATTTCTCCATGCACCCCTTTAGACTAGGAACCCGTAAGAGGATCCTTTTATCATAGGTCCCGCTTCCACTGCCTCTAATGAATCAACGTGATAACATCCGCCAAAGTGAAAAGTATCATAGAGGTATGGGATCACCATCTTCTCCGATTCTTCTTCGTATCCTCGGAGGCGGGCTATTCTTTTCTTCCTTCTCTCTTCCAGAATCTTCTTTCTCTCCAAACCCGTGGCCTTGTATCTGAGACCAAACCTGTCTTTTTTCTCCTCAATCTTCACAAGCTTCCTATGTCCTTGGAGATTTTTCCTTAAGCCTCTTCCGACACGCCAGCCCTTTTGCAGTGTCTGTTTAACAATCATCTTAGTAGTGGTTGACAATCGAGGGGTGGGTATTCTTGCTCCTTCTCCCACATATGTTGCATTTACTATCTCAAAGGCCCTAAAAGAACACTCTAATGCTTCCTCGGCGGCCTCAATGTAGGGCACAGATAAGGGTTTGGTGATCAAGAGGTCTTCTTCTCCAGAAACAGATACTTGTTTATCACCAACGACAAATTTCACCTTCTGGTGCAGTGACGAAGGAATAGAGCCCGCCGTATGGATCCATGGTCTCCCTAGTAAGAAACTGTATGACGGTGAAATATCCATCACTTGGAATTGGATGTTGAAAATGATCGGCCGGATGTCAATTGGGATTTCTATATTACCTATCACGTCTCTTCTAGAACCATCAAATGCCCTCACAACCATGTTACTCGGTTGTATGTACGACAAGTCAACAGGCATCTTTTTTAGCATGGTCATAGGCATGACATTGATCGATGAGCCATTATCAATCAAAACCTTGGCAATTGTGTGACCCTTGCAGCTTTTAGTGATGTTCAAGGCCTTAATACTCCCTCGCCCTTCTGGCGAAATTTCGTCATCTGTGAAAGATATAAAGTTTGATGCTGTTATATTTCCTGCTAACTGGTCCATACTGTCAACCGGGATGTCATGAGGCACATAGGCTTGATTCAAAACCTTCATTAAGGCGTTCCGATGAGATTCTGAATTCAACAGTAAAGATAATAGTGAAATTCGAGCAGGCATCTTATTCAATTGCTCGACTACACTATATTCACTATGCTTGATTAACTTTAAGAACTCCCTTGCATCTTCATCCGACACCGGCTCTTGTAGTTTTTCCCCTTGATCTTTTGAAGACAAAGCTTGTTCCCCTCCTTTTTCCATCTGACCATCCTCTTCTCCTTCCTTTGCTTTTCCTTTTCGGACCCTTTCTAGCATTTCCGGCGTATAGCATCTCCCACTACATGTAATTCCTCCTACTCTACTGATGTTTGCATTATCCGGCATAATTGGCTGATCTGAGCCCATGTTGCTTGCCCCTTTAATCACTGCTTTGAACTCATATTTCCAAGGTACAGCCTTGTTGCCCTTATAAGGAAAAGAGCTCGAAATTTTGATTGTCATGGTTGGAGGAGTGACAAGGCTAGATTCCTCCTGTTTGGGACTTGGCTTCTATTTGTAAAACACTGTCATTGGTTTTCCCCATGGGTAATCACATTCCAAAGATTCATTTGCAACAGTGTTTACCATATCCTCCTCTTCCTCCGTATAGAACTCGATCAAGAATGAATCCATCATTGATTGGACCTTATGCCGAAATTAAGGACAATTTTGGACAGAATGGCCAATAGATCCCCTATGGTACTCACAAGTCTTGTTTAGGCTGAATTCATCTTGACAAATATTCGAGCCCAACGATAGAGGTTGAATCATTTTAGCTTTCACCAAAACGTCGACTATTAGATTCATAGGAGTCTTAATCTCATCCACGTGTTTCTTTATGCAACATTTCCCCCCAATTTTAGCTGCATTAACTGATCCTCCACTGTGGCTAGGCAGTGGGTTAGCATTGATACTAGGCTCCATCTCCTTGGAAAAAGTCAATCTCCCTGACTTGACCAAATCTTGCACCTTATACTTCAGAGCTGTGCAATTCTCCGTTGAATGACCCGGGTTCCCACCATGGTAGTCACATCGAGCGTTGGGGTCATACCATCTTGGAAAAGGTGGTTTCATTGGCTCCAGGTAAAGAGGTGCGATCATGTGACCTTTCACCAGTTGTGGGAATAAATCTGTATAAGACATAGGGATGGGATCGATAGGAGCCTTTTCAATGTTTCTTCGAGGTGGTCTTTGGCTAGCTGTTGGGTTACTGTCTAGCTGATAAGGCTGGACTGTAGGTGTTGGCGTATAGTAAGGTGCCGGGGGACGAAAATTCGATTGAAACATCGGTGGTTGGAATGGACTTTGGTAGGGAGGGTGTGAGACATTATTTGTGGTCGGGAAATAGGGCTGGTAATTTGGGTAAGGTTGAGGCTGTGGTTGAAATCGAGGTGGGTAAGGTGCATATCCCTTATATTGAGGTGTTGCGTGGGTAACTGCCTGGGTTTCGACTTCTTTCTTCTTAGACAACCCGCCCTTCTTTGGATCACTGCCTTCCAATTTCCCACACTTGATCTCACTTTCGATTATTTCTCCAGTGATAACCATGTCTGCGAAGTTCTTGGTTGCGTTCCCTATCATACGTTCATAATAGGGGGCCTTCAAAGTGTTGACAAACATAACTGTGATTTCCTTCTCAGTCAGTGGTGGTTGAACTTGGGATGCAATGTCCCTCCAACGCTGAGCGTATTCCTTGAAGCTTTCATTGGCCTTCTTTTCTATGTTTTGCAGAGACAACCTGTCTGGGGCCATATCCGTAACATGCTTATACTGAGCAATAAATGCTCTAGCTAGGTCACTCCAATTGTGGATGTGTGTACAATCTAACTGCACATACCACCTAGCAGCGGACCCGGTGAGGCTGTCTTGGAACACGTGCATCAACAGCTTGTCATCGTGATTATAAGCAGCCATTTTACGACAGTACATTGTCACATGAGTAATGGGGCATTTGGTCCCATCGTTCTTCTCGAACTCAGGAGTTTTAAACTTAGGAGGGATTACCACATCCGGAACTAAGCACAATCCCATTGTATCCACTGACCCGTAGAAATCACTGCCCTCGATGGCCCTTAACCTTTCCTCTATAATGCTGAACTTCTTAGAGTCTAAATCGCCTTTTATCTCTAACACGCTACCCCTTAATTTTTCTTGCTCTCTCGGATCATCTAAGTCGGGGACTTGAATTGGATCTGTAGGTCTTGTCCCTTGAGCTGGAGGTATAAGCACTGTGATATGAGGTTGTGTTGAGGCGCTCGGTGCTCCTGGATATATGTAGGCGTAACTGCCAATAGGCTGTGGAGGAGGTGGAGGTGGAGGTATGCCTTGTGAAGATTGGGCATAAAGTGGAGGTGGAGGTATGCCTTGTGAGGATTGGGCATAAAGTGGGGTAAATCTTGGAAGGTATTGAGGATTGTCATCTTCCCGGGGCTGATCAGTCCCTGGGTTAGGTGTTTCTCTAGCCACTTCTTTTTCACGGTTCGTCCTTGTCATCATTTCCATTAAAGCGGCCAACTGTCCTCGGATTTCTTCTTGTGCTTTCTCCATTCTATCCATCCTATTATCATGTTCTTCCTCCTTCGCTCTTGAACGTGACCGGGTATTGTATGAGTGTTTGGAAATTTGGGCTAAAATCTTGAATGTTGGAGTTATCCTTTGAATCTTGATTACCACAATAAGAAGCTGATTACTACATGATGCAACTTTGTTTTATTTAAACCATATGAATAAAATGAACAAATGTGATGCAAAATGAATGATACTTTGAGGGATATTTAAGCCATAACAATTTCAACAAAAGGGAACTTTCATTCATTCAAAAAGTCACTTGTTACATTCCAATCATATTCTGATTATGTCCAAAAAAACGACTAACTTGCTGATATTGATCCTTAGCCTCATCTAAAAAGTTCAGCAGCCTTTATCCGTATTTTTCTGTTGGGAGGATTTCTTGTCTCAGGGCTTCAGCTTTATCAACCATCTCCCTCGCCTTTGTCACAGCCTTGCAAACTTGAGTGGCCAAGTGCTCAATATATTGCTGTCTTCCCAGACTTCCCACTCTCCATGTCATGCCTGCATCTTGTGCCATGTCATATCCATAACTCCAGTTGTTTTCACTTCGTTCCCATTCTTTTATTATCTCTTTAATGTGGTTCTTATGTTCTCGTAGTTGCTCTTCTAACATTTGAACCTTCTGTTGCAGTGTAGCTTTTTCATTATCTACCTCGACTTGCTTTCCTTTTTTCAACTTCTCTTTTAGTTCCTCATTCTCTTTCTGACATTGGGCTAACTTCTTTGCACTTGCTGAGTACATCCCTTCCCAATTTTGTCGTTCTTGGGACAAATAGACAACTTCTTCTTCATTTTTCTTCGCTTTATGTGCCCAGTGTTCTACCCTTTTGTGCAAGTCTTCTAATTCCCTTTTCCTTTCACTTGAAGTTTGCATAATTCCTCCAACCCTCATTTCAGATCTCATCTTCTTGTTCTCTAGGTACAGATTTCTGAGATCCTTGCTGGTGACGTTATGTTCTTGTTGGACCTTCTTGAGCTTGGCTTCTCGCATTTCTGCCTCGTGCTTGAGCTATTCCATCTCTTTTCGAAGCCTCAAATTCTCTTGCTTCTACCTTTCCTCATCTATCTTGAACTGTTGCCTAGCGATTTCGGCCTCGGATACTTCTACTTTCGGTTCTAAAGGCATGCTGCATTCTCTTGGGAGAAAAACTACCTCCCTCACTTGCTTTGCCCTCCACACTAAGTATTCCGAGGTAGCTTTATCAGAGAGAGGCCCAAGGTTGATTCTTCGTGCTTGTTTCCATGATCGGACGACTTGCTCTCCTTTTTTCATTACCTTTGGCTCACCATAAGAAAATTCCAAATCACTAAGCCCATGTGTTAGTGGAATAAACTGTTTAGCTCCAAACTGTCTTAGTACCATAAGTGGCGCGTAGCTTACCACTCCCCATGGTCCTAGAAGTTGCACCCATGATTCTTCTCTGCATCGATATAAGATCGGTACATGAGGCATCCAAGGCGTCATCCATACAATTTGTGTTTCTCCAAGTCTTTGCAAAAAATCCACCCATTCTTCCTTGCTCTTCGGCTTCGGCCACTTACTGTTGCAGAACTCTTTAACTGGAGCATGATGATCTAGGAAAGTTCTCTTGAAAGCCTTTTCCTCACATTTAAAATGACTTTTGGCCCAAACATGCAGTAACTGTGCAAATCCCACAAATCGCCCTTCTCCATTCCTCCTACAATAATTTAATGACCTAAAGGTTTCCGCTAGTATGGCAGGTGATGGATTCCCATTATTCTCGATTTGCTCAAAAAAATCTATCACGACTACTTCAATGTGCCCTAATACCTTCGGGAAGATAACCAAACCATAGATCGCTAAAGCAAAACCTGCCAACCCTTGCTGGTCACTAAGATGGCTCTTGATGAATTTATGAAGAAAATCCCACGGCACACAAACATTGGATCCCTTCTCCTTTTTATGGGAGTCTATGTCTTCTAGTCTGACTCCCATAAGTTTGGCTAACTTTTTGCGGTATCCGGATTTTGGCTTTCGGACATATATTTTATCCGGACTTTTCAAGTCAATACCTAACAGGACGGAGTACTCCTCTACTATGGGTGTCAAGTCCATTCCATTGAAAGAGAAACACCTATGGGAGGGGTCCCAAAATTGAATAGCAGCTCTGATCAGTGGTTCTTCAACTTTTACAGCAATCAAAGACTCTATTTGGCCATATTTTCCATGGAAATCCTTCTTCCCTTCTTCACTGATTTGATCCCATAAGTTGGCTAAATCCATTAGGTTATTTTGCTGGAGGTTCAGATTCACTTCTTGCGGGAGCGAGGACATGAAATTCCTAGTTAAGCAATCCCCTTTTACTTGTTGAACCTTTTCGGACCAAATTTGTACCTCCCGGTAGGAATCACATGGAACGTTCACAGATGACGAACAAGCTAACCTTTCTATGGATTCAGTGAAAAATTCCTCGTTGAAGAGAGCCATGGTTAAAACACCCCCTTATGTGACTATGCGATGCAAGAAGATTTATGCAAAAAGAACAAGAAAATAGATACAAATCAGTATGTGTATAAAATATAAACAATGAAATAAAAAGCAGATAAAGGATGGAGTGGTTATTTATGCCCTATCAAAGGTCACTCTCATAAAAGGGAAGGAATGGCTTTAACATAGGTTGGTCTCCTCACAACATATTATATGTTGGTTTAAGGTTTCACATATCTACAAGGTTCCCAAATCATTCCATACTGTCATCCACACTAGACTAGTAAGGAACAGATCTGAGTGGGGGTATTTCACTTGCCATTGCGGAGGTGATTACCTCACGAGAGCATAACTACTTTACTCCCTCCTAAGGAGGACGGAACCAGAGTGTAGGGCTCATGCATGTGAATGCATTGATGTATGCAACAGTAAATGAGTACATGTTCTACCTTATTTATTCAACAACAATCTCATACATAAAGAATGTAATGAATCAAATGATCAAAATGGATGAAATGAAGTTTTAATTAATTAATTTATTTATTTATTTTGAGTTCTATGTAGAATTTATTTTTATTTTTTTTAAAAGAAGATTAAATTTAAATGCCAACCAAGACTATCAAATTAAAATTTAAGATAACATGTGGTTATTCAATGGTTTGACCCTCTTAGCGTCCCCAGTGGAGTCGCCAAGCTGTCGTAACGGCTTCGCGCTCGACGATTTTGAAAACATTTAAAAAACAAAAGGAGTCGCCACCAATCTTTTTGACTAGGTGTGATTGGCCACCTAAAAATATTTATCTTTTTAACAAAATCTCAAAGTTAATTAAGTTTTATTAAAAGACAATTTGGGTCTGCGAAAACAAAGTTGGGTTCGGGAGTACGGTTACGCGTGGGGAAGGATTAGCACCCCCACGACGCCCGTTCAAAAACGGTACCATAGTAATAATGTGTTATCCTTTAATTTTAATAAAATGGTCTTAAATTAATATTTAAAAAATAATTCTTATTTTATTGCAATCAATTTTATTCTTTTTATTCAAAGTTATTTTTTTATTTGTAAAAATCATTTTGTTTTATTTTAAAAAGTTAAATTTTATTTTTCAAAAGTGAATGTGAACCTTTTTGTATTGAAAAATTAAATCAAATATCCCAATACTCTGGTAACATTTGAAATAATTTTTTTCACCTAGAGATTTCTTAAGAATCACTACTTGTGAGTTCTATAGAATCTCATCATCGAAAGATTCACACTTGCTCCAAAAATTATTATGAATGCATATGACACAAACAAATAATGAATGATGCAAATGAATTTTTTTTAATTTTTATATAAATATTTCTTTATTTATTTCAAATAAAAATTCTTATTATTGAAAAATTGCACTAAGTATCCCAATACTCTGGTAACACTTAGTGAATTTCTCTTACCTAGGGATCAGTTAAGAAATCACTACTTGTGAGTTTCATAACATCCCATCATCGGGCGATTTGTTTACTTAAATTTAAATTTTATTATTTATTTCCTTTTCTTATTTTCTTTTAAAAAAAACTTATTTATTTTTATTTTTTAATAAAAATTTAAATTATTGAAAAATCATAGTAAATATCCCAATACTCTGGTAACATTTAGTACAACTCTTCTCACCTAGGGATCAGTCAAGAAATCACTACTTGTGAGTTTCATGGCATCCCATCATCGGAAGAATTTCATTTATTTTGAAATTAATATTTATGCACATGATGCAAATAAATAACATATGATGCAAATGGATTTTCTAATTTTTTATATGAATATTTCTTTATTTATTTCAAATAAAAATTCTTATTATTGGAAAATTGCACTAAGTATCCCAATACTCTGGAAACACTTAGTGAATTTCTCTCACCTAGGGATCAGTTAAGAAATCACTACTTGTGAGTTTCATAACATCCCATCATCGGGAGAATTTCATTTATTTTAAATTTAATTTTTATTATTAATTTCCTTTCTAAAAAAATTTATTTATTTATTTTTATTTTTATTTATTTATTTTTATTGATTTGTTATTTTTATATATTTTTAATTATTATAGATATTTTAAAAATAAGCATGAAATTGAATATTGAGAAATAATATCGAATATCCCAATACTCTGGTAACATTCGGTATAATTCCTCTCACCTAAAGTTTTTCGAAGAATCGCTACTTGCGAGTTCTACGAAGACTTATCATCGAGATTTCATACTTATTTTATTTTTATTGATTTATTATTTTATATATCTTTTATTATTATAGATATTTTTTTAAAATAAGCATGAAATTGAATATTGAGAAATAATATTGAATATCCCAATACTCTGGTAACATTCGGTATAATTCCTCTCACCTAAAGTTTTTCGAAGAATCGCTGCTTGCGAGTTCAACGAAGACTTATAATCGGGATTTCATACTTCTTTTAAAAATTTTTTTTATACATTTTGAAACCTAATAATTTGCCTAGTACTAAGAAAAATTATATTATTAAGAAAACATTATTATACATATTATTTTTCTAAAAGTAGTGTATAATTTTATTATTAAAATTAATCTCATGCAATTAAATAAATAACTATAAATCTTAAATTATTTTACATGCAAATAAATATATGTCTTTACTCCGAAATTATATTGGAAGCACAAGAAATAAATTATCTACAAACGAAATAGAAAATAAATAAGTAAATAAATAAATAAATAAAAGGGTGGAAATATATACCCAAATTACTCTTTAAAACAGCCGAAAAAACACCAAAGCCCAATACCAAAAGGGCTCTCACTAACGGGCCAACTCTGCTGGGCTAAAGCGGGTCGCGAGCGGGTCGGGTTACCGGGTGCGCGGATCTCGGATCTGGGTCGGGGAGGGGCGCAGGTCAACCAGCCAAAAACTCCCCGTTTTGCTTCTTTATAAAAGAACCAAAATTTTTTTTAATCCTTCATTTGCAACCGGTTTTTGCAAAAAAAAAAAACACCAAAAACTTCAAAAAATTTCTCCCAAATGTCGAGGGCTGCCGACCACCATGAGCAGCCGTGCGCCGCCGTACTCCGGCGTCCGGCGAGTCACCCAAGAACGTGAAAACGTTCCTTTTTTCCTCCTCAAACCGGATCTTACCTCCGATTCTCAAAAAAACTTCGTAATCCAGTAGATCTACACTAGACCGAAAGCCTTTTTCCCTCCTTTCTTTTTTTTTTTAATACTTTTGCTTTCTGAGCTTAAGACTTCAGATCTGGGTTTTAAAGCTCTCGGACTTCATGTTTTTTTTTTTGCTTGCTTTGTGTTCTTGCTAGTTTTAGGCTTTGGATTCCAGATCTGTGTTTTGTTTTTTTTTTGGATGTGTTTCGGTTTGGTGTGAATGGTTCTTGGGTAGTGGTCTATGGTGGTTTATGGATGAGGAAGGCGATGGTTGGGATGGTGGTTCGTGGCTGTTCTGGTGGGCTGGGTAGTTTGAGTCTGGTATAGGGTGATGAAAATGGTGATGGATGAGGTCGAAGTAGTGGTTCAAGATAGGGTTATGGGCTGGTGGCTTCACGGTGGTGGTGTCTCGGTTGGGGGGCTGGTATAGATGGTGGTGATTTTTTGTAAATCTGCTTGAGTTTAAAAAGTTTTTTTTTTGCATCAATCCTTCGGGTTCCCCCCTAACAGATTCAAGAACACCCTTTTTAATCTGGTCCAGTGCCTTAGAGTCAAACATCTCTGAGTTTTTGTCTCTCGGTTAGTAGTAGGGGTGTCAGGAATGGGTAGGTTGCGGTGGATTTGGGAGGATCTTCCATGGAATTCGGTGGCTAGCAATGGTGGTTTTAGCCTAAACCAGCTGCCGGTCCATGGGTTGATGGGGTTCCGGTCTGTTTTGTCAACATTTCCATTAAATGTGGTTGAAAAAGAAGAAAAAGAAGGAACGGAAAGAAAGAAAACTAAATAATAATAATAATAATAATAATAATAATAATAATAAAACTAATAACAAAAATAAAAATAAAAAACAAAATAAATAAAAATTAGCCCACTTTCCTTTTGGGCCTTTTAAGCCCATGAATTTTAATTTGGACTTTAAAAGTCTAGTTAGGCTTATTATGGCCCATTATATTGAGTCTGGATCATATCCATGATCGGACAAAATTTGGTGTCTACAGAATTCTATCAAGATGCAAATGTAAATGTTTCATGCAAATGCAATTATCCAAAATTTTCTTCCGATTTTCTCTTCTTGTTGACCAAAACCTTTTCATTTCCACTTTCTCATCTATATTACTTTAAAGTATTTGTCTCATCACTTGAAGCCATTTTTGTACCTGTACGACAAGGGTTGCCCCAGGACAATCATCACATTACTTTTTAAAACACCATAAGAATTCATTTTACAAACAAAATTTTTCCTAACAAAAATTTCCCCTAAAATGGCACAAGAAATTCTTTTCCTAATAATTATCAAACCCTTTTTGTTTTCTTTTGAAAACACCGTCAAAACTTCCTCAATCACAATTGCCCTAACATAGCATAAAAAATCCCTGCCTCACAATAATCATTGAATTCTCTCATTTTTGCTTGAAACACTATCTAAATTTTGATTAGCAATCGAAAAAATTTTCAAACCAAATTGCCTCAAGCATCCTTCCCCCTTTCATATTCAAAAGATAAATGGTTTTCATTTTTGAAAAATATCTATCTAGACCAAAACTTTTTAATTGTACAAGATTGCCCCACATAACAATGATCAAAGAAAGTTAAACACAAATGCAACAAAGAATTATCATTTGAGTTTCTTGAAGATTGGTGATCACTGTTTAGGTGGGTGTGGGGGGAAGGTAATTTGTTCTCATTAAATGGATCAAGTGGTTTCACACATCAATGTTTTGGTTTGGCAAGAAAGGCTTACAGCCTGATAGAAAATGAGATAAATGTTCCTTCATCTAGGCTCACAAATAAAACATAAGTTTTTTCAAAAATAATGAATTCCTTGCAAATAATGGTTTTGCAAAATGGTTTATCTTGAAGTACAAACAAAATTTGACACTCTTTCAATTTTCAAATTATGTATTTTGTTAATTGTCAAAACTAGCCACAATGGACCGAAGCTTTTGCTGGTTCTTTGGGAATGGAGAGTAGGTTCAAAATTTTATATCCATCCCTTTGACGGATCATCAAAATGGACATTCTCTTAAGGGCCTTAGATGTTCATAAGTCTCAAAATTATTTCGCAATGTCACTTCTTGTTTGATCTTGCCAGCACCATGAATGACCTCATAAATATTTTCGTTTTGGCTTTAGACTGCCCCTTTTGGGGTTTTCACCCTAAAGCTTAATTCTTTTTCTTTCTTCTTTTTTTGTTTTTTGCTTTTTTTGTGATTGTTCCATCATGCACTTAAGAATTCAAAATTCATCCAAAATTGACTATGAAGATTCTTGAAGGATAATCTTGGTTGAGAATGAGCTAAGTGCCTCATTGGTTGTGATAATTCATCAAGGAATAATCTCTTCGGTTTAAGTATCCACATTTGATCGAAATGGACTTTTCAAGGTACGTAATGTAGGCCAGGTTTCGGGGTTCTGAAAGAATGGATAATAAGGCCCAAAATGTGTTTAAGGGTGGTAACCAAGGATCATTTAATATCATTTGAAGGCTTAACTCGACATTTGTCCTCATCTTTTTTATTTCATCACTCCTTCATTTTATTTTCTCTTTTTTTTTCTTTTTCTTTCTTGCAATTTCTTTTTTTCTTCATTTTTTTTCACTTTTTTTTTTACTTTATGGAGTGAAATCAAAATCTTGTAAAGCTAATTCACCTCACATTTGCCCTCTTAACATGATAAACCATTTTGACTTAGAATTGGGGCTGGTCATTCGTACTCTTAGAGAAGGTTTTTGTATATGTGCTCCCCAATGTGGAGGGTGATCCTTGGTTAAGGTTTATTTAGAAAGAATTTATAAGGCTCAAAGAGGGTAGCAAATGGATAAATTTCAAATTAGTGAAAAGGATGATGAAAAATGGCCATTTGTCATTTCAAACATGGTTACTTAAATTGACAAAGATTTCCTTAAGTCAAAGGGGTCAAACATTTTGTCCTTTTTTTTTGGTTTTTCTAGATTGAATTTCTTGGATATTTTCAAATTTTGGTACTTCTTCTCTCTCTCCTTTTGTTTGTTCTTTGGAATGATTCGAATATCTTGAGTGCATGATGTCACAATCAATTTTTCTTTTTCTTTTTTTAAATTTTTTCTCTTTTTTCTTTTTTACTTTTTTTTCTTTTACAACTCATGCGGTAACAAAACATTGCTACATGACGCTCCATTTGACTTCTCTAATATGGTAAATGCCCACAAGCTAATGAAAACTGTTGGAATTGGCTCATTTAGCTTCAGGTTGCTTATGGTATTTCCACTGAGAGAGGAAAAAAGAGATTGCATTATTTGGGCAAGTTAAGGGTGTGGTACTTTGTCCTCCTCGATTTTGGTTTGTGTCACAGAATTGAATCAGAGATTAAGAAACGGCCCAAGGAATTTCATGGTCTATTTTTTTCAAACAAATTTGGGTATTTTTTACAAGTATGGTTCTCTAGCATAGTTTTGACACATAAAATTACCAAAATTCAAATTTTAAAAGAGTATCATGCTTGATTTTTCAAGGAATCCAAAAATGAATTTTATCAAATTGATCGTTTCATTGTTCATTGCCTAGGTAAAAGTCATTACACTTTGATGGCATATTGTGATATGGTAAACATGGATCATGAAGTTTACACTTATCCTCCTCAAATGCATGAAGGCTTTTTAAGAGATTTAGGGCATGGAAACAATTGGAGAAGGTAGTTGATGGGATGAATTTTTCTGATAATGATCACCAATTTTTCAAAACTCTCTTCAGTCTTTCTTTATTTTGTCATTTTGTTCAACTTCTTTGATCATTTGATTTAGTCATGTGAGGCTTTTATTTGAATCATTATATATATATATATATATATATATATATATTATTAAAAAAAGTGATTTCTTTACAAAAAGAATCAATCAATGCCATTTATATATATCAAATACAATGACAAATCAAAATAAAAAACGTACATGAAAAATTTTCTACTATATTTTCAAAAAATCTATTTACAACAATTAATGGCATGGCAAAGTAAAATACACAAAAAATTTTTGTTCAAAATTCCCTCCTGTTTGACAACTTTACATATCAACTTGGAAAATCAAATCTGAAACATGTAGAAATGACAAGTTAAAAAATCAAAGAATCATTTTATGCCCCACAAAATGTTCCAAAAAGTTTCCTTTTTCATAAAAATCAGAAAGAATTTCTTCTACTTTGAAATGTGGTGTAAAATGCATGAGATATGATATAACAATGATGCATTGGTGAAAGACATGTATATACAAAATGCGATCTATGCAAAATCTAATTATAAATGAAAATCAAATTATGTTTTATTTCACTTGTATGATCCTAAAATGCACCTAACATGATTTTCAATGTATGTATACACGATAATGTCAAAATGATATGAAATTAAAATGATATATGATGCTAACATGCTTAAAAAATGAATGCTTGCTTACACAATATCTAGACACAAATTCTATTGTTGCTGAGCCCAACATGCAAGGAGGAAAGAAGAAAAACATAATTTTTTAACTAAAACTAAACGCCTTTCACACATTTTTTCATCCTCTTTTTTTTTTCTTTTTCTTTTTCTTTTTTCTTCTTTTTTGTGTACCAGACAAAGTTTTTTTTTATGCTTAAAAAAAATTCACATTTTCTAGTAGATTTTTTCCAAGAATTATTTTTATTTCATTTTTATTCCGAATCAAATTATTCTTTAAATTCTTTACCAAATAAATTCAAGGACAATTTTTGTTGACATCTTTTTATTCAAGAAAAACTCAAATGTTTTTATATTTTCATTAAATTTCCTATACAACCCAAAAATAAAATAAAAAATATTTTTTTCTTTATTTTTTTCTTGTCAACTTATTCTTTAAATTATTCAAAAAAAGAGAAAAAAAATCAAGGAAAGATTTTGTTGACTCTATTTTACCTTTATTTAGAAAAATGTCAACTCTCTTTTTTTATTGCTTTATAAAGCGCATTTTTCTATTTATTCCCATTTTTGTGTCTATATCTTTGAAAGAAATCCCTCTTCTCTTTTTTTTCCAAGAAAAATTATTTCCATTGTTTTGAAAGAAAAGTTTGTTTTATTGTTTTTCTCATACTTTTTTTGTTAAAAAAAACTTAGATTTCTTTTTTTTTATTTTACAAAATTTCTTTCCACAATTTTATTATTTAAAAAAAATCCTTTTTTGAAAAACAAGAAAAATTTCAAAGACTTAAATAATGGACAATTCAAACCAAAATCCATAGTACCTTTATTATTGATACGAGAAATGAGGTCAAATAATGTTCCCTCTTGTGTCCTAATTTCAAAAATCGGGTATGGCTCTACCTAAGATTGGACTTAGGATTCTCTATATGCTGATTTAGGTCTCTAAAAGGTCAAAAGGTTCCCAAATTATACATTACTGTCATCCACACTGGACTAGTAAGATTTAATTTGAGTGGGAGTATTTCGATTGCCATTGCGGAGGTGATTACCTCACGAGAGCAAAGGTACTCTACTCCCTCCTAAGAAGGATTGAACCCGGGTATAGAGCTCATGTTATGCAGATGCAAGTGCAAGTGTGTGTATGAGGAAACATTTATCAAACCGTAACCCTTATCCTACAATGGCCCAACGATTTATTAAGAATAATATATTCAAAACAAAGAATGGCATAAAATAAACATAATAGCTAAAACACAAATGCAACAAATTATTTAAAATTAAAGAAATTAAATTTAAATATTAATTAAGACCGTTAAATTAAAACTTAGGATAACACATGATTAATAAATGGCTTGACCCTCAAAAAGGTCCTTAGTGGAGTCGCCAAGCTGTCGTAACGGTTTCGCGTTCGACGAATTTTGAAAACATTTTAAAAAAGCAAAAGGGAGTCATCACCAATCTTTTTTTAACTAGGTGTGATTGACCACCTAAAATATTTATCTTTTTAACAAAATCTCAAAATTAATTAAGTTTTATTAAAAAGACAATTTTTGGTCTGCGAAAACAAAATCGAGTCCGGTAGTACGGTTACGCATGGAGAAAGATTAGCACCCTCACAACGCCCGTTAAGAAACGGTACTATAATAATAATATGTTATCCTTTAGTTTTAATAAAAATGGTCTTAATTTAATATTTAAAATTAATTTCTATTTTTATTGCAATTTTATTCTTCAAAGTCATTTTTATTTTATTTTAAAAGGTTAAACTTTATTTTTCGAAAGTAAATGTGAACCTTTTTATATTGAATAATTAAATCGAATACTCCAATACTTTTGGCAGCATTTGAAATAATTTTCCTCACCTAGAGATTTCTTAAGAATCACTACTTGTGACTTCTACAGAATCTCATCCTCGAAAGGGCTCACACCCATTTCAAAAATTATCATATATATTAAAATAAGTTTTACTTTGAAAATAAATATGAATCCCTTTTATTGAAAAATTAAATCAAATATTCCAATACTTTTGGCAACATTTGAAATAATTTTCCTCACCTAGAGATTTCTAAAGAATCACTACTTGTGACTTCTATAGAATCTCATCCTCGGTAGATTCACGTTTATTTGGAAATTAACTGAATGCATATGATGCAAACAAATAAAATATGATACAAATGAATTTTTAATTTTAAATTTCATTATTTATTTATTTATTTATATTTCTTTGTTTTAAAAATAACTTATTCATTTTCATTTTTATTAAAAATTTAAATTATTGAAAAATCATACTAAATATTCCAATACTTTTGGCAACATTTAGTATGACTCTTCTCACCTAGGGATCAGTTAGGAATCACTACTTGTGACTTCCGTAACATCCCATCATCGGGCATTCATTTAATTAAATTTAAAATTTATCATTAATTTCCTTTTTTTATTTTCTTTTAAAAACATGTTTTTTTTTATTTTTAACGAAAAATTAAATTATTGAAATATCGTACTAAATATTCCAATACTTTTGGCAACATTTAGTACAACTCTTCTCACCTAGGGATCAGCTAGGAATCACTACTTGTGACTTCCGTAACATCCCATCATCGGACATTTTTAATTAAATTTAAAATTTATTTATTTATTTAGATGAAAAAAAAATTTTTTATTTTTTTTATTGCCATGAAAATATATTAAAAGCACACATAATAATAATAAATTTTTTTAATTTTTAATTTTTTAATTTTTAATTAACAAAACAAATAAATACTAAATAAATAAATAATAAACAAATGAGAAAAGAAAGAAAAAAATTTACCAAAATGGATTTGGGCTTGGACCCAAAGAAAGCCTTCAAAAGAGCCCAAAAACCGAGCCCAAAAAGCAAAGCCCAAATCTGCCTGCGAAAGTGGGTAGCGGAGTCAGATCCCGGAGCCGGGTCAGGCGTGCACGCGGGTCTTTCACTCCTCAGCTGGCCAGGCGCGCGGATCCCAGGTCGGATCCAAGTCGCGCACGGGTCTTCCTTTTCTTTTCTTTTTTTTTTGGCTATAAAAACCCATCTTTTTTTTTTAATTCATTTTTCCTCTCTTTCACCAAAAAAAACCTCAGAGCCCCTTAAGGCTCTCGGCTGGGGCGATTTCCGACCGCCGTCGCTGGGGTCGCTTCCGGCCGCCGCTGCTGGTTGTCAAACCTTGAAAAGCTTTTGACTTTTCGAGAGCTTTCGATCTCCTCTTCCCGTTTTCGGCCTCCTTTTTCTTCGAAACCCTTTCTAACCCAACGGATCTAAACGAAACCGTCGGCCTCCTCCCCCTTTTTTGTTGTTTTTTTTTCTTTTTTTTTTGTTTGATGGTTCAGACGTTTTTGTGATGATGATGGTTGTTGGTATGTGTGTGTGGTGTTCGGGTTGTTTGTTTTTTTTGCAGGTATTAGATCTAGGGTTTTCAGATCTGAGATCCTAAGGGTCTTAGATTTGGTTTTCTGGTATTGGTGGTTACGACAGTGGTTTCGGTGGTGAGAACGGTGTCTCAGCGGGTGTTTCGGTGATGGTTGTGTGCGTGTGGTGTTCGGGGGAGGCTTCGGTGGTGGCTGGTGGTGGCAATGGTGGTGATGATGGCGAATGGGATCTGAGATGGCATTTTGGGGGAATGGATCTCTATGGTGAGGGTCGAAAATGGTGAGCCGAGGATTGTGACTCCCCTTGATGTTAGCTGCAGATAGGGTTTTTAGAGGGAGTAAGCTGGGCATAGATGGGATGAGTAGACAGGAGAGGTGGCCGGCACTGGTGTCAGGCGGCAATGGTTGATGGACAGCGTCGGGAGAGGGGTTGGCAGGAGTTAATGGACATCAGACAAATAATAATAAAATAAAATAAATAAAAAAACAAATAATAAAAATAAGAATAACAATAAAAATAAATAAAATATGCAATAATAATACTAATAGGAAATAAAGATAAAGATAAAAATAAATAAATAAATAAAAACAAATAAATAATAATAATAATAATAATAATAATAATAATAATAATAATAATAATAATAATAATAATAATAATAATAATAATAGGATAAAATTAGGTGTTTACAATATATAAACTATATATATATATATATATATATACACTTATTACGTACAACGTTGGTTGAATTTTTTTACTTTACAAGTAGAGTTAAGATCATAACTCATGTCTTATAAAAATATTAAAAAATTAAAAATAAAATAGGATATGTGTCATGATCTTAACTTTGCTTGTGAAATAAGAAAACTCTATTGATGGTGTATGTAATAATTATCTATATATATGATGCACTGACAGTGTATAGAACCATAAGATGGCATCGCATTAACGACAAAACTTAAAAGTGTATAGTTTCTTAAAAATAATTTTAAAAACTTTATTATTATTTATTTTTAAAGATCTACATATAAGGTGTTATTTTATGGTAAATTGACGGTGTGTAGAACTTATACACTGTTAGTGCATCATATATAAATTCATATATATAGAGGATTAATTATTACATATATATAGGATAGTTATTATAAACACTATCAGTAAATTCTTTTACTTTACAAACAGTGTTAAAATCGTGAAATCTTCTAATTTTTAGATAAAAATTATATAATTTTATTTGCTTTTGTGAACAGTTTTATAGCTGACAGAAGTTAATGTAGGTGAGCTATGTGATTGAAATGACTATGAATTGTTAAAGAACAAATAGCGAATGCCAATAAATGTTAAAAGTAAAATTCTGAAATTCATTTTAACATTCAAATCAATAAAATATAGGTAAAAGAAACAAAAATAGAAAAAAAAGATGTCAGGTAAAATTGTGGGTTTTTTTTTTTGATGGCAAGTAAAATTGTGTTTTTACTTTTTACAATTCATGAGTAATGATATAACAAGTGATGTGACAATTTGCGTAAGTGGTTCTCTTTATTTTTTTTTGTTCATAACATTCAAATCAATAAAATATAGGTAAAAGAAACAAAAATAGAAAAAAAAAAATGTCCGGTAAAATTGTTTTTTTTTTATGGCAAGTAAAATTGTGTTTTTACTTTTTACAATTCATGAGTAATGATGATGGAGATCCACTTGCTCGTGATGTTCGTGATGCTAAGGATCCATTGGTCATCCAAGGAGGTCCAATTACCCGAGCTCGAGCTAAGAAGATGGAACAAGTCCTGGCCTCATTAATGCAACAAGCTCTAGCATCATTGAGTGTCAAGGAAGCTTCCATGAAGAGTCCCAAGACATCTATACTTGCTTGGAAGCCCAAACGACATGAGCATGGTTTACTATCTTATTCTAGCTTAACAATAAGATGGGCTAAGTGTTTGGATAGCCCACGTTTGAGTCTTGTTATGTCTTGGACTATTTATTTTTGTAACTAGGTTTAGGCATGAATTTGGGTTTAGTCTTATTTTCCGTTGGTGTTAATTCCAGCCCACTTGTTTATGGGCTTAAGTGCTAGGTATTATTATAAATACCTTGTAAACACTATTGATGGAGATCAGTAAATTAAATTTTCAGAATTTGAGTGTGCCTTTCTCTTGGGTTCTCTCTCTACTAGGCTTATCAAGGTCTTCTTCCTTGTGACGCCTCCTTCTTCACCATCCATCATTGCTATACCTTAGGTTCTCAAATTCTTATTCGTAGGGTCAAGGTCCAATACTTTGGGTTCGAGTCTCTTTAGGCTTCGGGTCTAGGTTTCAAAAGTTGTCATTCATCAACTTTGTTTTCTGTCCTTTGCGTTTTCAGCTCCTTCAATTTCCAAGCTACGTTTCCTCTTGTCCGTGCGCATCAGTGATGTGACAATTTGCGTAAGTGGTTCTCTTGATTTTTTTTTTGTTCATTGTAGTTCCCTTGATTTGAGAACACCATACGACCATAAAATTGATAATTTGGCTATTATATGTAAAACAATTTTTTTTTTACAATTTGATCCTCTTCATATTTTGTATATTAATCTAAAACCTCCAATGAGTCCACGTTATAATTGCCATAAAACACTCTTTCCACAGTTGACATTCCCAAACCAACGTAAAATTAAAGCATCCTTCAATTAAAAATCAATGAACTAAATCAAACCAATAACAATTGCCAAATGTTACATAGAAGATCTTATTCTTCTTAATTTTATTTCAATCAAAGCTAGAGAACTCTTCTGCTAATTTATCAAGAGCCTGGTAGGAACTTCCACCTTTTCCAGTGGCATCCAACGCAGTTTTCTTCAACTCCATGGCTCGAACTCGTTCTGGCCGTGTCATGCTCGTGGAATCAACAAAGATCCGAGCTAGTTCGTTGGCATCAGGGATACTCCTTAAGCCCTTGCAAACTCGAATAGCTACGCCAAATTCATCTGCCAACAGTTGTGGAAGTGGTCAGCTTGCATGGGCCAAGCAAGCAACAATGCTCCAAAAAAGATCCCTTCGAGCGCTGAGTTCCATCCAAAATGAGTCAAGTAAGAACCGACCGCCCGATGTAACGACCCTTTATACCGAAAATACGAACCTAATTTTTCCTTTATTCACTTACTTGGTTGGGCTATACATAGTGTCATTAATCAATTCTTAAGCTAACCTTATATTAGCTAAGTCAATATCCTTTAATTATCTTAGGTCCCAGTCAAATTCTCTCATTAAGCATGCATTTACACTTTTAAATCATTCTACTTCATTAAATATATCTCCACCCAAGTTGCATGCATTATTACAAACCATAAATATATCCTATACTTCCTTCAATTACATCCCCATACTATAAAAGTACTGAATATAGAAGTCTAAATATAAAAGAGAATATTGTACATCACATACCTTCAAAAGTGGTACAAAAGCCTCGAAAGACTTGCTTAAACCCCGCGTACAAAGCACCCATTGCAAATAATCTGGAAGGTGGAGAGGGGGGTGAGCTTTTTGGAAAGCCCAATAAGAAATATATATAAGAAACATATATCGAATTTCTATATCCAAGTTTCGAAAATATTTATTAAAGCTCGAATACCGTATTTCATACCATTCGAAAATCAAATCATGCATATGCAATGCATCAGAAAGTAATTCATTCAAAACCATAGATAAGCATTATCATTCGAAACATAAACAATCAGAAACTATAATCGGCATAAGTACGAAAAGGAACATATACATATCATAAGTTAGAGACATAATGACTAAGCAAAAATCAAGCAGTTCAAATTGAAATATGGCCATAGTCTAGAGGGGGTCCATGGTGAGCACTGATCAGGTGTCAACTGGGCTCGCTGTGGACTGGATCAAGGTCACATAGCAATAGAAACTCTACTGTAGACTGACCAGGATCATACAGTAGCCTAAAACCTTACCTACTGTGGACTGGATCAGGGTCACACAATAGTCCAAAACATTACTGCAGTGATTGTTAGTCATGTCTCAAAACATTTCCATACATACAGTTCCTACTGCGGACTGATTTAAGGCCACACATAGTAGTCCGAATATAAATATCTACTGCGGACAGAATCAAGATCACACACAGTAGTTTCAAAACAATACTATATTGACTTTAGTTAGTCATGTCTCAAAAGATTTTATACATATATCTTTCGAAATCTGAAATAATATTTTTCGAGCTTTAGGAAAGTTCATAACAAAAGTTGTATACATTTCTTTCAAAGCATATAAATCATACATACTCATAATATCTTCAAAACAATACCATAGGTTGATAATTTCCTTGAGATTAATATCTCGGCTGAAAGTCTTATAAACAAATCAAAGTCGTAAGATTTAACCGTTTTTAAAATAAACCTGTTGGATAATTTGTCATTTTCAAATGGTTGCTTAAGTTAAGCTTAAATCATAAAACCATTATTTTCATAAAAAAATCCAGCAGCACAACGACTTATATTGTCTTAAAACCCCTTGCAAGAAAATACAGTTTATATAGCCACAAGGCAGTGGATTTTAAATAGCATCCAGTATCTCTTGCGTTCCTATATATATATATATATATATATATATAATATATATATATATATATATATCTTTTACCTCAGAAATCACACGGCAGTTTCCAAAATCAATCTAATAGCGCAGAACGCTTAAGTGAGCACATATTTGTGTAAGTCTTTTCTACCGCCCCTTCATTTCCGCGCTGCATAAAATTATTTCCTTCAAATATAAATCATTTGAAACCACTATAAATCCATCATTTAAATCATTCTTTTAAAATCATAAACCTATCAAACAATTTCTTTGCTTACTTAAATTTGCTAAAAATTTCAACAGCCTAACATTTAAGATGACGGGATCTCTTGCAAGTTCAAGACAACAATATTCCAATATATCCCAATCCAGTTCATATGCATAATTTCACGATCTCGTCACCAACAATCCTAATTTATAATCATTATTAAACTTATTTAAGCATAATTATTACATATACCACAAATAGGTTAACTTGCCTAATAGAGCACTATTGTCACGTATGGTCCTAAACACATTACTCCCTACTACATCTACATCTCATAAATTATACTTGCCTAATACTTTTACCAAGTATGATTAAATCAAATGTTTGCACGGTTAACATACCACAACCTTTTTCATTTCAAGCACCCATTCCAACACTTTGGCCGAAAGCTACAGTGCTCCTCCAAACGATGAATTTCACTACAAAACCACATTGCATACTTAATTTCGTAAAATAGCTGTAATTGAAAAACACTTAGCATATCTACATTTTGCTCATGCCTACCGCGCTAAGAAGGTGTATTGACTAAGTGTACCCTTCCTATGGTTTTAATATGGATTAACTACATTAGTCATATAACCATTCACAGTTCACTAACATATCACAAAATTACACCAAAATCACGTAATTTTCACTATGCCCTTCATTAGGGCCTAATATACATTTATGTTATATAATCAGTTTTAATGTCATTTAACATCTTAATCATGCTTAATTACATGAATTACACCTTATATATAAAAATCACTATAAAGTCAAGCATAATTACACCAAGAACACCAAGTGATCGAATGCTCATTAAGTCGATAAATTCAAATAAAATTTCATTTTTCTTCAAGTCATTCTCAAACAATTAAAACATATTCCATATATATATATATATTTATCTTAATATTTTAACTATACTTACACTTTAAATACTATGGGACCAACTCAATGTTACTTTCACATATTGCATTTAAATCTAATTTTTCTTCAATTAAACCTCCAATCACTTTAATTTCACTAACTAAACTTCCAATTAACTTCAATTAACACCAATTATTAAAATTAAAGCTTAATTCTTGAAATTCCCAATTTCACCTAAAGGGAAAAAATTCAAATCTTCCAAATCTATGCCACCCAATGAAATTGAAGCTACAATTAACTTCTATTTATATCAATTAATAATAATTTAACTTCAATTTGATCTAATTTAACTCAATTATACAAAACCCCTAATTTTAACAAAAAGGAAAATCCCAATTTCTATCAATTCTTGATAATTTCAAGCAACCCATTGAAATTGAAGTTATAATTAGCTTCTAATATCTTCAATTAACTAAACTTTAACTTTAATTTAATGAGAATTTAACTCAACCAAAAATCCCCAAATTCATCAAGTTGGGCGAAATCCCTATGTCTCCATTCTTGAACAAATTCTTCCAATTGAAACCGTAGAAACACTTAGAATCAGTCCTTAAACAACATATTAAGAGATCAAAACAAGCAACCAAACAATTCTTTACAAATCTAGTAAAAATCACATCTTACCCATTTTCTTCATTTTAGGCACTCTCTCTTAAAAACTCCATGAAACGACTTGACAAGTAAATGGGGAGGCCGAATATGGCTTGGGGATTGTTCGACTAACTCTAATTTTTCCATCTTCCTCATAAATTTCGAGTTTGGCATGGAGAAGGGATGTGAAATCGTGAAGAACGAAGAGGGAAGAGAGACTCACGATTTTGGTTGCCAAGGAGAAAGGTTTTTCACGTTTCCAACAAGCCAAATTTGACTTTCTTACAAACACTTCCCATTAATTACAAAAATGCCATTAATGAACACTATTTGGCACATGTTTAATTCATTTAATCTTTTTTTTTAACTTCATAAACCCAAGTAAGATAACTCAATTTTATGAAATTACAAAATAAAATATTCATTTAAGATATTTTTTTCTAGTATTAAATCGAGACTTTAGGTGTTAAATTACGATTTTGCCCCTTTTATCCAATCAAGCCCAATTTCGTAAGATAAGCCATATCCAACTTCAATTATATTAACATGGCTTATCTGGGAATAAATATCATCAATTTATGATGATTCACGTATATCTTGGTGCGTGTGCACTTTCGTGGGGCCCACAGACCCACTTGTACGAAAGTTTCTTTTTTGTACCAATATCGATAATTCACTATGTTATTGAATAATTTAATTTATTTGAACACGAAAATATTCAATATTTATAAAAATAAGGGTTCTCACATCCTCTTCACCTTAGGAAATTTGGTACTCCAAACTTTTCATGTGTATCTGAAAGAGGTGAGGGTAATTCTCTTTCTTATATCCTTTGTATCCATATAATCCAAGTCTGATAACTTCCAAGTCAAATTTACATCTTATCACTTATCCAGAGATCCTAATTACTTCCAAATTCAAGTATTCGAGCATTCAACAAATCAAAGGTACCTCCTTATCTCACACTTTGCAACATACATTCTCCTATAAATCAGAAACCTTCATCTGAGGTAAAATCAATGTTATGATAAGACGATCTTGAATGTCTTATCTCATACAATCTTAACTTTCAAGTCAATTGTTATCTTACATAACGCGTCCAAATAATTCTCTAATATTCACTCCAAGATTCACTCTGTATAACATGTTGTGTTCAAACTCGACTCTACCAATGGGAAGTTTGAAGAGTCCTTTGGTCCTCAAAATTCCACATGTTTTTAAGTTCCATAGTTAAAGATCGTATATTTTAGATCGTTGAGCCTTCAAAATCCTTGTAGTTCAAACTGTACAATTTTAAGAGTCCATATAGTTAATCAAGTTAATATGAATTTTTGATGCAAAGTAACTAAATCTACACTTAAATCCTTAGTGCCAATTTCAAAAAGGCAAACACCAAATTAAAATTTCATGGACTCCAAATCAAAATTTCATGGACTCCAAATCTTGTCCATCTCTTAAACAAATCTAATATGTCGTTCTTCTTTTATGGATCTAGGAAATTTATCTAATAATCTTCAATCAAAACTCTTGACCGTCCTTTATTCGATAAGGAAATTAACAAGGATTTTATTTCCAATTCTATATAATCCAAGAAAATAACAGTCTAACCTTTCAATTTCTAAATCTGTAACTTAACTCATACTTTTGCTGCACACTCTGATATCTCATTTCAATATAACCCTAAAGCACCAATTGTATATCCAGTATCATTTGCACTAACAAAATCTCTTGTCCATAACAGCACTTAAAATAAAATTTCTAATTCATTAATTATCAATAACTTGGTTGTCACAAAGGCATCACATATTAATTTTAATTTCCTTTACATTGACTATCAATTTTTTTTTTATCAAAACTGAATTCATACTCGAGATACCAACATACCAAGTTATCCTCAACATTTAATCTCAATTTCATCATAACAATCATCCTCTATACTTATAACTCAACAATTCATCCTTTGCAAAATAAAATCTTGTAACTCAAAGTGTTCATTCAAAATCTACTTTAATAAACCTTTCAGTGTTTACAATCCTTACTTTCTATACAATGGTTATGACATATGTCTCTTCAACCATAATAAGCGATATTCTCCGTTAGCAACTCCCATCGAAACTCATATTTTGCCTCAATCAAGATTATAGTCACATTTTAATCACAAGGGCCATCAAAGCTTCTTTGCACTCTAAATACAAACATAATAATTGCACCTCAAACAAACAGCATCAAATTTAACTTGCATCGTTAAAGAATTACTTCCAATTTCATAAAATACAATAAGATGACCATATGTCCTCATTTACACTTATACTATTACCATCACTACAATATTGAAGTCAAAACCCCTCAAAGCAATGCTCAAACCTTAATATCATAATCATATAATAATCATGTTTCCAAAAAGACGTGAATAACCATTCTTACCCTCAAGTTAGGTACTACTCACTTAAATACAAACCACACTAATATTATCAAAATCTTCATTTGCATCATAATTTCAATTCGACCATGAGTACAATCTAAAAACAACATCAATTAAGATAAAATTCTCAAATATCAATATCGAGAGTACTCCAAAATTTCAAATAGCAATTCTGGTCAACTTCAAGACTTCTTACTTATTTTCATAAAGTACAATTTGTTCAATGATCAAAGGTTCATTTAATATTCATCACAAACTCCAAAGTTTTCATAAATCGAATACCTAGTCTCTAGTCCATAATATTGTTAAAGATTAAGGTTGTTCTTGCCAATTCTCATTAAGCAAAAATATCATAAAGTATCATACTTATCAAAATCTCATCAATGTCACTATTTATAGACATCATCTTATAAGAACTTTACTATTTTTTGCTTCAACTCTTGGAAGGTACGCTCACGGGCATCATTCTACTCATACTTTACATCCTTGCGTGTGGAGCGCGTTAGAAGAGCAGTTAATCTGGGAAATCCCCCAACGAATCTTCGATAATATTCGATCAAACCAAAATAGCCCATATATTTAAGATTTCCAAATGCGTTAACCCTTAAATCCATGCATGATCAAAACCAAATGCTTCCAAAAGTTCAATGCCTATGTTAAATATGTCCATATGTTACATCAAGGCACATGTCGTAATATTTAAGGCTCACTACTGTGTAAATGATTTTAATATGCCATTAAGCATATTCCTCACATGCTATTCTCTCATGACTATCTAAACTCATCTAAATATATACAAGCATGATTGAATGTTCTTAGTTCTGCACTTTGCATGTTCAGGCTGTGTGCACTAAAAGTGTCTTAATTTCTAAGTAATGTATAAATATTGCCTAGGTGTGATCATTACTGATTTTCATATTCACATAACCTATTAGGCCTTTGTTAATATCATTTCAAATCCACTTAAAGTCCTCTATCTGAAGGAAGTTCCGATAACTCATCCGAGAACACATCACAAGAGTCCTTTACTACAGGGATCTCGTGTATCTCCAGACGACACTTTTCAACGTTTTCTCACTTTTTAAAGAATATCTATACAAAACAAACATATTCAGCACCATTATAAATAGATATGTACAACATATATTCAGACAAGTACAGTACTTAGGGGATGTAATAAATTCTTGACATACTGACACTAACGTACATCAAACCAACCTTGCTCTGATACCAACTTTGTAACGATCATTTATACCGAAAATACGAACCTAATTTTTCCTTTATTCACTTACTTGGTTGGGCTGTACATAGTATCATTAATTAATTTTTAAGCTAACCTTATATTAGCTAAGTCAATATTCTTTAATTATCTTAGGTCCCAGTCAAATTCTCTCACTAAGCATGCATTTACATTTTTAAATCATTCTACTTCATTAAATATATCTCCACCCAAGTTGCGTGCATTATTACAAACCATAAATATATCCTATACTTCCTTCAATTACATCCCCATACTATAAAAGTACTGAATATAGAAGTCTGAATATAAAAGAGAATATTGTACATCACATACCTTCAAAAGTGGTACAAAAGCCTCAAAGGACTTGCTTAAACCCCGCGTACAAAGCACCTACTACAAATAATCTGGAAGGTGGAGAGAGGGGTGAGCTTTTTGGAAAGCCCAATAAGAAATATATATAAGAAACAGATACCGAATTTCTATATGCAAGTTTCGAAAATATTTATTAAAGCTCGAATACCATATTTCATACCATTCGAAAATCAAATCATGCATATGCAATGCATTAGAAAGTAATTTGTTCAAAACCATAGATAAGCATTATCATTCGAAACATAAACATTCAGAAACTATAATTGGCATAAGTACGAAAAGGAACATATACATATCATAAGTTAGAGACATAATGACTAAGCAAAAATCAAGCAGTTCAAATTGACATATGGCCATAGTCTAAAAGGGGTCCACAGTGAGCACTGATCAGGTGTCAACTGGGCCCTCACACAGCAATAGAAACTCTACTGTAGATTGGATCAGGATCATACAGTAGCCCAAAACATTACCTACTGTGGACTGGATCAGGGTCACACAATAGCCCAAAACATTACTGTAGTGATTGTTAGTCATGTCTCAAAACATTTCCATACATATAGTTCCTACTGCGGACTGATTCAAGGCCACACACAGTAGTCCGAATATAAATACCTACTATGGACAGAATCAATATCACACACAGTAGTTTCAAAACAATACTATACTGACTTTAGTTAGTCATGTCTCAAAATATTTTATACATATATCTTTCGAAATCCGAAATAGTATTTTTCGAGCTTTAGGAAAGTTCATAACAAAAGTCGTGTACATTTCTTTCAAAGCATATAAATCATACATACTCATAATATCTTCAAAACAATACCATAGATTGATAATTTCCTTGAGATTAATATCTTGGTTGAAAGTCTTATAAACAAATTAAAGTCGTAAGATTTAACTGTTTTCAAAATAAACCTGCTGGATAATTTGTCATTTTCAAATGGTTGCTTAAGTTAAGCTTAAATCATAAAACCATTATTTTCATAAAAAAAATCCGGCAGCACAATTGCTTATATTTTCTTAAAACCCCTTACAAGAAAATACAGTTTATATAACCACAAGGCAGTTGATTTTAAATAGCATCCAGCATCTCTTACGTTTTGATATATATATCTCTTACCTCACAAATCACACGGAAGTTTCCAAAATCAATCCAATAGCGTAGAACGCTTAAGTGAGCACATATTTGCTTAAGTCTTTTCTACCGCCCCTTCATTTTCGAGCTGCATAAAATTATTTCCTTCAAATATAAATCATTTGAAACCACTATAAATCCATCATTTAAATCATTCTTTTAAAATCATAAACCTATCAAACAATTTCTTTCCTTACTTAAATTTGATAAAAATTTCAGCAGCCTAACATTTAAGATGATGGGATCTCCTGCAAGTTCAAGACAACAATATTCTAGTATATCTCAATCCAGTTCATATGCATAATTTCACGATCTCGTCACCAACAATCCTAATTTATAATCATTATTAAACTTATTTAAGCATAATTATTACATATACCACAAATAGGTTAACTTGCCTAATAAAGCACTATTGTCACGTATGGTCCTAAACACATTGCTCCTTACTACATCTACATCTCATAAATTATACTTGCCTAATACTTTTACCAAGTATGATTAAATCAAATGTTTGCATGGTTATCATACCACAGCGTTTTTCATTTCAAGCACCCATACCAACGCTTTGGCCGAAAGCTACAATGCTCCTCCAAACGATGTATTTCACTACAAAACCACGTTGCATACTTAATTTTGTATAATAGGTGTAACTGAAAAACACTTAGCACATATACATTTTACTCATGCCTACCGCGCTAAGAAGGTGTATTGACTAAGTGTTACCTTCCTATGGTTTTAATATGGATTAACTACATTGGTCATATAACCATTCACAGTTCACTAACATATCACAAAATTACACCAAAATCACGTAATTTTCACTATGCCCTTCATTAGGGCCTAATGTACATTTATGTTATATAATCAGTTTTAAGGTCATTTAACATCTTAATCATGCTTAATTACATGAATTACACCTTATATATAAAAATCACTATAAAGTCAAGCATAATTACACCAAGAACACCAAGTGACCGAATGCTCATTAACTCGATAAATTCAAATAAAATTTCATTTTTCTTCAAGTCATTCTCAAACAATTAAAACATATTCCATATATATATATTTATCTTAATATTTTAACTATACTTACACTTTAAATACTATGGAACCAACTCAATGTTACTTTCACATATTGCATTTAAATCTAATTTTTCTTCAATTAAACCTCCAATCACTTCAATTTCACTAACTAAACTTCCAGTTAACTTCAATTAACACCAATTATTAAAATTAAAGCTTAATTCCTGAAATTCCCAATTTCACCTAAAGGGAAAAAATTCAATTCTTCCAAATCTATTCCACCCAATGAAATTAAAGCTACAATTAACTTCTATTTATATCAATTAATAATAATTTAACTTCAATTTGATGTAATTTAACTCAATTATACAAAACACCCAACTTTAACAAAAAGAAAAATCCCAATTTCTATCAATTCTTGATAATTTCAAGCAAACCATTGAAATTGAAGTTATAATTAGCTTCTAATATCTTCAATTAACTAAACTTTAACTGTAATTTCATGAGAATTTAACTCAACCAAAAATCCCCCAATTCATCAAGTTGGGTGAAATCCTTATGTCTCCATTCTTGAACAATTTCTTCCAATTGAAACCATAGAAACACTTAGAATCAGTACTTAAACAACATATTAAGAGATCAAAACAAGCAACCAAACAATTCTTTACAAATCTAGTAAAAATCACATCTTACCCATTTTCTTCATTTTAGGCACTCTCTCTTAAAAACTCCATGAAACGACTTGACAAGTAAATGGGGAGGCCGAATATGGCATAGGGATTGTTCGACTACTCTAATTTTTTCATCTTCCTCATAAATTTTGAGTTTGGCATGGAGAAGGGAGGTGAAATCATGAAGAACCAAGGGGGAAGAGAGACTCACAGTTTTGGCTGCCAAGGAGAAAGGTTTTTCACGTTTCCAACAAGCCAAATTTGGCTTTCTTACAAACACTTACCATTAATTACAAAAATGCCATTAATGAACACTATTTGGCACATGTTTAATTCATTTAATCTTTTTTTTTGTTTAACTTCATAACCCAAGTAAGGTAACTCAATTTTATGAAATTACAAAATAAAATATTCATTTAAGATATTTTTTTCTGGTATTAAATGAGACTTTAGGTGTTAAATTACGATTTTGCCTTTTGTTATCCAATCAAGCCCAATTTCGTAAGATAAGCCATATCCGACTTCAATTATATTAACATGGCTTATCTGAGAATAAATATCATCAATTTATGATGATTCACGTATATCCTGGTGCATGTGCACTTTCGTGGGGCCCACGGACCCACTCGCACGAAAGTTTCCTTTTTGTACCAATATCGATAATTCACTATGTTATTGACTAATTTAATTTATTTGAACACAAAAATATTCAATATTTATAAAATTAGGGGTTCTCACACCCGATGCCTGAGAATCGCTACTTGCGGCGCCCACCCTTTGATCACAAAGCCTTTCCCCGCCACTCGATCTTCGAATCCTTCGGGAATCAAAGATTGATCATCATTGCCATCTTGAACTCTTTTCATTGGATCCTTGACCGCCCAAATGAAACGAACCCCACTCTCTTCCAGGGCCGAGGCTACTGCCTTCATTTGCTCTTTGGTCAATGTAATCTGACTCCCAAATCCCACGTAGACCACTGATTCGTCCTGGTGGCAAGAATCTAGCCATGTCATGACTTGATCTTGTGGCATTGAACTCGAATCAACTCTCTCATCTAGGCCCTTGCCCACAGCTTTTACAGGGAGTAAAGGCCCTACGCTCCAAACAGTGTTTCAAATAGCGGCCGCTATCTCACGGTAGTGGCGGTGGCCGCCATCGTTATCACGAAAAAAACGGTTGTGATTAAGAATCACAACCGTAACGGCCAATATTGGCCGTTATAAAACGGACTATCGCCGCTATCCTCTATTTTGTTCCATTTTGAGGATATAATATAAAAAAAAAATTTCAAGACTCAGGCAATCACAGTCACAAATCGAAAAGCTTCATGCCTTCACCATATCAAAATAACAAAAAATCAAATCACACAACTCAGAGTCTCAGCTCAGTTAGACAAGCAAGCAACAGCAGCCAACAAACAACTCAGAAATCAACAACCCAGTGACTCACGTTTGAAAGGAAAAAGCAAATTTAAAATGTTTTACTTTTGAAATTAGTAGATCTAGGTCAAAGCAAGACAGATCTGTGAGTGACTAATTGTGAATTGTGAAGAGTGAGTGAGGTTGAGCGCCTGAGTTGAGGCAGAGTTAGTGCTTGATGTTGAGGCAGAGTCAATGTGCGGCAAGTGTGGGTAGGCAGTGGCACACAGGCGTGGGTGACTAGCCGTGGCCATGGGCGGCATGGCCGTGGGCAACTATGATTCTTGCTTGCGTTAATTTTGTTTTGAAATGAAAATAGCTTTTGAAAATGGAGGATTTCTCGTCTGGGTTAGACATAAGAGATGAATTGAAGAGAAAAGAGATTGGGATTTGAGGGCTGACGTTGCTCTGGACAGGTTGCGCAGAGGGCGGTGGCGGGTGAGATTGGCAAGGCTGAGTGAGGCTTGGCTAGCTGAGTGAGGCCCGAGGGGTAGGGGTGAGGGTGAGGGTGAGGGCGAGGGCGTAAGGGGTCGACAGTGGGTGAGCTGGTGAGGGGCTGTCGGAGGCGAGCACATGAGGTCGTGGCCAATGGGCTTTTTGGATCAGAGATAGAGGGAAGGAGAGGGATGAGGGTTGCGATGCGAGGGTGATTGGGAGAATTGGGAAGTCGGGTTTTGGCATTTGGGTAAAGATTAATTAGTTAAAAATGTTGATTTAATTTTTTTTGGTTAAATGTTGAATTTTTTTTGTCAAAGGCTAATTAAATTAAATAATGATTTAATATTTGATAATGATTTAAATATTTGATAATTGGTATTTTCCATATTACCCTAATAAAAAAATGTAGTAATTTTTTTTTTCACTAATGGATTTTAATGTTTAAGAATTTTTTTTGTAACAACCAACAACATATTAATTTTGAAGAATTAATATTAGTTAATCTTATAAATCATGATAAAAAAATATTAGGTAATTTGAATTAAAAAATTATTAATTAATGTTTAATTTAGATTATGAATTTAATTTTTTAAAGTAAAATTTGTAGAGTAATTAAATATATGTTATTAAATATAGATGAAAAGAGATTTGACAGAATTTAGATGAAAAAATTCCTTAATAATTTAGATAAAAAATAATTAAGGCTAAATAATTAGTTGTAACATCCCGTTACCACATTTTTCACGTATTTCCATACAACTTTACCGGTTGGGCTGTCTGCGATGCCATTAACATTCAACAATAACAGTGATAAATGATAAACATTTATCTTATTAATTATGGAATATGAAATTTCTTTTCATTATTCCTTACATTTGACATCCCCTATTAACCTTTATTTCACTAAGGTAGTACTATATACATATGTCTGAAATGTAAAAGAGAAAAGACTATACCTGTCACGTTTAACGTGCCATGCCTCAGTGCTTTAAGCGTAGCTATACCCATCTGAGAGCTAATTCTATCAACTTCGTGTACTTCTTATCTGTGGAGTTAAAACAAAGGGGTGAGCGATTCATACGCTCAGTAAAGGAAACATATGCTTTTTTAAATAAAGCAAAACTATATATCACAACGCACTTGTTCTTTTCTTAACCCAGTAGAAAAGACAGTGGATATATAGTAAACGACTCTTTTAAAACACCATTCAAATCACTGGATAAACAGTTTACTTTAAAATGTAGTAAACACTATATAGGATTTCAACAAATCCTCACAGTAAACAGAAATTGGTAAGTTGAGACTAGGCAACAAATAAATCATGCTATCATCGTTCCCCCTCCCCCTTGCGAGAATGGAATCTGCCGCTTTTGGGGTGCTCCCGTAGGCCATCGCCCCTCACGGCTATCTCAGATCTACGACCATAATCTATAGTGGTCCTCGGGTCCACTTGCCAAGTGACCTCGAGACCGCTGATGACTTGGCGGGTCCATCAGCCCTGTGACGCCCTAGGGTGCACTCGTTGGTCTACATGACCCGAGTCATCACCCCAGATGGGTCACGCAAAGTATATAATTAATAACGCATGAATTTAATGCCTAATGTCTCAAAATCAAGTTATATGTTATGTATCATTTCCACAAAATGATTTGATTTCTTATAAAACAATAAAACACCAAAAACAGCCCGTAATCTCAACTTTTAAAACCTGTCCGCCCATGGTCAGCTCGCCCGTTATGGCTCACCCATGGAAGCTCGCCCATGGCGGAGAACATGTGTTCGCCCGCCCAACTTTGCCCTTTAAATCGACAAGCAAAACTGGCTCGCCTCAGTGGCTCGCCCGTTAGTCAACTCGCCCAAAAGGTTTCATATTTCTATTTTGAAAATATTTAAAATAATTCATTTTTCATTTAGGAAATTACACATAAAACCGTTCGCCAGGGTCAGCTCGCCCTTCACGGCTCGCCCCTGACTAACTCGACAAGACAGTGAATTTGTATTCGCCCGCCACTTAGCTTTTCAAAACAGAAATATGTCTCGTTGGTAGCGGTTCGCCCGCCTTATATTTAAATCAAGGGCCGCCCGCCCAAACACATTAAAAAGGGTTCGCCCGACTATGGCTTTACCCGGATTTCTCTTTAAAATAAGGGCACTCGCCCAGTTCTCATAAAAGAGAGCTTGCCACTTGGCTCGTCCCATAGCTTTCCTATAAAAACAGTTCGCCCGCCCTTAAATCTAGAAACGGGTGTATAAAAATTATAAAACGGCTTGGCTCGCCCGCCAATACCAATTCGTCCGACTACAAATACAAGGGCTCGCCAACATAAAAATACAAGAGCTCGCCCGCCCTGTATCAGTTCATCCAGAAAACAGCATAGGGGTCGGCTTTTAGCTCGCCCGAATCAAAATAATTATCAAATAACTTCCTCAAACAATGCATGTCAGAAAACAAAACATTTAACTTAATGTTTTCATAAAATTTACTCCACAGGACATGCATCTTTTCACACACATCTCCCTTACCTGGTTCAACGAAGCCTTGCTTCGCCCTGCTCTCTGTTCGCCCATAGCCATTCCCAATTATCGGTTGCAAATTATATATAAATTCAAATTAATATTTTCTTTATATATCACTTGGCGAGATTGAAATAAATCAAATGACTACTCGCCCAATAGAGCCCCAATTAGCTCGCCCAGTCGAGCTCGCCATTCACCAAATGGCTTCCACGTGGGAGATCGCCCGCCATTACTCACCCTAGGTTTGTGAGCTCACCCAACATTCAACCCACGAGGCCTACATTGGCTTAATTGTGGGAGTTCGCCCACAATCCTATTCGCCCAATGCCTTATGCATTTGAGCTCGCCCATTAATTCACTTCACTAAAGTTGGGCGTTCTCGCCCTTTGACACACACTTTACATTGGCGAGTTCCTTATCTTCTACTCGCCTCATTGGCGATTACTAGTTTTCAACATGGGCGATCACTGTAATCGCCATTGTCGTCACTTATTCCATTATTTTCCTTGTTTTCATATTCTCCAAAGATCTAACTAAAAACAAAACTGTATCTATGTTTATTACTTCATAAAACATAGAAATCTATCATTGAGCATCAGGAAAACCTCAGAAATATGAAACTCACCTCAACCAACTTCACTTCCAGAACAGATTGCTTTCTGTCTCATGTTGGCCTTTCTTTTGCTTATTCCTTCAGCTCATCAGGCTAAGAAAGAAAGGTTTGCAAGCTGGTTTATGTATTTAACAAACTTAAGGTTGGACTTTAGTAGATCGAACATGGCAGAGAAATGGAAGAAACAGAGAAATGGATCTCGTGAAGAAGATGAAATTGGCTAACTCGGTTTTCCTCAATTGTTTCTTCTTATATAACTATGCTCAACCAATCAATAGCTACCGCCTGTCCCTTATCCTGTTTCTTTCATCATTGTTCACGTCTTTCATGCATTTAAGGCATGAAGAAAACTGCAGCTCAAAGTGGCGTGGAAGTCTCCCTTTCACACACCTTTTTCTTCTGCTGCAGACTTTGCTTAATTCCTCAACCAATAAGGCTAATTCCCTTATTGACTTTAACTTTTCTTCATTTATTGTCCTCAACCGTATATCTCACAAAGTCAATCTTGGCTGCTAGGTTGAATTCTGTTTTCATTTGCCCATGCTTATTTCCAGCTCGCCTAGTCAATTTGAGGCATCATCTTGACAACACTATTTCAGTTCACCAACCATTCAGCTTGCCAGCTTTATCTTGGCAATTACAAGAAATTCATTTTTCTTGGCAATCATATTGAGATTTAGCAAGTGGCAGTTGCCTTTCTCGCCAACTAGGCCATTCTTTGCCTCTCAGTATGGCGATCACAAGTTCTCGCCCAATTAGGCGATCACCAAGTATGCTCAACTGGCCAACCTTGTTCTGATTCACCTCACACGTTGGCGAACACACCTATTCGCCCTTGACACCATACAATTCGCCATCACCATTGGCGATCTGCTCGCCCATTGGCGAACATCCTTTCTTGCTAAATCGTTGGCGAGCTATTCTGTATACTCGCCCATACATTATTTCACCATAATTGCTCCATTTACTACTCAACTTAAGGAGCTTTTCAACTAAATGGAAATCAATACTCTCTATTTATTTAATTTCCATTATCACTTTTATGAAATTAGACTCTACAGTAGTGTAGAATCGGATCTTACATTAGTACATTATTTTTTATTAATACATAATTATTTATCTCTATTTTCAATCTTTATTATTTTTCAATTATCATAAGTAATTTTTTAAATATGAATGTTCTATTATAATTCAAAAAAATATGAATAACCTTTTTTTCACGTAAATAATAGACTAAATGTATCACAAATTACTTTAAAAACTATAAAATAAGACTTTACGTGATTATAATTACAATTATTATACTTTATTTAAAATTGTGCGAAATTAAAAAAATTCACGACTGCGACGACCGCAATGGCCACAATTATAAAATAAGACTTTACGTGATTATAATTACAATTATTATACTTTATTTAAAATTGTGCGAAATTAAAAAAATTCACGACTGCAACGACCGCAATGGCCGCAATTACAGTGGCTATGTCCGCAACCGCGATAAACGCAACGCGACCGAAAACGCGGCTACGACCGCAATTTAAAACAATGCTCCAAACCCGATCATTGTGGGTGAACTTCTCGTTGATCATATCCAACTTCACACCTTCCAACTCTTCAAACGAGTTAAAAACAAGCCCCTGACTTTGCATACTTGCTGTAAATGCTTCTCTGTAAAAGGATGGCATGTTGTTTAGTATGCCAAACCAGGAAGATACTGCAGTTGCATTGAACGGAATAAAACTGATATTTGAGATATTCAGATGGCAAGCTAGCTTAGCAGTCCAAGAACTGAGCATTATATCAGAGAGAATAGCAACAGGAGGAGATGAGCAGGATTGAAACCATTGAAACAAAGGGTCGTAGACAGTGTTTCAAATAGCGGCCGCTATCTCGCAATAGCAGCGGTGGCCACCATCGCTATCACGGAAAAAACGGTTGTGACTAAGAATCACAACCATAACGGCCAATATCGGCCGTTACAAAATGGGATAACGGCGTGTAGCGGCGATAACGGTCCGTTATCGCAGCTATCACCACTATCTCCATTCTGTTCCATTTTGAGGATAGAATATAAAAAAAATTTCCAAGACTCAGGCAATCACAGTCACATATTCAAAGTCACATACCGGAAAGCTTCATGCCTTCACCATATCAAAATAAACAAAAAATCAGATCACACAACTCAGAGTCTCAACTCAGTCAGACACAAGCAAGCAACAGCAGCCAACAAACAACTTAGAAATCAACAACCCAGTGACTCACGTTTGAAAGGAAAAAGCAAATTTAAAATGTTTTACTTTTGAAATTAGTAGATCTAGTTCAAAGCAAGATAGATCTGTGAGTGTGAGTGACTAATTGTGAATTGTGAAGAGTGAGTGAGGTTGAGAGCTTGAGTTGAGGCAGAGTCAATGTGCGGCGAGCGTTGGTAGGCCGTAGGCAGTGGCACACAGGCGTGGGTGAATGGCAGTGGCACACAGGCGTGGGTGACTGGCCGTGGCCGTGGGCGGCATGGCCGTGGGCAACTTTGATTCTTGCGTGTGTTAATTTTGTTTTGAAATGAAAACAGCTTCTGAAAATGGAGGATTTCTCATCTGGGTTAGACATAAGAGATGAATTGAAGAGAAAAGAGATTGGGATTTGAAGGCTGACGTTGCTCTGGACAGGTTGCGCAGAGGGCGGTGGCGGGTGAGATTGGCAAGGCTGAGTGAGGCTTGGCTAGCTGATTGAGGCCCGAGGGGTGAGGGAGAGGGCGTAAGGGGTCAACAGTAGGTGAGTTGGTGAGGGGCTATGTCGGAGGCGAGCACATGAGGCCATGGCCGGTGGGTTTTTCGGATCAGAGAGTCGAGGGAGGGAGAGGGACGAGGGTCGCGAGGGTGATGGGGAGAATGGGGAAGTCAGTTTTGGCATTTGGGTAAAGAATAAAGATTAATTAGTTAAAAATGTTGATTTAATTTTTTTTGTTAAATGTTGAATTTTTTTCCCCAAAGGTTGATTAAATTAAATAATGATTTAATATTTGATAATTGGTATTTTACAGATTACTCTAATAAAAAAATGTGGTAATTTTTTTTTTCACTAATGGGTTTTAGTGTTTAAGAATTTTTTTTGTAACAACTAACAACATATTAATTTTGAAGAATTAATATTAGTTAATCTTATAAATCATGATAAAAGATATTAGGTAATCTAAATTAAAAAATTATTAATTAATGTTTAATTTAGATTATGAATTTAATTTTTTAAAGTAAAATTTGTAGAGTAATTAAATATATGTTATTAAATATAGATGAAAAAAGATTTGACAAAATTTAGATGAAAAAATTTCTTAATAATTTAGATAAAAAATAATTAAGGCTAAATAATTAGTACATTATTTTTTATTAATACATAATTATTTATCTCTATTTTCAATCTTTATTATTTTTCAATTATCATAAGTAATTTTTTAAATATGAATGTTCTATTATAATTCAAAAAAATATGAATAACTTTTTTTTCACGTAAATAATAGACTAAATGTATCACAAATTACTTTAAAAACTATAAAATAAGACTTTACGTGATTATAATTACAATTACTATACTTTATATAAAATTGTGCGAAATTAAAAAAATTCACGACCGCGATGACCGTGATGGCCGCAATTACCGTGGCTATGTCCTCAACCGCGATAAACGCAACGCGACCGAAAACGCGGCCGCGACCGCAATTTAAAACAATGGTTGTAGAGTTTACCCAAGGCAGTGGCTATGTCAGGAACAAAGGATATAGGAAGGTCTTGCATCTGCTCAACTCCTGCAGGGAGCGTAGAGTGAGAAGGAAAAGGAAAGACCAGAGTTTTAACATTGGGGGAGTGCAAAGAGAGAAGAGGGTTTACATAGCAAAGGTTTTTGGGCGTGACCAAGATTGTCACTGTTAAGCCACGAAGAAGAAGCTGATGAGTTAGGTCTACGAGAGGAAGAATATGGCCTTAGGCTGGGAATGAGATGACCCAGATATGTGCGCCGGCGCTTTTACCGGAACATGGCAGCTCACTGTCCATCTTTGCTAATTCTATATTTCTATGTGTGTCTGATTGAAGTTTTTTCTTCAGAATTGGAAGACAGCAAATACCAAAGCCCGAGTACAAATACTAATTACATCGAGAGCGGGATGCAACCAAGGAGGCTGATGAAACAAGGCTATATTTTTAGACAACTTGGTGCAAGTGGGTTTTCCAAATGTGCCCATTTTACTTTCGTTGCTTATCTTTAACGTTTCCAATATTTTATCATTAGTCATGGCTAATAATTCATGTCAAACATAGTATATATAATTCATGTTATATATATATATATATATATATATATATATAAAATTCATTCCCACTAGGATGCAACCAAGTGGGTTTTGCAATTTGTATATATAATTCATGTTATTGTTATGTAAAATAGTATTTGTTTAATATAAAATAAAAAATTTGTTTAAAATAACACTTTTTTAAAAATTTGTAAAAATAAATTTTTAAATTTGTTAAAAATAAAACATTTATAACATGTCAAACATAATTTTTTTTAAATTTTTATATAATTCATATATAATTTTTATCAAATTTTAATGTATTACTTTCGTACTTTTATTCGTATTATTTTTATGTTATGTTATCATATTATGTTTAAAATTATTATATTATGTTAACCTATCGGATTTAAAATTATCATATGATATCTACCTACATTTAGATTTAAATTTATTATCTTATAATGATCACGTCACTTCACCACGTCTAAGTATTAACAACCTTTATTTTTTTTTTGCTAATCCAGATAATTTGATTTATATTAATGAGGTTGGATACAACAAAACAGGTAGTCAATTTCTAATCCCTGAGCATACCCGAAAGAAACAAAAGCTGACTCCCATCAAAACCCGAACTCAGCTATAAAAACTAACCAAAGAGCATGCAAATTGAATATGACATTCAAAAGAATTAGCCAAAAAAGCCATGCACCCCACAAGAAGCACTCCACAGTCAGCACAGGAGACAACGACTTTTTCAGAAGCCAACCATGCACCAGACTTCTTCCAGCCGAACCTGACTTCCAAAAAACAGGAGCAACCCTCTCCCTTCAGCAGCCAAGCTTCACACAGATCAGCAACCACTCCTCCAGCCCCAGCACCACAGTAGCAGCACACACGTCCAAAAAGCCTGAGCCAAGCTTCCAAAAAACCACGCCTTTCCCAGCAACAAAACATCTACTGCCTTCACTCGTGACCCAAACCTACAGGGATACACCCACCCAGCTCCAAGCCATGAAAACTTCCTTGTTCATCAACCGCAGCTTGCTTCTCTTTCGGTGGTGAAACTGAAAACCTGGACAAAACTGACCAAAATAGAACACCAAAACCAAGATTCTTTTGCTACGCCAGGCATCAGTGGATTAAAACACAAAACTCCAAGTATTAAAACCATCGGACAACAAGAGCCGCATCATTTTGCCAAGAAAACAAGCTGCAGGCTTTGATACTAAGGAAGGAAAAAGCCAAACAGCCAAGGAGACATGAACCCGCTCAGCATGAAACAATGAATATATCTTTAGTCAGTCCCATCTTCAATATAGATTCAAAAGACAAACCCCTTGCTAAAGAAATCAAAATTCAAGAGAACAGCGAAAAAATCCTGAACCTCGCCAACTCTGATAGCAGAGTCAAACTCATCATAAGTCCAATCCCAACGCTTCACTTGATAGAACAAAACTAAATCCCACCAACATAACTTGATAGAACATAGCCTTCTTAAGAACATCAAGCCTCCAAAGAAAATCAAAACATTCCTCGCAATCAAGAAGAACACCATCCTTGAAAAATAAGCACATAAGAAATAGTCCAATACTCAACAAATCTCTCACACTCTTGAAACCGAAAAACCACAGAAAAGTTTGAATTCCTGAAAACCTAATACCTACGGATCATCAAACTTCTCTCCATTCCAACAAAATGAACGTCTTAAGTAAAGATCTGCCCCATACTACCTATTAGCCTCCAATTCCATCAGTCTCTTTACCACTAACTCATCCTCACAATCAGCAGAGAGTCCCAATAATTTGCCCAGTTCCCATGTCTCCTTCGCTTCATTATACAGTACTTTATTCCTGTTAATGAAATCATCATCTGTCAAAGACTCATTTGCATAAAAACCGTCTAAATTATCTTTTTTCTTTTTTTGAGTCTTCTTAGCTTTCTTACCTTTCTGTTTATTCTTTTGAGAAATTCTGTTCAAAATAACCTCTTCAATTTCTTCAATGGCTTTTACTTTACGCGTTCTTGATCTAGAAATTGGTTCAGAATTTTTCAACAGACTTTCTCCTTTTGGGCTTTCACAATCCACACCATTCCCGACCAACTCATCTTCCAAAACTTTTTCTTTAAAACCTGCCACTCTACTATCAGTGATCACACCTTCATTCACACTTGCATCCACAAGACCAGCTGTAAAAGAGGGACCCGGGATATCATCCATCCCATTAACAGCCTTGAGATTTGAATTATCCATTATTCCAAGAGAGTTAGATTTCATCTCATAATTTTCAGCCGCCCCCTTGTCATTGACTTGTAATGTCAGCATGTCATTCTCAACATTAAAAACCTGATCCACGCCATCTTCAATGTTCCTCGTATCAAGAGCCATGCACGTAGCACTTGATTCTTCCACAAACTCCTCTTCTCTAATTTCAATACCATTTTCAAAATTATCTTCAACCATTTTTCTTACTTCCCTGTTATCATCTTCTTCCAAAAATGGGCACTCACTAGATTCAGAACGAGAAATGGATTTCACAGCTTTTTCAATACCCTTGAAGTTGTTGCAACAGCAATGAAACAAAGAAATAAGATCTTCCCCTACTTCTGTCACTCGAACACGGAATTTTTTACCCCCACAATTCAACAAAATAACTTCATCAATCTTTTCAAAGTGATTTGTCATAATAAACATAGCTCCCCTACTAAAATCATTAAATTTTAAAGTCTTTGCATCCAAAGAAATAAACTCACCCCATATTTCTGCAATACCTTTGAAAGTGTTATAGCTCCAACCATGAAGAGGTACCCCAAAACAAGAGATCCAAGTTGTTCTGTACTTAAAATCAACAGACTCTGACCATGGTTCAACTTCAACAAACCACTCTTTTAACCATGTGCTGTCTTCCAATTCCCTGTTATCACCTTTATTTTTGTAAATTGTTAATGAATGGTGGATTGAAAAATGTTAGAATTTATAACATTCAATTATGAGCATCGGTCATCTGTGAGTACATGTTGATTTGTCACTAATTTCTTCTGTATTATTTCTTTGGCCGAAAGAGAATTCATTTCATTGAACGTTAGAAACATTATACAGAGAGATTCCAACCCCAAATCAGGTTCCGGTGATCATACCTAGCTAATTATAGTTCTGTGGTAGTACGTCACCTTAATTCATCACACTTCTAACCTAAGTTGCTCAATGAAATGGATTTAAAGCCAAAACTGCGTCTAATCCCCATCAAATCTCGTTGACATATACTACTTACGAAATAGAGTTAGTTATTTTTTCCTATGCTCCATTTGTTTCGCAAAATAATGATTTTCAAATTTCTGTATTTTTTTATATTTGTTTGACAGAAAATCGATTGGTTAATGAAAAATTATATAATTCTTTTAAAAATTATCTTTTCCTTTTCAAGCTCATGATAGTTCTACTTAAGTTAGAGCTTGTTAGAGCTTGGACATTATTTGTTTTAAGTTTGGTTTAATTTAACCAACCTAAAATAATAATATATTAATAAAAAATATTTTTATTTAATTTTAAATAAAAAATATTAAAAAAACTAACATTCAATGTTTTAATATTTAATTTAGTAATTCTTAAACAATAAAAAAATCATAAAAAGTAATTTTAAAACATATAAAAAAAAGAGTTTTAAACATATTTTTGAAACACAAAAAGAAAGAGCCAGAAGAAGTATCTCAACAAAAAAAAAATTACTGGCTGATGTTAAAACGTTTATGTATTATCTATTAAATGTACATGTATTTGAACTAATGTATACTTATGGTTAAAAATACTTGTACGTTTGGTCTAGCATCTAAGTTAGCTGCTTTAACCACTTTTACCTCATTCATCCAAGCTAGCTCTACCATTTTTTTTTTGAGGTTTTTGATTTTTTTTTTTTTTTTTTTGGTTCATAAGAGGCATAAGGGATGAGTAGAAAATTGAATATTAAACCTAAACTTTCTTAAAGAGGAGAAAAAACCACCGGATCAAATCTTGGTTCTTGGGATTTTTGTTTTCTTTATTTTGCTTTTATACGTAGAGTAGCGGCAAAAAAGAGAAAATAAAGAATAAATTAGGAGCTGTTCGAAATAAATCAAATATTGATAAGTGTTAGAGTTGAAAGAAAAAACAAGAAGAAGAAGATGAGTTTTTTTTTTTTAAGGATTCATTAAGAGCTTAATGATTAGTTCATTTTTCTCCTATTGATATATAAAATACTTATTTCCTTTTGCTGATTAATTTTTACACGACAATATCAAAATTTAAATGTTCTTATTACATAGCACCTCACCCAATGCGAAGTGTGTGTATTAAATATTTTATGAAATTTAAAGTTTTTAGGCAAAATCTTGATAATCTTAAACTACCTAATGGCCTGACTCTCTAATGTCCCCAGTGGAGTCGCCAAACTATCGTAACGTACTAAGTTTCGAGAAACCTAAAAGCTAGACATAAAACTATGGAGTCGCCACCAACCATTCTAACCTAGGTGTGATTAGTCACCTATTCAAACTAAGGATAAAGCTTGGTCTACGTTAAAAGAATCCTAGGGTTCGGGAGTATGATTACGTATGAGGAAGGGTTAGCACCCTCACAACGCCCATCCTAAAAAGGTACCAAATAATCTAAGGTTATCCTAATTTTGCCTTTTACTTTAATTTCGATATGATTAAATATTGAAAAATCTTTTAAGTCTCGTCCATCAAGCTGGTTGGACAACTTAAAAGTTTTTATCACCTTAAGAGTATTCAAGTAGGACCAATCGCCTTTCTTGAAAAGGTTCCGTTGTCGGATTGTTTAGATATTTTATGCAAACCCTATTTTGACTCCTATCCAATTTCCATTTATTATTTTATCTTATTTTATTCTATTGTTATTATTTTCTTATATAAATTATTATTTCATATATTTTTATATCTTTAAATAAACATGAATTATTTGATATTGAAGATTTTCTTAAAAACCTTCCATCAAGTTGGTAAGACGTTAAAGAAATTTTCTCATCTTAGGAATTTTTAAAGAAACTACTCAAGCACAATTACTTTTAAATTCCATCTTCGGAATAATTCACATTTTAAAATATTTGATTTAATTTCTATTTATTTTTAATTCTAATTAATTAATTTGCTTTTTATTATTTATTATAATGAACTTAATTTTAATTTACTATGTTTAACATAATTTAATTTTTATTTTTATAATTAAATTGATTTATTAAATATTGAAAATATATCCTTAGATCTTTCATTAAGCTGGTAAGACCTAAAAGAAACATCATCACCTCAAGATATCTAAAAGTACTACTTGAGCGTAGTCCCTTTAGAAATCCATCGTAGAAAACTTGTATTTTTATTATTTTATTCTATTTTATTTCTAAATATGTTAATTTTTATAATTCTTTATTTCTAATTTGATTATTTATTCTTTTAATTGCAATTAATTTTAATTGATTCTTATTTCAATTTTTAATAATAAATTTGAATTTTAAATATCAGAAATATCTTTTTAAATCTTTCATCAAGTTGGTAAGACTTAAAAAGAATCTCCTCACCTCAAGATATCTAAAATACTACTCAAGTGTAGTACCTTTAAAATTCCATCGTTGGATAATTACTCATATTTATTCTATTTTAAAATATTTATTATTATATTCTTCTAAGGCATTAATTTGCTAATACTCTGAAATTCTGTTCTATTATGAGTTCCTAATTCGTAGTTCTAAGATTTCCATTCTTAAATAAGTTTACTTTTAAAAATAATAATAGTAATAATAGCATACGAAAGAAAAGAAAATAATGATCATATTATGTATAAATATACACCGAATATTAATCAAATCATATTATTTTAATTATTTCTATTAAACTTATTAAACTAATTTATTTACGAAATCAATCCCTATTAATAAAATTATTTAACAAATTAATATGACTAATATAAACCAAACATATGACCATAAAGCCAAATCAATCAATGTGCTATCTGAAAAAATGGAAAACTCCCTGCAATGCTCCGAAGTAGACGATCTGAAAGCGAGAAGCGTGAAACGAACCAAAAATGGAGACTTCAAAACAAATGAATGCCATATGCAAGATTCGCAAGATCAACCACCATCGTACAAAGATTCTTTGATGAACGCAAGAGAAATGACATCTGGATCTTTCATGAGTAAACCAGCTTTCTATGATGAAGCTTCAGATGAAGAACCTGATGATATGAACGACATACTGTAACGACCCTTTTTACCAAACTTATGAGCCAAAATTTTCCTTTTTCACTTACATTTGGTTGGGCTGTGCTTAGTGTCTCAGATTTATTCTTAAGCTAAACGTACATTAGCTAAATCAATATCCTATAAACGTTTTGATCCCAGTTCAAATTTTCTGACTAAGCATGCAGTCACATATTAAAATTATATTACTTAACAAAATTTATGTCCATCAAAGTTGCATGCATCATTTCTTATCATGAATATACTAAGTGCTTCCTTTAATTACATCCCCCTACTATAAAAGTACTGTAAAACAAGTCTGAATAGAAAATAGATATCTGTACATCATGTACCTTCAAGGGCGATACAAAAACCTCGAAGGACTTGTCAGAACCTCTCGTACAGATCGCCTACTGCAAATAATCTGGAAGGTGGAGAAGTGGGGGGTGAGCTTTTTGGAAAGCCCAATAAGGAATACATATAAAGAGACAGATACCGTAAGCTATATGCAAGTATTCTAAAACGATTAATAAATTCTAAATCATAAGGGATGTTTCTAAAATATGGCATCTTATCCAGTAAGAAGTTCGTGTATTCTGAAAATCATATGTAAACCAAATCAGTACAACAGATTACTTTAGCAAAGTCATGCTATGCAAATATGTAAACAGTCGTCTTCAGAAATCATATCATATTTCAAATCAAATCATAAAAATCCGTACAAAATCATTTTAAGATTTCAAAAATTCAATCATATCAATCTGTATCATATCATTTTCATATTCAGAGTTAGAAAATCAGATATTCAGAAATCAGAAAATAATCAGAAAGTGGAGACATGGCAGTAACTCGGTATACATCAAGCAGCAAAGATATCCTATAAGGATAATAACAGATAGACGTATGGCCATAGTCCAAGTGGTCTACAGTGAACACTGATCAGGTGTCATCTGTGACCGCTGTGGACTGGATCAAATCACACAGCAACATAGTGCGCAAAATTCATATCAGCTACAAATACTGTAGGCCCCGAAGGTCACACTACAGCCATATACTATAGGCCCCGAAGGTCACGCTATAGCCAAATACTGCAGGCCCCGAAGGTCACACTGCAGCCAGATACTGCTGGATCCAAAATATACAGCAGTCCATATACTGCAAGATAACGGTTAGCCAGTGTCTCAAAACATAAGTTTCATAATTCAAAGTTCAAATCCGTAAGTTAAAACATGCAGATATTTATAAAAGTTCATAAAGCAGATTATTGCATAAAATCAGAATCATTTTCCAAATATTTAAAAACTTAATAATTTCCAAAATATATATAAAGAAATAGGTTTTAGTGTTATGATTTACAATAAATCCATAAAACCAAATTTAAGCTAGAAAAGTCATAAGTCTTTAAAATCATGCAATTTAATAAACTTTCAATTAAACTTGAATTCTTTAGATAATTCATGCTAATGCAGAGTTTTATAAATCCAAATTCGGAGAAGTATTTTCAAACTCATAAAGGTTCCGAAAATCAATTAAAATGCAAGGAATTCCAAAAAAAATCCGAAAACTTTATAACTTTACATAAATATTTCTAAAACACTAACTTTAGGTAATTTTCATAAAATAAAATTTACTTTGAAAATTCACGAATATACTAAAATCATGCAATTTAATATTTTCAAGATTGAATTTCCTTAAAAGTTTTATTCTTAAAAAGTTTTCTTAGCTTTTTAGTCGAAATCGCAGAAATCAATATTCTTACGAAAATTCGATAGCATGACGGTATCAAATTTCTAAAGCCTTGCAAAGCATACGTAATTCATAAAACACAATGCAATTGATCTTAAAATCATTTCAGTATCTCCTACGTTCCTTATACATATCCCTTACCTCAATCAAGCACAATCGAAATCAAATCAAGCAGTCCTGTAGTCGATATTCAACAATTGAGCTTGTATAATCCCACTCACCAACTTACTCCCGGACTGCAGAAAACTCATTTAAATATTTTTAATTTTCGAATCATCACTATTTATTTGACTCAATTGAGAATTCCATAATGTAACATTTAACCATATAATTACCAACTCTCTAAGTTTAAATCAAATTAACACATCCTTACCTTTGAAGATCCTCAAAACCAAGCCTTCCTCAAGCTCCCTTTAAATCTCCACTTCTTTAAATCTCTATCCAAATCCTACAAAATATTTTAAATCCTAATTACCATGACAAGTATATATATATATATATATATTTATGCATGTGTATGTACATATAGGCACATATCAACCCAAAAATAATATTTTCTTTCATATTCTTTCTTTTCTTTCTTTCTTCTTCTATTTTTATTATGATTGTTATTATTTTCATCCTTCTTTACCTGTCTCTTGGCTGGTTCAATACGGCAACAAACAACCCATTGTCAGCCTTGTTTTTTTTCTTATCTTCCTTTGCTTTCAAGGCCACCCCTGAACAGCCCCTATACCAATCTCATATAGCAACTCTTCAATGCTTCAAAACACCTTTTAACCACCGTTCCATGCCACTTACAGCTCCAATTTCACAACTTCAAAACCGACCTAAATCCAACCTTGAAAATAGCAAAATCTTAGATCCAGCAGCCACTTTAAAATGTGTTTAAAGATCAACCAAAAAGAAACCACCAAAGCTATCTTACACTGCCATGTTTTTCTGGTTGGGCTCGAGACTTTGTTCCTCACGTGGAGCTGCTGTTTTACCCTTGTCTTGGCCTCTTGAAGTCTCACGAAACCTCCCTTATGTACTGCTCACAACCAATCAACAACCAGCCTCCAACTCCACCCTTGCTATTCACGTCTATTACCGTAAGAACTACATTACATGGCGTTGAAGATGGCACCCGAACCACAACTAAACCTCGGCATTTCCTCTGTTTCTAGGCCCTCTTTACCAGCCTTCCAACAACTGACCTAAACCGCACAAAATACACATAATCTTGAACGCCAACTCATTCCTGTTTGTGCCGAGAAAGGGACGAACCCTACTGCTGTGTTCTCTCTTCTGTTATTTCTTTTCTTTACCAAATGACTGCAGCTCCTCCCTTTAACAGCCTTCCGACCTTCACTTCTCACGTGCAGTCAGCCATCAAAAGCCACGTTCCAACCTCTCCCTTCTTCTGCCGCTGCAGTTGCTCTTTCTTTCAAGGCTCTCTTCCTCTCTTTCTCTCGTGGCTTCCAGCTCTGTTTTCACGTTTTCTTCCTTCTCTTCTGTCTTTTCTCTTTTTGCTTTCTTTTTTATTTTAACCGGGTTTTGTTTTGTTTAAAAGAAATAAAGGCTGGTTTTGTTTTGTCTAAAGAGGCAGAGCCTCTGTCCGGTTTTCTCCTAATCTGTGGATTCCACTATGGTTGATGGAAGTCGGTGGCTTCCTAAGGAAGCCAAATCTGAATTTCCCTCCCGTTTCTTCTTTTCATTTTTTTTATTATTTTTTATATATATGTCGGTCTGCAGTTTGCAGACGTGTTTGGTGAGTAAATCTCACCAAACCGAGTCAAGCTAGGAAGGTTGTCTAGCTATTATTTATATATATATGATTTATATTAACAAATTTATATTTATAACATATATTTTATGAATTTATTTTTTTTATATATTTTATTTCTTTCATCTCTTTAATATATATGTATATATTCCTTTTATCCCTTTAATATACATATATATTATTTTATTTAATGTACATATATATTTATTTCCCTAATTTAAGTCATAAAATATCATTTTAATTTAAGTTCCTAAAATTAAATCATTACTAAATTAATTTATTCTTATAACTTTTGAATATTTAATATAACTTATACTTGTCTAAGTTATATTTGTTTACTAATCGATGTCAAAAATCACGATTATCACACATTCCTACCATCCTCTTATCAAAGGAAGTGAAGAACAGAATCAGGAACCCATGGAGAACAGCGATTATTGTTAAAACATTTGGGAAAACTGTGGGATATCACTTCCTACTTCCTAGAGTCAATGCACTATGGAAACCATGCGGTAGAATGGATTGCATTGATTTGGGGGAAGACTATTTTTTGTTTAGATTTCAGAATGTCGATGATTTCTAGAGGGTGATATACGGTGGCCCTTGGTTCGTCGGGCAACATTATTTGACTATGAGATTGTGGGAGCCGGGATTCATTGCAGAAAAGTCGAAATCCTTCTCCACCACAGCTGTGTGGGCAAGACTACCTGGACTTCCCATAGAACTGTTTGACCGAAGCATCTTACAAAGGGTGGGGAATCAGTTGGGAACTTTGTTAAAGATTGATTCCTTCACTGAGATGAATTCTAGAGGCCGATTTGCAAGGATATGTGTACAAATTGATCTTGATAAACCATTGATCCCTAGAATTAGAATCGGCAATATTATACAGCCCATTCTTTACGAGGGAGTAAACCTTTGTTTCCAATGCGGAAAGATTGGACACAGAAAAGGAAATTGTCCTCAAGAGATGAACCCAATGGAGGAAAGCCAAACAACTAACAAAGATGAATCTGTTGTTAGGACTGACAAGAACGAGGAAACCATTAAAGAAGTCGAGGAAGGTGCATATGGCCCTTGGATGGTGGTTACAAAGAGGAAATGGAAACAATCCAGAGCAAGAAAATCGGGTGAGGATGAACCGGAAAGAGACCCAACCCACAATAGAAAAGACAAAGGCAAATTAAAATTGTCAACAGATCTGACTATGGAAAAGCAACGAAACAATTTGGGACAAGACAGTGGAGTGAAAACAAACCCTCCAAACTAGCGACAACAAAGCAAAGCCGTGCCATCTGGGAAAGCTGCGCTAGAGAAAAAATTTGACATAATCCCACCCAACCAAATTCCAAATCTGAGTCCCATTTCAGTTCAAATGGAACCAAGTAAGCACAACCAAATTTTTATGTTTACAGGAGAGTGTTTTAACAAGGAGACGCCGAAAGAAAAACTCGTGAACAGACAAGATCAAAACAGAGGCGAGCCCAAAAAGTCAAACAATGGAAGAGCCTCAAGATACGTGGCAAAATCTGGAGGTAATGTATTTGATCTTGGAAGGAAGGACAATCCACATAAGAAAGGCTCTGGAGATTTTACTCAGGGAACAGTCAATGGAAACAGATTGGAACTTGGAGTTGATAATGAGAGCGTGGAACAACGTTCGATTCTCCATCGACATAGGAGACCCACAACCTTACCTCCATTTGATGGAAGAACAAAGGAAAAGGTTTATACCGGAACAAGTGGAATCCCTCCCACCTCTCGGAGGAACGACACTAAATCAGGTAAGCATAGACACAGTGAGGATTATGAAACTCCAGGAGAATTCGGAGGAAGCTATGCTATGGAAGACTCGCCCAATGAAGAATTCTCTGACACTGATGATCAGGGAGGAATAGGTAAAACAGGAGACCAATCTCGAATACACCCTGATGATAATTCGACAATATCATCACACGCCGAATTTAATATGCAGGAAGTGGTCCTAGGAGATCCAGTTCATGCCGAAACTCGCAGAATGGTTATTGAATCCATCAGACAATAATCCATTCCTAATGAAAGGCATTTTTTGGAATGCTAGAGGGGCGGCCAGTCCCAACTTCAAGAGAGCTTTCATGGATCTCACAAGAATTAACAGCCCGAGCATCGCCATAATAGTGGAGACAAAAGTATCGGGAGATAGAGCTGAGCAGATTTCTAACTCACTTGGCTTCGATAGAACTTTCAGGGTGGATGCTGACGGCTTCTCTGGAGGTATATGGATATTGTGGCAGAGTGCTGAAGTCACTGTGAACATCCTCCAATTCACCAACCAAGTAATCCATGCAACAATTCAGGTAAACTCTTCCCCTTCTACTCATACGCCTTGTAGTCCTTGGATGTTTTCTGCTATATATGCAAAACCTGTCTATGTTGCAAGAAGAATACTTTGGGAAGAACTATCCGAATTTGCTAAAACTCACTCCATGCCATGGGCAATGGTGGGAGACTTCAACGAACTTTTAGAGGAAGCGGACAAATTTGGAGGAAGACCGATAGTACAAAGTAGAGCTCGTCGATTTCGTCAATGCATGGATGACTGTGGTATGCTGGACTTAGGATTCTCTGGCCAGCAATATACTTGGATTGGCAAAGATCAACATGGAAGGGTGATCCGTGAGAGATTAGACAGAGCATGGGCGAATGGGAATTGGAAACTAAAATTTCCAAACACTACTGTTTCACACCTTACGAAAGTTTATTCTGACCACAACCCCATTCTCTTTGATACTTCTCAAAATTTACCCCGAATAGGAACAAGACCGTTCAGATTTGAACCAATGTGGTTCACACATTTAGAGTTCAAAAGCATAGTTAGAGGCTCTTAGCTACAAGCAGATAATTCTATCCTACAAGCCATCCCAAAGTTCCAAGAGAACATCACTCACTGGAACAAATGCACATTTGGCAATATTTTCCACAAGAAACGCAAGATTCGTGCCAGGTTAGACGGGATCCAAAAGGCTCTATCCTCAGAACATGATGAGTGGCTTCTCAATCTTGCAATAGAACTTGAATCTGAATACCAACACATTTTAAAACTTGAGGAAGAATTTTGGGCCATCAAATCACGTGTTGATTGGATTACGGATAGAGATAGGAACACAAGATTCTACCATTTGAACACAATCAAACATAGAAGACACAATAAAATCATCAAGTTGAAAGACACAATGGGCAATTGGATGTCAAATTTGGAAGAAATTCAAGTGGCGATTTCGGACCATTTCTCTAATCTTTTCACCACAGAAAAAGAGGTTAGCAACCTGTCCCCATCGATTCAATGCAGGTTTGGTAATGATTTATCTTCAGAAGAAATTCATAAGCTTAATGCTGAGATTTCATTTACTGAAGTCCTCAAGGTAGTCCAATCAATGAAACCTTACAAAGCTCCAGGACCTGATCGTCTTCACCCGATCTTCTTCTAGAGATGTTGGGATATCATCGGTCCATCCGTCGTTGATCTAGTTCGAAACATCTTCATATCGGGACAAATCCCTCCAAAAATTAACAAATGCTTCCTGTGTTTGATCCCAAAAACCCAAAGACCAGAATCTCTCAACAATTTTCGCCCTATTAGTCTTTGTAATACCATATACAAGGTTGTTACAAAAGTATTGGTTAATAGAATCAGACCTATTCTTTCTCGAATGATTCACCCCCTGCAGACTAGTTTTATTGCGGGCAGGAGAGCGCAAGACAATGCTATCATTGCTCAAGAAATCACTCATTCATTCAAGAGGAAAAAAGGCAAGAAAGGATGGATGTTGGCAAAAATTGATCTTGCTAAGGCATATGATCGGCTAGAATGGGAATTTATTAGGGAAGCTCTTATCTTCTTCCAATTTCCTGATAAATGGATCAAGCTAATCATGTCTTGCATATCTTCCTCAAGCATGTCTATACTTTTCAATGGAGAACAAAGCAATGTGTTCTCGCCTTCTAGAGGGTTGCGTCAAGGAGACCCACTCTCACCATACTTGTTCATCCTTTGCATGGAGTTTCTATCGTTAAAAATCTTTGAAGCTTATAAAGATAAATGCTGGGAGCCAGTCCAACTCAATAGGAACAGCCCCAAGTTGTCACACCTTTTCTATGCGGACGACTTAATCCTTCTTGGTAAAGCTTCAATTGAAACTTGCAATTCCATGTTAAGTATACTCAAGGATTTTTGTAGCAAGTCTGGACAAAAAGTTAACAAAGAGAAATCTTCTTTGGTTTTCTCTAAAAATGTTGAGGATGACATGAAGAGAAATATTAGTGATATCATGAGTATCCTCTTATCGAATGAACCTGAAAAATATTTGGGATTCCCAATCTTCAAAGGACGTCAGAACTCAAGTTACATATTCTTAATAGAGAAGGTTCATAACAAGTTGGCAGGATGGAAGACTCAAATCCTTTCTTTTGCTGGGAGAACGACACTTGCAAACTCAGTTATTAACAGTATTCCTCTCTATTATATGTAAGGAAGTAACATACCAATTGGTATTTGTAAGGAGCTGAACAAGATCACTAGGAACTTTATTTGGGGATCTTCAAATGAGCGTAAGAAAATGCACATGGTTAATTGGAACACTGTCACTAAGCCTAAAAGAGATGGCGGGCTAGGAGTCAAAGACTTGAAATGTCTCAATGAAGCAAATATGATCAAACTAAGTTGGAGACTCCTAACTGAACTAGATAACATGTGGGCTAAAGTTTTGAGATCGAAATACTCTAGAAATGGAACTTTTGTTAAAAAAGCATGCTCCCCTATATGGTCAAGCATGAGGAAGACGTCAAGCTTCTTGGAAAAAGGAATTAGATAGGTGACAAAATCTGGAAATCAAGCTTTATTTTGGGAAGATAATTGGACAGGTCTGGGACCCCTTAATAGAATCGTGTTTGGACCTTGGACACCACAGCAAAGAAACATGGTAGTGAGATCAAATTTTAACAATAGGGAAGGATGGTGCCTCAATCAGGTCGAAGCACCTATCCCGAAAAACATTGAAGATAAAATCCAAGCAATACCTCTCCAATGGGAAGGTTCAGACCAAGACACTATCGCTTGGGGAACTACTCCTACAGGGGAATTTTCCTTAAGCTCTACTTACAGCATGATTAAAAATCAGGAGGTTGCTTCTGACTCTAACTGGAAACTTATTTGGAAAACACCCACTCTGCCAAAAATTCAATTTTTTCTTTGGCTCTGCTGTCATAAAAAACTAGCAACGAAAGAAGTCCTCGCTTCCAGAGGAATTCTGACTGACACTTCCTGTCCCAGATGCGGAAGGGAGGAAGAAACCATCTCTCATTGTCTTAGGGACTGTATTCACGTTAGAAGCCTTTGGGAGTCCATCATAATTCTGTGTTTGATAGTGATACTTTTGAAGGTGATTTAACAGTTTGGATATTTGCAAATTTGAGAACTAACATGCACACAAATTATGAAGGGGTCCCGTGGAATATTGTTTTTTCCTTTGTAATATGGCAGGTTTGGATTAGCAGGAACAAACTAATCTTTGAAGGGATTACTGAAGATGTCCACTGCTGGTCCCACAAAGTCAAAATTAAAGCTAAAGAGTTCTGGGCAGTGACTGGCATAGAGCAGCAAAAGAAGAGAACAACCCAGATTAACGTTGGATGGAGTCCACCTCCTCCAAACTTCTTTAAACTAAATACTGATGGGTCTTCTACTGGAAATCCCGGATCGGCAAGTGCAGGGGGAGTGTTTCGTAACTCAGAAGGAACATGGATGGGGGGATTTAGTAGAAACGTCGGTAACTCTTCCAGTGTTCTAGCTGAACTCTGGGGATTAAAAGATGGTCTGCAGTTGGCTGTGGAAAAGGGTTTCAACAATATCATTGTTGAAACTGATTCTCAATTAATTGTAAGGTATGTTCTTGAACATGTTAATGTTTCCCATACTCATTTTGCTATCATTTCTGATTGCAGGGCACTTCTTAGCAAGCTGGAAAATGCCAGGTTAATGCATGTGTTTAGAGAAGCTAATATGTGCGCAGATGCCTTAGCGAAAATGGGAAGATCCTTAGCTGAACCTTTTGTGTTTTTTACTTCACCGCCTGTGGCGATATCTCTTCAGTTGCTATATGACAAAATGGGCTGTAAATTACCCAGAGACATTACAAGTTGTAACCCTGACAGGGGAATTGAAGTTTAATATAATTATATGTACCTTTTTCCACCAAAAAAAAATAAAGCCAAATCAATTAAAAAAATGATAAATAATACAAAAGAAATGACTTTGGCGTACAGTGGATAGAATTCCACTTTAAAGCATAAGGCTAACCTTTTTACAATTGATGAGACGTTGCAGTTTTGGTTTTTTATATATAAAAAAAATCCTTTTCTTTCTTTTCAAACCACTCTCACTTCTTTTCCTTTGTTCCTTCTTTTATTCTCAATTGGCGAGGTGATGGATGATGATGCAATAAAGAGCAAGGATGGCAAGGAGGTTCAAGCAACAGCAAAGTGGCGGTGTGTTTTGCACAATGAGCAGGGACGCAATAGCGGTGAAGATGGTGAAGGGCAGTGCAGGGGACGATGATGGTATTGCAAAGCCGGGTTGAAGATGATTATTGATTTGGTTGTTTTTCGATCAACTCATGAACTGCCGCCTCCCCCTCCTTTTCTTTTTCTTATGTTCTTATTTAAATAGACCTAGATCTCTTTTTATTTTAGGTAAAAAAAATCAAGAATCAATCTTTTTAGGAAATTTTTAGATTTCAAGTATCGGATCTTAAATCCGATATTAATTCTGATTTTCCTTTCCACAAGATTTAAATTTCAATATTTAATAGTCTCACTTAAGTTTGCCTTCCTATCAAAATTAATTCTGATTTCCTTCCTTTTTATTATATTTTACAAAAAATAAAAAAAAATCAAAATCCAAAATTTATTCCTAAATTTAATTTAAAAATAAAAAAGAAAAATAAAAATCAATAATAAAAAAATGTAAAAACTAACTAATTAAAAATGTTTGAAAAAAACCCGGATAAAAATGGTGTCTACAATGCACATATGAAATTTTGAATTTGAAATTAAATCGTATATATCATATATATTACAAGGTACATATTTGCGTGTCACGTATTACTGATGTGGACTTCTATGTGGATAATATATATTGTTGACACGTAAGCTTTGGAATAATTACCATATATAGCTTAAATCCTATCTTACAGTTGACTTAATTTATTATAATAAAATTTGGAATAAATATGAAATTCAAATTTGGCAACTAATTAATTTAGATATTTATTTAATTGGCAGTGAATATATACTATAAAAGTAATTAGAGTTATTAACGTAATTTTGAAAACTCATAAATGTTTTGACTTTTGAATTAGTTTAATTCCAAAATATTAACCTACTTAAATTTGTGCAAGCAACCGTACATATATAAATAATTCAGATTATGCACATATGAAATATTGAATTTGAAATTAAATTTGTGATATATTACATGTACATGCTCGCATGTCAACTAAAATTTTAAAAAAAATTTATTAACTAAACCAAAATATATAAAAGTAAGTCATTAATATCATGTATATTATTTAAATATTTAAAATTGTTATTTTTCTAAATATAAAAAATCATATATAAAACATATAAATTTACAAATATATATATGTTTACTTACATATATAAATAGATAAAATTAATTTATGCATTGTACGATACTTTCGGATATAAATATAAATACATTTATGTTATCATCATTATATATATACATATATATATATATATGCATATTTATATTATATGTATATAAAATGCATATTTACAATAATGATTATTAAAGTCAATAATAAAAATCTACCTCAAAATGTTGCTCTAACGCTTAAAATTTGTTAAAATATACGTTTAGTTTTTATTTTAACATTTTATTAGTGTGCTTAATAATGTAATTTATAATATGTTTCCATTTTCTATTCTTCCATTTGTTTATGTTATGTTTACAAACATATATACGTTTACTTACATATATAAATAGATAAAATTAATTCGTGCATTGCACGATACTTTCATATATGAATATAAATACCTTTGTGTTATCACCATTCTTTACATATATATACATATATAATATACACATTTACATTAATGATTATTTATGTAACATCCCAATTCTACAATATAACATAACATTCACTTACAATCACACTTAATTATCGGTTGGGCTGTCTGTGATGCTTAACAACTCCTAATACTTGAATAAGAATTAGTACTCTTATTTCTCTTACTAATATGGAAATATGAATTATTAAATTATTTCCTTAATATGTATATACATTTCCTTCCGTTTAAAATAGTACTGTACCATTTTACTAAATATATAAAAGAATACAACATACCTTCGATATTAAATCTCTGGAAGGTAATTCTCTTAGTCCAAAATCAATAATCTGTGAAGTGGAAAATAAGGAGTGAGCGACAACGTGCTCAGTAAGGAAGGTGTATGCTGCTTTATAAAAATAAAAACTATATCCCCAAAACGTCATATTTGTCCTAACAATCAAACCCATCAGGAAAACAATGAATATAGTTAACATTAAACAGGATTCAATAGATCCTTTCAGTAAACAGAAATCAATAAGTTGAGACTAGGCAACAAACAAATCATGCTCTCATTGTTCCCTCAGGAACACAAGTCGTCCGCTTTTGGGGTGCACCCGTAGGCCATCGCCCCTCACGGCTATCTCTGCTAGATCTATGGCCATAATCTATAGGTGGTCCTTGGGTCCACTTGCCAAGTGACCTCGAGACCGCTGATGACTTAGCAGGTCCATCAGCCTTGTGACGCCCTGAGGTGCACCCGTTGGTCCATCGACCCGAGCCACCGCCCCAGGTGAGTCATGCAATTACATGAATAATAATGCATGAACTCAGGGCCAAAAGTCTCAAAATCATATTTATAGCTCAAAATACCTTTAAGGAAACATATTTATGAATTTAAATCATTTAAATAAATAAAATTTCCGAAAAGGTATAATTCTCATTTTCGTAGAGAATGCAAATTGAAATTTGTTTGCCCATGGTCAGCTCGCCCATTTTGGCTCGCCCATGGTCAGCTCGCCGCTAACTTTAGCCTTTTAACACGAGTAAACTGGCTCGCCCAAAACGGCTCGCCCATGTTCAACTCGCCCATAGCTAACTCGCCCATGGTCAATTCACCTCAAAAAGGTTTTATATTTTCTATTTACAAAGATAATAAAAATAGCCCATTTTTCGTAGGAGAAAATACGGTTAAAATTTGCTCGCCCATGGTCAGCTCGCCATTATGGCTCACCCATGGCAGCTTGCCCAGTACGGTGAAATAGAGTTCTCCCGCCAACATTTTCCTCTAAAAACAAGTTAAACTAGCTCGCCTTTAGCGGCTCACCCATGGTCAGTTAGCCCATTATGGCGTTGCCCTTAGTCAACTCGCCCAATGGCACAACCATGGTCTACTCGCCCATCTTTATAAAAACATAGGTTATTTTCTTTGGCTCGCCCAAAATTAAGTTAAAACTGGGTTTGCCTGCCTAAAATAACATAAAAGGGTTCGTTCACTTTGACTCGCCCGCCTTATGCCAGTTCACCCAAATCAAAATGATTTATCAAACGAATGCATGTCATAAACCAAAACATTTTTTCAATATTTTCATAATAATTTACTCCACAGGACATGCATTTTACTTCACATACAACTTCCTTACCTGGTCTCTTCAAAGCTTAGCTTCTCGCTCGCCTTTATCAACTCTCAATTTCGGGCTACAAAACAAATCATCAAGACCATCAATATATTTTCTTTTCGAATATTTCCTCAAATGATTAATATTTTTCCTTTCAAATATTTGCGACACTTAGGCGAGATTTGAGTCAAATCTACAGCTCGCCATTCTCCCAACATAGCTTGCCAGTCGTTAATGGGCTTACACGTGGAAACTCGCCCAATCCTACTCGCCATTCAATTATTGGCTTATTCATGGGAGTTCGCCCAACATAGGAGCTCGCCCAACATTCGATTCGCCCACTATGCATGTGAGCTCGCCTAAATTCGCCTGACACGGCTTTTATTCAAAGGTGGGCTCGCCTATGAGTCAAATTAGCATGTGGCGACCTTTTTTTATTTCCTACTCGCTATATTGGCAATCACTAACTTCCCACATGGGCGATCACAATAGTTGCCATTCTTGCCCTTTTTGGGTGATCCTACCTCGATCTATTTGGGCGATTACATGCCCTCGCTTATTCTCGCCCTTTTGGCGATTAACACATCCATATCTTTTGGGCGAGTAGCCTTTTCTTTTCTTTTAATTATCTTACATCATCAACTACAATTTCAGCTCAATTTCATTTTATTCTACTTCTATGATGTAACAAAATAAATCAAAAGCAGGCTATAATCATGCTTCTCATGCTTGAATTCATAGAATTATATCATTCAATATCAAAAAACCATTAAATCTCACCTTGACCAAATGAGTGTCTCAAAACAGAATGTTATTTTCTGTTTTGATTTCAGCCTTCCTCTCTTCTTCCTTTGATGCTTAAATGATGGAGGAAAGATTGGAAATTAAGAGGTTAACTCTTTAATCTATGAATTTTCTCTGGCTAGAAGAAATGGTTAAAATAGAACACAACTCAACTCCCAAAATGGCTCTCTCATAGTGAAGCAGAATCGGTGATGAATAAGTAAAATTGGCTGAGGTCTTTGCTTCTTTTATGTCTCCATATATTCAAGACAACCAATAACAATTAACCACCTAGCATCTTATCGTATCTCTTCATTATTTGTTGCATTAAACTTCATTTAATGCATGAAGAAAACTACAGCACAAGATGGCAAGGAAGTCATCCTTTCCACACGCCTTTTGCTTCTTTTTCTTTTTCTTATACTTCAGCAATTAATTGCTCTCCTATTTTCTACCATCAAAGTCATCCTTCAGCAGCCTTTAAAAAGGCTAGGCGACAACATCTCAAGGACGCAAGGTTGGCGTGGACTTGGTTTCTTGGCTGACCAATTAAATTGCTTCCAATTCCTTGTTTCTTCACATTTGTTCATGCTTCATTTAATGCTTTCATATCATAATTACTATCTTCAATTTTTTTTTTCAGATTAAATCCCATCTATTTCTTGTTGCATTTTGATATTTGTTTTTTCTTTCTTTTATACACCATACTATAAATCTTAACTTAAAATGAACAGTGAAAATTCACATTCAATGTTTTCTTTAATTTTACTAGAAGAATTTATTTCCACTATCAATCATGTACAAATATGATATATAGTACAAAAAAATTCGGGTCTTACAATTTAGGTCAATAATAAAAATTTACCTCAAAATGTTGCTCTAACGCTTGAAAATTATTAAAATATATTTTTAGTTTTTATTTTAACATTTTGTTAGTGTGCTAAATAATATAGTTTATAATATGTTTCCATTTTTTATTCTTCCATTTGTTTATGTTATGTTTTGAATTTTATAATTTTTTAATTAAATATGTAATTCTTTTTTGATTAGATATCTTTATTATATAATAAATATTTTATATACTATTATTATCTAATACACTATCAATGAAGTTTTTAGACTCCATAAGAAAGACTAAGATGATGATATAAGCTCTTTATCAATATTAAAAAATAAAAAATAAATAAAATGGAAATATGTACCATTATTTTAAAACCGTTTATGAAATTTAAAATCCTTACTGACAATGTATTATATTATAATCATCTTATATATTTTTAAACATATAAATTAAATACTATTATTTTAAATATTTATAAATTTAAATAATTAATATTAATTCGTGCATCGCACGAGTAAAATCTAGTTGATATATAAAATACTTATTTCCTTTTGCTGATTAATTTTTACACGACAATATAAAAAATTAAATGCTCTTATTACATAGCACGTCACCCAAAAAAGAAAAGTGACAGACGCGCAGAAAGTTACCGGTCAAGTGGAAGCATTTTCAAGAGAAAAAAATAGTGAATACGTGACGAGGAAGATGGCCGAATGGGAAGCGGTTGGTGCATTAGTGCATTTACGACTTTTTTATTCTATCGAAGCTTAATCCACTCTACAATTATTAAGGCCGGCATGAAAGCACACAGGGAGAGAAAGATGCAAGGTGGTCAGTGGCCCATATATTTCAAATTTAATAGTTCTCACATGGTGAGCAAGTTCTATTAATCAACAGGCAGAGAAAGTTGTTTGGAATAAAGAAATTGTGTTTTATAATTTTTTATTTATAGTAAAAAAATGAGTGTAAAAATTTGAAAAAAAAATGTAATAAAATCGTAATATAATCAATATAATCTGAAAAAAAATTAAAACAAAATTTTAACTAAATCTAAAAAAAATTATAAAATTTGTCAATGATAAAGCAAAACACTGAGTACAGGCGGCGGGACTTTAGAGAGTTCCACTAGGAAGAATTCTACATATTTTTATGGTCACCAAGTGGATGCGTAAGTCTAGATCAAGAGAAAAAAATGACTACGGAATTGAGAGTTGAAACCATCCGAACGGAGAGCATCAAACCTTCTTCACCAACTCCGATTAACCTGAAAATTTTCAATCTATCGCTTCTTGATCAGATGACTCCTGTGGTTTACATACCGTTGGTCTTCTGGTACCCAGGAGAGGCTGCTGCTAATGACCATTTTCTCGAGGCTAAAGAAAGATCCCGGCGGCTTAAGAAATCGTTATCCGAAACGCTAACTCGCTTCTACCCTTTTGCAGGCAGGATAAACAACAACTTAATCGAATGTAATGATGAGGGGGTTGACTACATCGAAGCTCGAGTCAACTGCCTTCTCCAGGACATCCTCAAACAACCCGATGGCGATTTGCTGAGGAAATTTCTTCCTGTAGAACCAGAATCAACTGAAGCAGCAACAGGACGCATATTACTCGTTAAAGTCAACTTCTTTCAATGTGGTGGCATGGCAATTGGCGTAAGCATTTCACACAAGATCGCTGATTTATACACCTTGGGCAAATTTATCAACAGTTGGGCTGCCACTACTCAAGATTCCAACGCGGTGATGTTTCCCGAATTTGGTTGTGCTGCATCGTTTTTACCACCTACTGATTTATCATTCAGAATGCCTGCCATGGAATTCAAGTGTCAAAAGGCTGCTATGAGAAGGTTGATGTTTGATGCTTCAAAGATTTCAATGCTCAAGGCTCGATCCGCTAGTACAGCCGTGCCACAGCCTACGCGCGTTGAAGCTGTGGCAGCACTCATGTGGAAATGCGCAATGGCTGCGTCGGCATCAAATCTTGGCGGTTTGACGAAGTCATCTGTGGTGCGCCAAGTTGTCAACTTGCGTAAAAGGTTGAAACCTCCCCTGCCTGAGAACTCTGTCGGCTATCTTGTATCTTACTTCACTGTACAGACACAGGGTGGTGAAACGGAATTGCAGGGCCTGGTTAAACAATTAAGGAACGGAATCAGAGAATTCGGTGAAAACTATGTGAAGAAACTTCAGGGGAGTGAAGCAATCTCAACAATTTTTGAGGCTGCCAAAGAAGTAGGAAACCTGTCAAAAAGAGATGATATTACTTTCTACAACTGCCTCAGTTGGTGCAGATTCGATCTATATGAAGCTGATTTTGGATGGGGAAAACCCATATGGGTTAGCGTTGCCGGTGCTGCAGCCCCAAATATCTTCCTATTGATGGATACAAGGGACGGTGGGGGAATAGAAGCAAGGGTGTTCTTGAGTGAAGCGGAAATGGCCTTCTTTGAACGTAATGAAGAGCTACTTGCATTTGCTTCCGTCGATCCAAGTGTTTCCGGCTCAGTTATTCAGTCTCTACCGGGACGATGCTCGGTAAACTTCTCAAAATGAAAAAATTTCTTGCGTCTTATAATATATATATATATATATATATATATATGTATACACACACATATACTCGTGCGATGTTATGGGTTTATTTTACTTTACAATTTTTAAAGTTAATAAAATTGATTATTAGATAAGAGTTGTTAATCATAAGAAATATTTAATTCCTTCATATTGTGTAGTACAAAAGAGAAACATCTTTATTATGGAAAGAGTTTATATATCAAATAAAATGTCCAAAAATAGTTTTTTTTGAGAAATTTAGATCATCTTGTGTAAAGATTATGAAATGAACTAAATAATATTCAAGAATAACATTCAAGAAGAAGAAGAAGAAGGGAGAAAGAAGAAATCTGTAATTGAATTGATCAGAGGAGACTTATTTTTGTTCTGTTACATCACAACGTTTATATAAACAAAAGCATAAGGCTTATCTAGCTGGCAGTTAGGTAGCTACAGTTGTAACTACCTAACTGTTAGTTACTTCTGTTAATATGCCCCTGAAAACGAAACACTCCACTTCTAGTCTTCTGTGAACCACCAACATGTTGCCGTAAACCAAGCACTTCCCCTGTAAGCTGGGCACCCCTCTCTTGAACTGTAAGTTTGGCTCTTAGCCGAGCAAAATTGGACAAGAACAAAGGTTTTGTCAAAATGTCAGCAGTTTGATCATAGGCTGGGATGTGATTAACTGCTATAAGCTTTTGCAAAACTTTTTCTTTAACAAAGAACATGTCCAATTCCATGTGCTTAGTTCTGGCATATTGAACTGGATTAGCAAATAGGGCTACAGTAGACAAATTATCACACCAGATATGTGGCTTAACTGGAAGAATAATACCAATCTCAAACAATAAGGATTGAATCTAAATTATTTCAGCAGTTAAACTGGCTAGACTTCTAAACTTAGCTTCTGTACTTGATCTTGACACTGTATGTTGCTTCTTTGAGCTCTAAGCAATGATATTACTCCTTAGGAATACACAGAAACCAGACATAGATCTTCTGTCATCTGGATCGAAAGCCCAATCAGAATCTGTAAACCCTGTTAATGTTAGAATTGGTGAGGGTTTCAACAAAATCCCATGCTCCAAAGTACCAACAAGATATCTGAAAACTCTTTTAAGAGCTTTCCAATGAGTATCCAACGGCTGGTGCATAAACTGAAGTTTGCTAACAGAAAAAGATATATTAGGTCTAGTCACTGTGACATGTTGCAAAGCACCAACAGCACTCCTAAATTTCTGAGCATCCTCAACAGGGGAACCCTCATTAGCTGACAACCTCAAAGAGCTGACCATAGGAGTAGGCACTGATCTAGCATGTAACATATTAAACCTTTGTAATAGTTCTTTGATGTACTTGGACTGAGTAAGTAAGATGCTAGTCTTCAATCTGTGAACTTCAATGCCTAAAAAGAAATTTAAGGAACCAAGATCCTTAAGTGAAAAGGCTGTGTCCAAAGCACTAACCAGCTTGTCAATTACATCAACAGAACTACCAGTAATTATAATGTCGTCTACATAAACCAAAACATACAAGCATACAGAATTGGACTTCTTAATAAAAAGTGACTGGTTAGATTTGGAAGAGAAGAAACCCTGTTGAAGCAAAAAATTCTGAAGCTTGTCATACCAGGCTCTTGGTGCCTGTTTTAGACCATATAAAGCTTTGTTTAGCTTACATACCAGCTTCTGACTTCCATGTTGAACTTCAAACCCAGGTGGCTAATGCATATACACCTCCTCATTTAAGTTGCCATTGAGAAATGCATTATTCACATCAACTTGTCTAAGATTCCAACCTTTAGACAAAGCTAGAGTAAGAATAGTCCTAATTGTAACAAGCTTTACAACTGGACTAAATGTCTCCCCAAAATCGATACCAAGCTGTTGGAGATACCCTTTGACCACCAGTCTAGCTTTATACTTGGCCACTGAACCATCTGCGTTTCTCTTGAGTTTAAACACCCATCTACAGCCAACTACAGACCTGTCTGAAGGAGAGGGAGCCAAAGTCCAAGTCTGATTTTTTAACAAAGCTTGATATTCAGCTTTAACAGCTTCTGTTCACTTTGCATGTTGCAATGCCTGTGTAACAGTAGCTGGTTCCTCATCATCGAGACTTGCCAAATAAGTTTTTGGCTTGAAGATCCCACCTTTGGATATGGTTTTCATAGGATGACAATTACTCATAGAAGTTGGATATGGTCCTAAGATACAGTTTGGAGGATTCTCTTGCAAGGTAGGAATTGAAGATTGAGTAGGAGAGATATATGATGAAGAAGATTGATGACCTTGAATGTTAGAGGAGGAAGTAGATTCTGAGTGATCAGCTGGTGATGTAAAGATTGAAGAAGAATTATTTGAGGTAGAAGTAAAAGGTAGAATTGGAGGTGGGGGAACAGTAATAGAAATAGAATTCATATGACTACAGGTTTGTTTAGCAAATAGTTCTGAGTAAGGGAATTTTGTTTCATCAAAAGTAACATGTCGAGATATAAACAGATTTTCATTAGCATCTAAGCACTTGTAGCCTTTATGGTTGGGACTATAACCAAGAAACAAACAAGGTGAGGATCTAAGTTCCATTTTGTGAGTGTTATATGGCCTGAGATAGGGAAAACATAAACATCCAAAAGTCTTGAGAAAGGAATAGTCAAGAGATACTTTGTATAATACCTCAAATGGTGACTTTGAATGAAGAGTTCCACTAGGTAATCTGTTAATAAGAAAGACTACAGCAGAGAAGGCTTCTAACCAAAATTTAAAGGGAAGTGAGGCTTGAGACTGTAACATCCCGTTACCACATTTTTCATGTATTTCTATACAACTTTATCGGTTGGGCTATCTGCGATGCCAATAACATTCTACAATGATAGTGATAAATAATAACATTTATTTATCATATACGGAATATGAAATTCTTTTCATTATTCCTTACATCTGACATCCCCTATTGTCTTTATTTCAATAAAGTAGTACTGTATAAATATGTCTGGAATGTAAAAGAAAAGAGACTGTACCTGTCACATTTAACTTAACATGCCTCAACGCTTTAAACGTAGCTGTACCCATCTGAGAGCTAATTCTCTAACTCCGTGTCTTTTATCTGTGGAGTTAAAACAAAGGGGTGAGCGAACTACGCGCACAGTAAAAGAAATGTATGCTGCTTTAATTAAAGCCAAACTATATACCACAATTTATTTATTTTTCCTTAAAATCACACTGAGTAGGAAAAATAGTGGATATAGTAAACCATCTCTCAATACACCATTCAGAATCACATGATAACTAGTTTACTTTAAAATGTAGTAAACAGTAAATAGGATTTCGCAAATCCCTTCAGTAAACAGAAATCAATAATTTGAGACTAGACAACAAATAAATCATGCTCTCATTGTTCCCATAGGAACACAAGTCGTCCGCTTTGGGGTGCACCCGTAGGCCAACGCCCCTCACGGCTATCTCGGCTAGATCTATTGCCATAATCTATAGGTGGTCTTCGGGTCCACTTGCCAAGTGACCTCGAGACCACTGATGACTTGGCGGGTCCATTAGCCCTGTGACGCCTTGAGGTGCACCCGTAGGTCCATCGACCCGAGCCACCGCCCCAAGTGGGTCACGCAACTACATGAATAATAACGCATGAACTCAGGGCCTAAAGTCTCAAAAATCACTTTATCTCTCATGAAAACCTTTAAGGGATTATCTCACCCACATTATCATCTACTCAAATGATTTAATTCCCAAAAAGGTTTAGGCTTTCTGTTTACAAAACACCTTGAAAACATTTCAAATTCTCAACGTTTAAAACCTGCTCGCTCATGGTCAACTCGCCCATGGTCAACTCGCTCAGTGCGGAGAACTTGTGTTCGCCCGCCCAACTTTGCTTTTAAAATCAGAAAGCAAAACTGGCTCGCCCTCAGTGGCTCGCCCATTAGTCAATTCACCCAAAAGGGTTTATATTTTCTATTTTCGAAGATATTAAAATAGCTCATTCTCGTTAAGAAAATACCATCGAAATCTGTTCGCCATGGCCAGCTCGCCAGTCCGGCTCGCCCATGGTCAACTTCGAAAAGGGCTGAACAAGTATTTGCCCGCCACCCTATACATTTAAAACAAAAACACTAGCTCGTCCATAGCTTTCTTAACAAAAGGGGTCACCCGCCCCAACCCAAACTTTCTTAACAAAGGGGTCGCCCGCCCCTAAACATTATAAAAGGGTTCGCCCATCTGTGGCTTACCCGGATTCTATTTAAAACCAGGTAACTAGCCCAAATTTCATAGAAAGTGTTCTTCGCCCAAAATAGCAGAAAAGATTTGGCTCGCCCGCCATTATCAGTTCGCCTAACATAAAAACACAAGGGCTCGCCCGCCCTGTACCAGTTCGCCCAATCAAAATATAAGGGTCGGCCTATAGCTCGCCCAAATCAAAACAATTATCAAAACAATGCATGTCATAAAACAAAACAATTCTCAATAATTTCTATGAAATTTTACTCCATAAGACATGCATTCCCTTACCTGGTCCAACGAAGCCTTACTTCGCCCTGGTTCCTGCTCGCCAATAGCCATTCCCAATTCCCGACTGCAAAATAATTTATATATTTCTATTAACATTTCCTCTTTCAATATTTCCAACACTTTGCGAGACTTAATAATCAAATAGCTCGCCCACAAAAGTTTTTACTAGCTCGCCCAACCGAGCTCGCCATTCATCAATTGGCTTACAAGTGGGATCTTGCCCGCCATTACTCGCCATTAATACATTTGGGAGCTCACCCAACATTCAACTCGCCAGTCCTACGTTGGATAAATGTGGGAGTTCGCCCACAATTCACCATACGTGGGTTCATTTTAGCCCTGTTTGAGTTCGCCATACGTGGCTTTCTACTCAGAAGTGGGCTCGCCCATGGATTCACTGGCGTTGGGCGACCTCGCCCATCTGAATACGAACTTTAATATGGTGAGTTACTTATTTCCTACTCGCCTTATTGGCGATTACTAACTTTCAACATGGGCGATCACCATAGTCGCCATTCTCATCACTCTGACACCATTTCCATCACTTTCCTTATTCATTCTCGATTATTTTCCCATCCTCCTACTACAATTGCAATCCAGTTTCATTTTATTCTTCATCTACTTCAAGCTATGAAATTATTCTATTTCTATGATCTAACAATAATTAATCAAAAGCAACACTAAAATCATGCTTCTCATACTTGAAATCATAGAAATATGTCATTCAATCTCAAGAAATCATTAAATCTCACCTTAATCAACTGCACTTCCAGCACAGAACACTTTTTGTCTCATGTTGGCCTTACTTTGCTTATTCCTTTAGCTCATCAACCATTGAGGAAAGGTTTTGCAAGCTGGTTTACTTGTTTAGCCAACTTAAGGGGTGGAAATGGGAGGAAATCAGAGTATAAACTTGCAGTTGCATAACTTTCGGGAAGGAGATGAAGTTTGCTAAGCCGATCTTCCTCAAATGTTTCTTTTTATATAGCCATGCTTATCCAATCAGAACTCATCACTTGGCCTTATCCCATTTCTTCATTTATTTCACGTCTTTCATTCATTTAATATATGAAGAAAAACTGCAGCACAAGTGGCGTGAAAGTCCTCCTTTCACACGCCTTTTTCTCCTGCTATTGACTTTGTTTTACTCCTCAACCAATAAGGATAATTCCTTTATTGACTTTACATCCTCTCTATTAATTGTCTCCAACCGTATCACTTACAAAGTCAATTTTGGCTGCAATGGTCACATGCTGATTCCATGTAACATCCCGTTACCACATTTTTCACGTATTTCCATACAACTTTACCGGTTGGGCTGTCTGCGATGCCATTAACATTCAACAGTAACAGTGATAAATGATAAACATTTATCTATTAATTATAGAATATGAAATTTCTTTTCATTATTCCTTACATCTGACATCCCCTATTAACCTTTATTTCACTAAGGTAGTACTGTATACATATGTCTGATATGTAAAAGAGAAGAGACTGTACCTGTCACATTTAACGTGCCATGCCTCAGTGCTTTAAGCATAGCTATACCCATTTGAGAGCTAATTCTCTCAACTCCGTGTACTTCTTATCTGTGGAGTTAAAACAAATGGGTGAGTGATTCATACGCTCAGTAAAGGAAACATATGTGCTTTAAATAAAGCAAAACTATATATCACAACTCATTTATTCTTTTCTTAACAATAACCCAGTAGAAAAGACAGTGGATATATAGTAAACAACTCTCTTCAAACACCATTCAAAACACTGGCTAAACGGTTTACTTTAAAATGTAGTAAACACTATATAGGATTTCAACAAATCCTCACAGTAAACAGAAATCGATAAGTTGAGACTAGGCAACAAATAAATCATGCTATCATCGTTCCCCCTCCCCCTTGCGAGAACGGAATCTGCCGCTTTTGGGGTGCACCCGTAGGCCATCGCCCCTCACGGCTATCTCAGATCTATGGCCATAATCTATAGTGGTCCTCGGGTCCACTTGTCAAGTGACCTCGAGACCGCTGATGACTTGGTAGGTCCATCAGCCCTGTGACGCCCTATGGTGCACTCGTTGGTCTATATGACCCGAGCCATCGCCCCAGATGGGTCACGAAAAGTATATGATTAATAACGCATAAATTCAATGACTAATGTCTCAAAATCAAGTTATATCTTATGTATCATTTCCACAAAATGATTTGACTTCTTATAAAACAATAAAACACCAAAAACAACCCGTAATCTCAACTTTTAAAACTTGCTCGCCCATGGTCAGCTCACCCGATATGGCTTGCCCATGGCAGCTCGCCCATGGCGGAGAACATGTGTTCGCCCGCCCAACTTTGCCCTTTAAATAGACAATCTTAATTGGCTCGCCCTCGGTGGCTCGCCCATTAGGCAACTCGCCCAATGGTCAACTCGCCCCAAAAAGGTTTCATATTTTTATTTTTGAAATATTTAAAATTATTCATTTTTTTCGTTTAGAAAATTTCACATTAAAACCGTTCGCCAGAGTCAGCTCGCCCTTCACAGCTCGCGCCTGACTAACTCGACAAGACGGTGAATTAGTATTCGCTCGCCACTTAGCTTTTCAAAATGGAAGCATTTCTCGTTGATAGCGGTTTGCCAACCTTATATTTAAAACAAGGGCCGCCCGCCCAAACACATTAAAAAGGGTTCGCCCGACTATGGCTTTACCCGGATTTCTCTTTAAAACCAGGGCACTCGCCCAGTTCTCATAAAAGAGAGCTTGCCTCTTGGCTCACCCTATAGCTTTCTATACAAACGGTTCGCCCGCCCTTAAAACTCGAAACGGTATATAAAAATTATAAAAGGGCTTGGCTCGCCCGCCAATACCAATTCGCCCAACATAAAAATACAAGAGCTCGCCCGCCCTGTATCAGTTCATCCAGAAAACAGCATAGGGGTCGGCTTTTAGCTCGCCCGAATCAAAGTAATTATCAAATAACTTCCTCAAACAATGCATGTCAGAAAACAAAACATTTAACTTAATGTTTTCATAAAATTTACTCCACAGGACATGCATCACTTCACACACATCTCCCTTACCTGTTCCAACGAAGCCTTGCTTCGCCCTGCTCTCTGTTCACCCATAGCCATTCCCAATTATCGGCTGCAAATTATATATAAATTCCATTAATATTTTCTTTATATATTTTTCCATTACTTGGGCGAGACTTCAGGTAACTCTACCAGTTCGCCCACAGACATTTTACTAGCTTCTTAACCGAGCTCGCCATTCATCATATGGCTTACACGTGGGAGCTCGCCCGCCAATCACTTCGCCAAACTATTATTGGCTACATTTATACTCGCCCAATGCCTTATGCATTTGAGCTCGCCCATTAATTCATTTCACTAGAATTGGGCGTTCTCGCCCTTTGAATACAGACTTTACCTTGGCGAGTTCATTATCTCCTACTCGCCTCATTGGCGATTACTTACTTTTCAACATGGGCGATCACTGTAATCGCCATTGTCGTCACTTATTCCATTATTTTCCTTATTTTCATATTCTCCAAAGATCTAACTAAAAACAAGACTGTATCTATGTTTATTACTTCATAAAACATAGAAAACTATCATGGAGCATCAAGAAAACCTCATAAATATGAAACTCACCTCAACCAACTTCATTTCCAGAACAGGTTGCTTTCCATCTCATGTTAGCCTTCCTTTGCTTACTCCTTTAACTCATCAAACTAAGGAGAAAAGGTTTGCAAGCTGGTTTACTTGTTTGGCCAACTTAAGGTGAAGCTTAGTAGATCAAACATGGCAGAGAAATGGAAGAAACAGAGCATAATTTGCAGTGAAATGGTTTTCGTAAAGAAGCTGAAGTTGGCTAACTCTATTATCCTCATTTGTTTTTCCTTTTATAGCCACACTATCCAATCAGAATTCACTACTTGGTCTTATCTCATTTCCAGCATTTATTTCACGTCTATCATGCATTTAATGCATGAAGAAAACTGAAGCATAAGTGGCATGAAAGTCCTCCTTACACACTCCTTTTTCTGCTTCAATTGACTTTGCTTTTTGTTCCTCAACCAATGAGACTAATTCCCTTATTGACTTTAGCTTTCCTCAATTTATTGTCTACAACCGTCCGACTTGCCAAGTCAATTTTGGCTGCACGGTTTTGATTTATTATTTCATGATGTCCGTGCTAATTTCAGCTCGCCTAATCAACTTGAGGGCTCAGCTCACCAACACTCTTTTTCTTGGGCGATTACATGTCCTCCCTCAGGCGATCATTTACTCAAAAGACATGGCGAACTCACCTATTCGTCCACGACATCGTCCAACTCACCATCACCTATGGCAAACTGCTCGCCCATTGGCGAACAACCAACTCTGCTCGCCCATCGACGAGCTAATCAACATTCTCGCCCAAATATTATTTCATCGAAATTGCTCCTTTCTTATCTTATGATAAGGAGCTTTTCATTCAAATGGAAATCAATATCCCTTATTTATTTAATTTCCATTATTACTTTTACGAAATTAGACTCTACAGTAGTGTAGAATCAGGTCTTATATTCCAGTTCCAGTTCGCTATTCAATCTGAAATCTCAGCTCACCAATCTCTATTTTAGTTTGCCAACATTCTCAGGCTTGCCTATGCAAATATTCAAGCTCGCCTCTGCATGCACCTAAGTATCACCAATTTGTCTTGATTCATACTACAATTGGCGATCACTATGTTTCTTTTCCAGTTTATTCAATATATATAGGCGATTACATGTCCTCGCCCATTTGGGCGATCATCCCAACAACTCTCTTGGCGAACTCATTGGCCAATAAGGCCATTAATCATACTCGCCCTCTCACTCATTGGGCGATCAATTCTACCAATTAACTTGGCGAATTGACCTATTCGCTAGTATCGCCACTAAATCAACTCGCCCTTATCCTTTGGCGATCATCCCTTTGCTCGCCCATTGGCTAGCTGTCCTCTTACTTGCCCGTAAAGTATTTCACTTAATTTGCTCCGTTCATATTTCAAGTTATGGAGCTTTTCACCCTTTTGAAAATTAACATTCATTATTTATTTATTTTCCATTTTCCATTTTTTTTGTAATTAGAGTCTACAGTAGTGTAGAATCGGATCTTACAGAGACAATAAGGTAAGACCAGTTTCTACTATATGCCTATGTTTTCTTTCCACTCGGCCATTTTGCTGAGATGTGTGTGGACAGGGATGTCGAAAAATAATACCTTCTGAGCTAAGGAATGAACTAAAGCTCCTAAATTCACCACCCCAGTCAGTCTGTAGGACTTTAATAGAAGAATTAAACTATTTTTCAACCATTCTTTTGAAGTGAATAAAAGAAGGTAAAGCCTCACTTTTAGTTTGTAAGAAATAAATCCAAGTATGTCTTGAGAATGCATCTATAAAAGAAACATAATATTTGTATCCATTTCCAGAAGTGACAGGAGCAAGGCCCCAAAGGTCAGCTTCTATAAGCTGAAGTGGTGAGTGATAAACTGTTGAAGACATAGAAAAAGGAAGCTTGTGGCTCTTAGCTTGTTGGCAATGAGGACAAATGAATCTTTTATTACTATTATTTGAGATTTTACAAGTAGACAAGACTTTAGAAACTACATCAGCATGTGGATGACCTAAACGTCAATGCCACAGAACAAACATATCTGATGAATCTGAAACTATTGAAGAATTTGTGGAAGAGGAAACTGTAGAATCATTATTCAAGAGTAGTTCTGACACTAAGGCTGACTTTTGGCTGTGTGAAATTGATGCTGCAGACTTATATATGTTCAGATTAAACTTATACAACCCTCCTTAAAGAGTCCCTTTGAGTAGAATCTCCTTGGTAACCAAATCCTTCACAAAACAATTGTTAGAATAGAACTCAAAAAAGACTTTGTTGTCTTTACAAAAATGTGACACAGAAAGTAGATTTTTGGTGATCTGTGGGACATGAAGAATGTTATTTAATTGAAAGGTTTTGGATGAGGTTTGAGCAAGAGAATTTCCTATACCTGCTGTATTAGTACCAATACCATTTCCTATTTGCAACTTGCCATTCCCATGATATGCAGACCCTAAGTTGAGATTCTCCAGTGAATTGGTAACATGATTAGTGGCACCCGAATCAAGATACCATGCTGAATCCAAGATTGAACTAGGTGTAGCCATCAATGCTTCAGCTACATTAACTTGTGGAGAAGAAGAATCACTTCCTTGTGCACCAAAATATGATGAGGACTCTCCAGGTTCAGGATTGAAGGAAATATCGAACCTATGATAGCACCTATGGACAGTGTGTCCAATCTTGCCACAAAGTTGGCACTGTGGCTTAGAGTTATTTGATCCTCTACCTTTAAACTTTCCTCGACCTCTAAAATTTCAGCCACCACCATTCTACCCTCGAAAATTCTCAAAAGAAAACTTCCTTTGTTGCATAGCCAAATGAGCAGAAGGCACCACAGATTCAGTAAACGCAGAATTTTGAAGATTTCTTGATTCAGTAGCAAATAGCAGTGCCGAAGTAGACTTCCAATTTGGCAACTCTTTCTGAGTTGAGATTGCAGCAAAAATAACATCGAATTCTTTACCAAGACCAGACAAGGTTATATGAACCACTTCATTTTCACTCATCTTGCAACCGCAAGATTGCAATGTATCCCAAAGTGTCTTGACCTTTAGGAGGTATTCTTTCATACCAAGAGAGCCTTTCTTTATATTCTGCAGTTGTCTTTTATATTGCATCACCTTGGCTGTTGTTTGGGATGCAAAATACTCCTCTACTGCTTCCCATAATTCCCTTGTAGTTTCACATCCTGCAAGGCTTGGAAGAATCTGAGGACTGATCGAAGAAAGAAGCCAAGAAAGCAGTAACTGATCTTGTCTATCATACAGTTGAAATTCAGGAGTATTATTCAATGGTATAATCTGTGTACCATCAATAAATCCTTTCAAACCATAGCCTCTTAATGTTGCTACTACTTGTTGTTTCCATAACAAGAAGTTATCATCTTCAAGCTTTACCGTATTACACTGTGAACCAAGATTAAAAATGGCAGAGGAAGCTTCTTTCATGGCTGTCGAACCAGCTTCATTAACCTGCTTTGATACCATGTGAAGATTATGAAATGAACCAGATAATATTCAAGAATAACATTTAAGAAGAAGAAGAAGAAGGGAGAAAGAAGAAATCTATAATTGAATTGATCAGAGAAGACTTATTTTTGTTCTGTTACATCACAATGTTTATATAAACAAAAGCATAAGGCTTATCTAGCTGGCAGTTAGGTAGCTACAGTTGTAACTACCTAACTGTTAGTTACTTCGGTTAATATCTTGGATTAAAGAAAAATACACACTACTTTTTTTTTGAAAAGTAAAGTTTTATTTAGTGGTCGGATAACAGAGTCCAAGTTTGGACTACATGCTACACATCTGGGTGAACTTTACAACCTGAGGGCGGCATACAATAAGACGTCTGAGTCCAGATTTGGACTACACACTATTGCCAAAATTGAGTCCAAAATTGGACTACAAACAACCCCAACAGCATTACATCAAAAGGTGTTGCAGTAACCAAGAATAATCTGGACAATAGCCTCCCGAGATACAAAGGATCAAAAGTGATTCATCTAAGGGGCATTATGTCGAACATCTAGAGAGTGAAAAGGAGTCTTTGCCCGACCAATTTGAGCTTGGAATTGAGGCAACCTAAAAAAACATCAGGACCAACACAACCTCATCATTAAATAACAAAACCATTGCTATGCCAAAACGAGAGTCAAATAAAAACGGAAAGATCATTGAGTAGGATAGCCATTCGAGCTGAAAAATAACTTTTTTTTCACCATCAATGTAAACCCAAAAAGAATTGGCGCATAGAAGGAAACTGAACCATGGAGGTGCTATGTAAAAATACACACTACTTAAGTTAACTAATATGATAACTAGATAATTTGTGCTAAAAACAAACAAATTAAGATAATAATGCAACAACAATAAAAAGTATAAGTACCAAAATATACATGTATATATATATACACATACACACACGGCACAGTAACTAAGAATGCTTTGTTCATAGTGATAATCAAGTGTAAGGTTTTAAACTCATTTGTAAGTATTTTTATTTTAAGAATAATGAATTGAACTATTTATATTTATTCCACAGTACAATATGTAAATTAAAAGTATTTTTTTTAAAAAGAGTTAGAGATAAAAAAATCATTTCATATAATAATTTTTATTCGAAAACAAAATAGATTTGAGTAGAAGAAGCAAATAGATAAAAATATAAAGTAATACTACAAAACAATAATAGAAAATTGGATTAAATAGAGTTAAAGAGTAATATAAAAAACATGTTGAGGACTTAACTAAAAAAATGTTGTTGAGAAAAAAATAGGACTTAACTAAAAAAAATTCTTGAGAAACAAAACAAAAGGACTTAAGTAAAAATACAAAAATTCTTGAGGGAAATAAAAAAAAAAGTGTCAAGCTTGGGGAGAGGAGGAGGCAATAATAGTATATAGTATAGATACTAGGAAATAGTCGCTCGTTGATGCGGCAGTCATCATCCATTAGAAGATGAAAGTTTAGAAAATTAGGGATTATCTAAACATAAAAAGGATCATTAAAAACATAAGTATGATATTCCATCATGTCTAGCAAATCCGCTTGGGTTGCAAGTAGATTGCAATATAAGTAAAACAAACTATGTCCAAACTATGTCTCTTAACTTACCGACAGTATGAAATTTACATTCCGAAAATAATCCAGCTCTGCATTGGGAAATTGTAACTTCAATCATTGTTGGTTGAAACATTGCAAATTCACATTGGTCTTCGATTCTTGTATTGTTGTCTGTCACAAATTTTCTCCATCCACCAAAGAATGGCTTGTCCTTCTTTGTATGAGCATACTTGACTTGCCATGTTAGAGGTCAAATCCTCACTTGCCAATAAGAAAAAAGGGAAAAAAGGCACAAATAGAGAATCCTAAACCTCAAAAAAGCACAAAACAATATAGAATCGTCAGTGTTGTTGAACATATCACAAGGTGTTCTTAATGCCAACTCTCCATATACAATTTACTGGTCCCTTTCATGAGATAAAACATGATCACTTCTAGCACTGATATGCGCATAATCTAGGATATGCTTCTTTGTCTAAAGGGGCCTTGCTTCCCTTAGTCTCTCATGAGCTTCTCTATTTTCAAGGTGTTTTAGGATTCAAGCCACTACCTTTGATTAGGAGTGGGTAGGCAGTTCCAATCATATTACTAATATTGTGATGGTTCCAATCATAGAGATTTCATATAATTATGATGAAAAAAAATTTCCTAAACAATCAATTCTTTGCCTCCAAATCATATGGAAAGAAAAAAATGAAATCATATTGTAAGTTCAAAAATTCATACCAATATATAGAAAATTACTCATATGGCATCATTAGCTAGTTATCACATGCAATGAACTTGAACAAGGGAAAAATAGTGGACTTTGTCACAGAAAAAAAAGGAGAAAGTTCATTTTAAACATATATCTAGATGACTTGAATTATTCTATTAAAAAGCTAAATGCCTAGTCCATACAAATCAATACTATGTTTTAGTATGATAATATTACATAATATGGAAAGTGCAAGATGTCAAAAGAATAGCTTTAGCAATTTACTTAAAATGTGATATATAGAAAGCAAAAATCAAATAAGTAGATCAAAGTAAAAACAGAAGAAAAATAGTCACAATTCAATGCTCATTAAGGCCACTCACTTGAAACCAATCTTAGCAAGCTGTTGTAAGCATAAAGCAAAATGAGCAAAGTAGCGATGAATTTCTTCCTACCTTAGAACTCTTGTTAGAACAACACATTATCTATCCATCAAGGTGAAAGAAAATAATTACATAATATATATTAAGCAAAAATTTAAGAAATCTTGCTTGTAGTATAAGATATTGTGTTATTTTACCTCAAAGCAATTATTTGTTCCCACAAGTTCTTTTAGGAAATTGGATATCGCCATGACAGCATCTTTCAATAGAAGCATCATCCTGCTGTTTCAGCAAAAAATTACATGAAATAGAAAAATGCATTGACAAAAACATATCATAACCACAGTTTGATTATCTCGATATCAAAGTCATAAATAAATAACAATAAAAGAATATTAATATGGATATCAATTGACATAATTGTTCAGTTAGAATTCAATAATGAACATAATATTAATGGATGAAAAAGAATATAAAAAAAATTCAATTGATAGTTTAAACAACAAAAACTAACCTTAAAAATTATGAACTTCACAAAACATCTATTATCATGAGAAAAATTTAGAGACCTAACCTTTAGTATAGATGAAAAGACATCAACAATACTTACATTGAATGATCGAATAAAAAAATCACTTTACAAAGATAAAGAAAAAACCAATCGGTACTTGCCATTTATCACGGGCTTAATCAAATATAATAAACTCTACAGCATGTATATGAAGATCATCAATTTGTAATTTTAAATATTAATAGGAGCCAAACCAGAAAAAAAGTAATATATTGGCAAAATATAAAGCTACTTGTCTGTAAAGATTAGTCCAAAGTTAATTTTTGTATATTTTTTTGGCACTAACCTCCACGAATGGAGTTCTTTGGGGTCTAATGTTGTAATTTTTGGTCTTTGAAGTGACGAAAGCACCCATTTTCTATCAAAAGAAGGGGAAAAAAGCGAAGCTTTCTCAAATTGTACTAGTGAAAAAAAAATCGTAATATTTATGAAATCATTAATGAGATTAAGCTTAAGTTAGTTTTAATAGTTTCCTAAATGATGAAAAAAATATAAGAAATTAAATTCTTACGATAAAGCTCCAAAAATGTCAACAATTTGTTCATCGATCTTCACTGACAATGAGTAGCTAAAGGATCCATAAGTTCAACTTACTCATTTTCGTAAGCTTACCTGCGTCACTTTCTAAATAAAAAACGCCAATTAAACTTAATTCTTTTGGCAACAATCGTAAGTTGTGCACTCATGAAGAGTGCAAAACCCATAGGCTTTTCACTTGCCAAGCTTCGTAGCCTCCTAAACCCACCAAAATCAATATCATTGAGAAGAGAGTAAATTCCAAGCCATCTCAACAAACACCCACTAACCAAAAACACCCAAAGAAGAAAATTTTTTCTTCAAAATCAAACCTTCAGATGATGAACCCTACGTTGAGTTTAAGGAAATCTTACAATGGGGAAATGAAGGGAAAATAAAGATAGAAAGCGCAAGAAATGAAGAATATGAATTACAACCTAAACCCTAAAAGAGAAGATTAAGAGTAAAGAAAACGCAAAATTTTAAAAAGATTGGAACAATTTTACAAACGACTGAAGAGATTCTTTCGCTGTTTTGGCTTCTCTTCTAGCACAAAAAGACCAGAAGCTACACTGAGAAAGAATTCGCCACTTCGTTTGCCATTCCTCTCCCTCCCTGATTCCTTCCTTTTCACTCTATTGTTTTTTCGAATGCTTTGCTCTTTATTGTTTAGTTGTTTTCCATTAGCCCAACATCGATACTCGGCAGAGTTAAAAAAAAAAAAACCATCATTACCGAGCGTTTCAGCAAATATGGCGGGAAGAGAAAGATGAGAGAGAACATAGCAAACCAACCCAGCTGGTTGTGCAAGAGTACTGAACCCAGCCTTTTCCTCGGGGAAGAAAAGACAACGACAAGAAAAAGCAAAAAAAAAAAAAACCCACAATAAGAGCAAGGGAAGGCATTTCAAGGCTGTTTAACAGGAAACGACAAAAAGCACACAAATCCAAAGCCGGTTTGCACAACAGCCCACCTAAGAGAAGAGACAAACAAATAAGGATTAACGAAAAAACGGACATGCCACGAACAAACCAGGGGCCCTAGGAACATGAAGCTGGATTGATAATCTAAAATACAATAATGGACAGGGCACAAAAGTTTTTTTCCATCAATATAAAGGCAAGAGGAAATGACCGGAAAAGTCAAAACCGTAAAACCATTCAATAAAGTCACAAACCATACAAAAAAAAAAAGATTTCGTGGCATCAGAAGAGAGGCAAAACGCGTCCTTCAATGGAAACAAAAACGTGGCTGCATGAGTCCCACCAAGTTTAAGCTATAAGATTTTTATCTCTCACATGGTAAGCAAGTTTCCTTAATCAATAGATTTTGGTTGTAACTAATTAATATCCAAAATCATCAGCCCATATTAGGCATTCTAGTAATGATTGTTACATGAGTTTTAATTTGTAGGAAAGTAAACTTTAATTTAACATTTTCAAAAAAAAAAACAATAAGGCACAAATCCTACAGTTTTCTTAACATTATTTATAGTCTCTACATCTTCAGTTTTATTGAAGCCAAAACCATTCTCATTGGCCACTACTTACGAGAGCGATTCTGCAATGATGCAAGGTGGTGAAGGAAATGTTGTCCACATCTTGACGATCCCATTCCCAGCTTGTGGCCATATTCTTCCTCACATGGATTTAGTCCACCAATACCTTCGTGCCGTGACAGTCACAATCTTGGTTACACCCAAAAACCTTCACTTTCTAAATCCACTTCTTTCTTTGCACTGTCCCAATAATTTTCGTACTCTAGTCCTTCCCTTCCCATCCCTTCCCTTTTCACCATTCAATCCCTCCTGGAGTTGAGAATATGTAGGGTCTCCCTCTATCAGTTGGACTGAGTTTCGTGGCAGCCATGAGTGAACTTTACGATTCTTTGTTTCAATGGTTTCAAATCCACCCATCTCCTCCCGTCGCCATTATCTCCGATGTGTTACTCAATTCTTGAGTCTGTACTCTCGCTTCCCACCTCAATATCCACATTCTAAGCTTTATTATTATTCTTTTTGATAAGCAACATATTCATTGATCATAATAATGGCACCAGGAAGATATATATCTTCACAGTTGCCTAAATATCAAACCCAGCTACAAATCGAAACTACCAACAAGAACAGAGAAGAGCAAAGAAGCAAGGTAGGAAGGAACATAAAAATCCAAAAGACAGGGTAAATCAGGTACCTCCTACTGATACCAAATGAAACTAACAGCAAGTTGAACCTTTATGGACAATCACGGTTGATTCGAAGTATAGTTGGCATGAGAAAGGTAATGGTTGGGACAGAGTTTAGGATTGCTACGTAAGCTGGAGATTGACAGCATCGACCAGCAAAGTCTTCTTATTGTGCCTAGTGTCAGATGACCAGTTTAGCAACCAGCTACACCGAACAGTCAAAAAACAAGCTATGGGGTTCTGTCACCATAAAAACCGACAGTCAAGGAACAATTTCTGGTGGCAAGTGGCAACAATCCACATCATAGACCGAATATAAATCAGGAATAGAATTTCCCCTATTGTTCGCTTTTGTTGTTGAGGACAATCTCATTGCTTGCCAACCACATGGTCCAGAGCAGTTGAAGATGTCGAGAGTCACTAGGGCCCGATGGTGCTTGAAAAAAAAATCATGCTGGGAATTTCCAAGATAACGGAGAATCAGACTCAAAAGTACCACCAGCACAGGAAGCTCGACCTAAAAGAAAGAAAATAAGCAGGGTCCATTTTCTTTAATACAAATTATTCTACCATCACTTGTTGATTCTCCCATGATGAAAGCATCTCTGTCCTAAGCAATTAATAATCCACCTGAGAGACTTGTAGCAGCCAAGAAGAGCAAGCCAAAATTTGACCCCATTATAATTTTTGATTCTGTCTTGTGAAATTTTGTAGCTTAGTCGCTTGTTAAGCAGCATATCCATTCTATTACTAACCACCAGCTTCTGAAGAACCCTCGCTTTTACAGCACTACCCATCCATCTGATATTTCAATTAAGAATGTACATGCTTAAACAAAATACCACCCCTGCATGCAAGAAAAAAGTCATCACCACGTTACTCCTGGTCTCTTTCCTCTAGAGCTATTAATTCCTCCACAATTAACTCATTCATATTCGTTTTAAATCCCATAAGTTTTCCCACTTCCCACGTATCACGTCCCATTTTCTCAAGCACCCTTCTACGGTTTCTAAAGTCCCCATCAGACAGTGATTCATTTGCAGCTTTCTCATTGCTAGGGCCAACATTTCCTGTCTGCTTCCTTGTCAACTTTTTCAAAATTTTGAATTTCTTTTTACCTTTTGTTGGTACCTTGCACCCTATAGCATCCTCTGAATCATCCAAGAATTCGAATTTTCTTGTGTTAAGGAGAGGAGACTTACCAGATTGTGCTCCTTTGGTATCACTGCTGGCAGAAGAAAGAGTGCCTTTGTTGATAATAATATATTTGTTATATTATTTTATTATTTATTACCACATTTATTGCTATATTCTTGTATAAAATTAATTGTTTAATGTATCTTGTGAATTAATTTAGAGAAAGTGATTTGGAATTAATTTTGGAAGTTATTGAGTGAAATCAAACAATAATTTATGTGATTTGAATAAATTTTGAAAAATATATTGTTTGAAGTTAAATTAAATTCTGATTTGTTTTAAAGATTTTGGACCATAGGATTAAAAGAAAATAAAGGGTTGAGATTTATTGCTTGATTAAAAAGAAACCCTAGAAATTTTTAAGGAAAGAAAACAAATTATAAAGAGAGGAGAAGGGCGGCAGTAAGGAGACAGAAAAAAACAGACACAGAGAAGAAACAGAGAGCGCAGTAAGAAGAGAGGGATCGGTTTTGGCCTAGCTATTGGTCTTCTTTTTGTTTCTCTTTATTTTACAGAGCAATTCCTTGCAACCAAAGTTGAAGAGAAATAGAGCAACCCGTAAGCCTGGAGCAGTAGCCGAACTTGAGCAGAAATTGTAAGCAGCAACGTGTGAAAATTTACAAAAACCGAGAGCTGTTGTAGCTGGACTGGAACGAGGTGAGGAACAGCAGCTGAAGAAGAACAGAACCGTTACTGCTTGAGGAGGTTTTTGTTTCGTTTGTTGGTGTTTGAGCCGTTAATGGCTTGTGGAATGTGGTGTCATTTGGAGTCAACAATTGCTGCTGTCCACACGTCAATGCCATCTCCTATTTGATGCTCTTCTGTTTGCTCCACATACATATACTTTGATTTGGTCAACAAAAGGAGCTTTCTACTTTATTTTAATACATTATTAAATTATATATATTTTGTTAATTAGTTATTATTTAATTAAGCATGAACTCTAAATTTACATTGGTATTGTGTGCTAAATTAAATATGAACTAATTTTCTCACTAGGAATTTGATTGAGCCTACTTGCAAATTTTATGTCTTTATGAATTAATTGATTAATTCTTATTTCTAGTATCATTCATTGTGATTAATTAAATCTTTTGATTTGTGTTATTGTTTGGCCACCTTTAATATAAATCAATTGATTATGTGAGACATGGTAAGGGTACACATCATATGCTAAGCCATGTATAGCTCTCTTGAATGATTGAATAAATATTTGATGCATACATCAAGCTAGAATATTTATTTGGTTCTTGTTATATGTTCTTCTATTCTTAATGGGTTTTTAGTCATTGATTATGCTACACATCATAGGTAATTAAATGATTAAAAATACTTGATTATAGCTGCCATCAAACAGAGTAATCATATGTTAGGAAGAATGAACCCTAGAATTGAATTGAGATTTTTAGGATTGAAGCATAAAATTGCAAGGTATTGGTGAAATCAAATTCCTAGGCTTTTCTCTATTGGTGAATTTATTTGATTATTTTAAGTTAATTAATTTCATTAGTTAATTAGATACTTGGATAATTATTTTTTTTTGGCTTTCATAATTTTTTGGGCATAAGTAGTTAGATTTTAATTGAATAAATTTAGCAAATCTTTGTGGGATCGACTCTTGTACTTGCACGTTATACTATCCTGATTCGTGCACTTGCGAGGATGTAACTTTTTGTTCATCAAGTTTTTGGCGCCGTTGCCGGGGATTTGTCTTAAGTTTATTCAATTTTATTTAACTACGTGTGTTTTTTTTTCTTTTATTATTTTTCTTTTTAGCTTACTATTTTTTTTTCCCTTTCTGTTGGTAGTGGATGCAAGGTCGACGATCACTTGGTCAAGAGATTGTGCCCATCAACGATCAAATTGACAAAATCGGTAGAAAGGAGAAGGCACAAGAAGAGGAACTAGTTGAAATGAACATAGAGTTACAAGTGGGGAATCAAGCTGAAAATCAAGTTCAAAATCGTGTTCAAAATCGTCCTATGAAGGAGTTTGCACGTCCTACTGTGGGGACATCACCATCATGCATTGTTCTCAATGATGCAGCCAGAAACTATGAGCTTAAAAATATTCATTTTAATATGCTTCCTTCTTTTCATGGTGCTGCTATTGAAGATCCTTTAACATTCATTCGTGATTTTTATGCAACTGTTCAAACTTTTCCTTTGCAGGGATTAACTGAGGACCAATTACGAATGAGATGTTTTCCCTACACCTTGAAGGATGCGGCAAAGACGTGGTTCATGTCTATAACCCCAGCCTCACTTACCACATGGGATGCAGTGTACAATAAGTTCATAGGTAAGTTCTACTCACATGCCAAAACCACTGAATTGAGAGGTAAAATTGCAACATTCACACAAGCAGATGGTGAGGCATTCCATGAAGCTTGGGAACGCTTTAAATTACTTTTGATACAATGTCCACATCATCGGTACCCATTAGAATTGCAAAATCAATTTTTTTATGATGGACTAACTCAAGCTTGTCAAGCTATGGTTGATAATGCTGCTGGGGGTGCCATGGGAGAAAAGACTGCACAAGAGACCTACGAGCTCTACGAGATGCTTGGAGCTAATTCACAACAAAAGAGTGTTAGAGGTAAACCTAGAGGTCTTTATGAGGTTAACACTAACACTGAGTTGGCAATGCAGGTTTCAGAATTAACCAAGCAAATGAAGTCTATGTGTGCTATGATGATGGGTCAAAGAATGCCAGTATCTAATGAGGTATGTGGAATTTGTGGGATTCATGGTCATGTTACTAATGCTTGTCCTTCTAGTGAAAAATTCCCAGATTTTGTTGAGCAAGCCAATATGATGAACTCTCACAACCCACGGGTGAGGAATGATCCTTTTTCAAATACTTACAACTCGGGTTGGAGAAATCATCCTAATTTTTCATGGAGTAACAACCAAAACCAGAATCAAGCAAGCTCTTCTTTCCAATCGCGGAGGCCAGCTTTAGAGGATACTTTGCAAAACTTCATAGAAGTTTGTCAAAGTAACCAACAAAGCAATGAACAGCGATTCCAACAACAAGAGGCTTCTTTGCGAAAATTGGAGGTCCAAGTGGGGCAAATTGCAGAGGCATTGCAAGGCCATGTTCCTGGAAAATTTCCAAGCCAGCCCGAGCAAGCCAAAGCGATTGCTATTCTAAGAAACGGTAAGGTATTTGATAATAAAATGAATGATAAATCTGATGAAAGTTTAACCTTACCTGCAGGTGAAGAGGTTGAAAAGGAGAAGCAAAAAGAGAAAAGTCCAAGTGGTGGCAAAAAGAAGGATATTGAGGAGCCCAGTCCATCTTGTGAAACTCCTAAGTTACACAAGGCTCAACACCCCTATGTTCCTCCTATTCCATTTCCAAGCAGACTCAAGAAAAGCAAATTGGATAAGTCATTTTCTGAAATATATGATATTTTGTCTAAAGTTAATGTGAACTTACCTTTGCTTGATATGATTAGGAACATGCCATCTTATGCAAAGTTCTTGAAGGAATTGAATACTCACAAGCGTAAGTATGAGCCAAACGAAAAGGTAATGGTTTCGGAAACGGTAAGTGCTGTGCTTCAAAGTAATTTGCCACCTAAATTAAAAGATCCTGGGAGCTTTAACATCAACATTACTGTAGGAGGTTCAAAAACGGAAAAGGCAATGTTGGATTTGGGTGCAAGCATTAATTTAATGCCTTATTCTGTTTATTTGCAGTTAGGGATAGGAGAGCTAAAACCTACTACAATGTCTCTACAACTTGCTGATCGTTCAATTAGATATCCTAGAGGCATTGTGGAGGATATTTTAGTCCAAATCGACAAACTAATTATTCCTGTTGATTTTGTAGTTTTGGACATGGAGAGACAGTCAAAGAATGAGCATGAGCTACCCATTTTGCTTGGACGTCCATTCATGGCTACAGCAAAGACAATCATTGATGTTCAAAATGGGAAATTAACCATGACAGTCTTAGATGAGACTGTGGAATTTTCTGTTTTTAATTCTTTAAAATTGCCTACAGATTCAAATGATTGTTTCTCAGTTGATGTTTTGGACTCAATTGTTGTCTCTAATTTTGTGCAGGATGAAACAAGGGACAGATTGGAGCTAGCCCTGATTGGAGAGGATTGTGGAAAGGATGATGAAGAGGTGATGGAATTCACATTAGCATTAGACAGTGCAATGCCACAAGTCCCTACAAATATTCCTAGTGAGTCTTTAGGGCATTTTAACCCACAGCTAGCCCCTTCAATTATTTCCCCACCCAAGCTAGAATTGAAACAATTGCCACCTACTCTTAAATATGCTTTCCTTGGTGAAAATAAAACTCTTCCAGTCATTATTGCTGCTGATCTTACCACAATGGAAGAGAATAAACTGTTGAGTATTTTGAGAGAGCATAAAACAGCCATAGGATGGACCTTAGCTGATATTAGAGGGATTAGCCCAACCATGTGCATGCATAGGATTTTGTTGGAGGATGATGCAAAACCTACAAGGGAGACCCAAAGAAGATTGAATCCGAACATGAAAGAGGAAGTAAGGGCTGAGGTGCTTAAGTTGCTTGATGCAGGTATTATTTACCCGATATCTGATAGTAAATGGGTGAGTCCTGTCCATGTAGTACCAAAGAAATCAGGCATTACAGTTGTCAAGAATGATGATGATGAGTTGGTGCCAACAAGGACAACAACAAGATGGAGAATGTGTATTGATTACCGCAAGCTCAATGCTGCAACTAAAAAGGACCATTTTCCTCTTCCTTTTATTGATCAAATGCTTGAACGGTTGGCTGGCCATGCTTACTATTGTTTTCTTGATGGTTTTTCAGGTTACAACCAAATCCCTATTGCACCAGAGGATCAAGAGAAGACTACATTCACTTGCCCATTTGGTACTTTTGCCTATCGTAGAATGCCATTCGGGCTTTGCAATGCCCCAGCAACTTTCCAACGATGCATGATGTCAATTTTCTCTGAAATGATTGAAAGGTTTATTGAGGTATTTATGGATGATTTTTCTGTTTTTGGTGATTCATTTGATAATTGCCTTGATAATTTAACCTTAGTGCTTAAAAGATGTGTGGAGACAAATTTGACATTGAGTTGGGAAAAATGCCATTTTTTAGTTAAACAAGGAATTGTTTTAGGACATGTTATTTCTAGTAGAGGTATTGAAGTAGATAAGGCAAAAATTGATATCATTGCAAAGTTACCCCCCTACCTCTGTCAAGGGTGTGCGAAGTTTTCTTGGTCATGCAGGTTTCTATAGGCGTTTTATTAAGGATTTTTCTAAGATTTGTAGGCCTTTATGTAACTTGTTGGCTAAAGATCATGTGTTTAATTTTGACAAATCTTGCCTTGATGCTTTTAATACTTTGAAAGAAAAACTAACATCTTCACCCATTCTTGTAGTACCTAATTGGTCCCTTCCTTTTGAATTGATGTGTGATGCTTCAGATTATGCTATTGGTGCTGTTTTAGGACAAAGAATAAATAATTTGCCTCATGTTATTCATTATGCGAGTAGAACTTTAAATGATGCTCAAATGAATTATTCTACTACTGAAAAAGAGTTCTTAGCAATTGTTTTTGCTTTAGAAAAGTTTCGCTCGTATTTGATTGGCTCTAAGGTGATTGTTTATTCTGACCATGCTGCTCTTAAATATTTGCTTACAAAGAAGGATGCTAAACCTAGATTGATTAGGTGGATGTTACTTTTGCAAGAGTTTGACTTGACAATTAGGGATAAAAAGGGAAGTGAGAATGTAGTGGCTGATCACTTATCTCGACTTACTGAAGTGACCGAGCTTGAAAAGTGTCGGGGGGATGATACTATTCTCATTAATGAAACTTTTCCTGATGAACAGTTGTTCTCAGTGCATGGAAAAGAGCCTTGGTATGCTGATATTGTGAACTATTTGGCTTGTGGTATTTTTAATCCTGATTTAACTTCACAGGAAAAGAAAAGATTTTTGTCCACAGTGAAGCATTATTTTTGGGATGATCCATATCTATTCAAGCATTGTCCTGATCAGATCATTAGGCGTTGTGTCCCTGAAGGTGAGCAACTCAATATTTTGAACCACTGTCATACATTGAATTGTGGAGGACATTATAGTGGTAAGAAAACAGCACTTAAGGTGTTGCAATCCGGATTCTTTTGGCCAACTTTGTTCAAGGATGCAAATTCATTTTGTGCGAAGTGTGATAGATGTCAACGAACAGGTAATATAAGCAAAAGAAATGAGATGCCACTCACAGGTAACTTAGTAATTCAACTTTTTGATGTGTGGGGTATTGATTTCATGGGACCTTTTATTACATCTTTTGGATATAATTATATTCTTGTTGCTGTTGATTATGTTTCTAAGTGGATTGAGGCAATAGCTACTAGGACTAATGATGGTAAGATTGTACATAGTTTTTTGAAAGACATGATTTTTACAAGATTTGGTACTCCTAGAGCTATTATTAGTGATAGGGGAACTCACTTTTGTAATAAAATTTTTGCAGCAGTACTGAAGAAGTACAACATCACCCATCGGATAGCTATGTCTTACCACCCGCAGACTTCAGGACAAGTTGAAGTGAGCAATAGCACATATCAATCTTGGAAAGGATGGTGAACACAAAGAGGAATGATTGGGCAGTAAAGTTAAATGATGCTCTATGGGCCTACAGAACAGCTTACAAAACTCCAATTGGAATGAGCCCTTACCGGCTTGTTTTTGGAAAAGCATGCCATTTACCGGTAGAATTGGAGCATCGGGCATATTGGGCGATCAAGCAATTGAATTTTGATATGGACAAAGCTGGTGAAGCTAGGAAGCTCCAATTGAATGAGTTAGATGAGATTCGGAATGAAGCCTATGAGAATGCAAAGATTTACAAGGAAAGAACAAAGCTGTACCATGACAAATCCATTATCCGGAAAGAGTTCAAACAAGGTATGAAAGTTTTACTTTATGATTCACGTTTGCGTCTCTTTCCAGGAAAGTTGCAGTCAAGGTGGTGTGGACCATTTTTGGTGCGAAAAGTGTTTCCTTATGGTGCAGTTGAGATTGAGAACATGAGAACAGGAGTTAGTTTCAAGGTGAATGGGCATAGATTGAAGCCATACTTGGAAGGCACTCCAAAGGGCCAGATAGTGGATTTTGTGGATTTGGAGAAGCCTTAGACCAAGCATCCCGTCTTGCCCAGACGTTAAATAAAGCGCTTGTTGGGAGGCAACCCAACTAGGTATGATTTTTCGTTCTTTTTATTTTTTATTTTTAGTGTGTACATTCCTACTCTTTTATTAATCTTTGTTTTTCAACTTTGAGGACAAAGTTTGATTTAGGTTTGGGGGTGTGGTTTAGTTGTGTCTATTTAGTTTATTTAAAAACAAAAAAAATTAAAAATTTAAAAAAAAAATACTTGGATTTATGCTTTTCTTTTTCACTATGATTTTTCACTAGCCTATGATGAATATGAGAGAATTTTACTATGTTAAGTGATTGTGAGAAATGCATACTTAGGTAATTAAATAATTTGATGTTAATTTTATTCACTTCATGATTGATGAACAATTGAGCACATAAGTCATACTCTTATGAATTGTTGATACTTAGTGACTGATTATGTGAACTTGTGAAATTAGTGATCATGCATGACACTCTAGAACTTGTTTTATTACACTTGAGGCGAAATCATAGGCAATTGATTGACTTAGAGATGACTTAGGCATTCCTTGGAACGTTTGAGCCTTTTAAGCCTACCATGTTACAAATTATTCACTAGTACACCCCATTGAGCCTTATGGAAAGAATGGCATATGCAAAAGCATATGAATAGCCACCATTCGAATTCTCTTGTAACCTCATTGACCTTACCCAAATTAGCCTGAAAAAAACAATGAATGTACCCTTAAAGAGAGCTTTAATGCACATATCTATCATTGAAGGGATGTGATTCAAGAAATATTTTCAAGCTAATAAAAGAATAGGTTCCAAAAAAAAAAAAAAGTTATTTGGATCATGCCTTGACTTCATAGGAAAAAAAAAAAAAGAAAGAAAGGAGTTTAAAATGTGGCATGGAAATTGTCATCCACAAACAAATGCATGAAAGAGATATGTTTGGGGGTTGTGGAGATAAATATGTGGAGTTCAAAAAAAAAAAAAACAGAAAAAGGAAGTGAAAAAAAAAACAAAAAAAAAGGGAGAGAAAAAATTCAATATGTGCTTTATCATTGTTAGCTCTCTTGTTTTGATTTTTACCTTCCTTTTCTTTGTTAACCAATACCTTAGCCAAACATTATAAGCTAATAAAGACCTATTGATCTAAGTTGATTTTATTGTCTACATTAGTGGAGAGATGTAAGAAGAGCAAGCCTATGGAGTGTCAGTAGAATTAAAAAAAAAAAATTTTGAGATCACATCATTTATTCATGAGTTGCAAAATTTTAATTGAGTATTGATAAGGAATTTGAGTTTGGCTAATCACACACACACATCTAATATCATGATTTGAGTTAATTAACATTTGAATTATGAGATTATTGAGTTGTGTTTTGAACAATTACTTTAATCATAGATGTGAGGTATACTTGAGGCAACATGTAAAAATCAAGTGAAATTGAATTTACATAAATTTGAGTGAAAAATTTTGGGAGTCCTTAAGTTTTCGCTTTTGTTCTTAAAGGTCACAAACGAGTGCATTTTCTTTTAATTTTGCTCGAGGACTAGCAAAAATGTAGGTTTGGGGGTATTTGATAATAATATATTTGTTATATTATTTTATTATTTATTACCACATTTATTGCTATATTCTTGTATAAAATTAATTGTTTAATGTATCTTGTGAATTAATTTAGAGAAAGTGATTTGGAATTAATTTTGGAAGTTATTGAGTGAAATCAAACAATAATTTATGTGATTTGAATAAATTTTGAAAAATATATTGTTTGAAGTTAAATTAAATTCTGATTTGTTTTAAAGATTTTGGACCATAGGATTAAAAGAAAATAAAGGGTTGAGATTTATTGCTTGATTAAAAAGAAACCCTAGAAATTTTTAAGGAAAGAAAACAAATTATAAAGAGAGGAGAAGGGCGGCAGTAAGGAGACAGAAAAAACAGACACAGAGAAGAAACAGAGAGCGCAGTAAGAAGAGAGGGATCGGTTTTGGCCTAGCTATTGGTCTTCTTTTTGTTTCTCTTTATTTTACAGAGCAATTCCTTGCAACCAAAGTTGAAGAGAAATAGAGCAACCCGTAAGCCTGGAGCAGTAGCCGAACTTGAGCAGAAATTGTAAGCAGCAACGTGTGAAAATTTACAAAAACCGAGAGCTGTTGTAGCTGGACTGGAACGAGGTGAGGAACAGCAGCTGAAGAAGAACAGAACCGTTACTGCTTGAGGAGGTTTTTGTTTCGTTTGTTGGTGTTTGAGCCGTTAATGGCTTGTGGAATGTGGTGTCATTTGGAGTCAACAATTGCTGCTGTCCACACGTCAATGCCATCTCCTATTTGATGCTCTTCTGTTTGCTCCACATACATATACTTTGATTTGGTCAACAAAAGGAGCTTTCTACTTTATTTTAATACATTATTAAATTATATATATTTTGTTAATTAGTTATTATTTAATTAAGCATGAACTCTAAATTTACATTGGTATTGTGTGCTAAATTAAATATGAACTAATTTTCTCACTAGGAATTTGATTGAGCCTACTTGCAAATTTTATGTCTTTATGAATTAATTGATTAATTCTTATTTCTAGTATCATTCATTGTGATTAATTAAATCTTTTGATTTGTGTTATTGTTTGGCCACCTTTAATATAAATCAATTGATTATGTGAGACATGGTAAGGGTACACATCATATGCTAAGCCATGTATAGCTCTCTTGAATGATTGAATAAATATTTGATGCATACATCAAGCTAGAATATTTATTTGGTTCTTGTTATATGTTCTTCTATTCTTAATGGGTTTTTAGTCATTGATTATGCTACACATCATAGGTAATTAAATGATTAAAAATACTTGATTATAGCTGCCATCAAACAGAGTAATCATATGTTAGGAAGAATGAACCCTAGAATTGAATTGAGATTTTTAGGATTGAAGGCATAAAATTGCAAGGTATTGGTGAAATCAAATTCCTAGGCTTTTCTCTATTGGTGAATTTATTTGATTATTTTAAGTTAATTAATTTCATTAGTTAATTAGATACTTGGATAATTATTTTTTTTTTGGCTTTCATAATTTTTTGGGCATAAGTAGTTAGATTTTAATTGAATAAATTTAGCAAATCTCTGTGGGATCGACTCTTGTACTTGCACGTTATACTATCCTGATTCGTGCACTTGCGAGGATATAACTTTTTGTTCATCAACCACATTTTCACTTTGTACCTAGTTTTTAGTAATTGCTCTCCGGTTCTTCTCATTGTCTATAGGGTCTTTCTCTAAACCAAGGAGCACCTTGTTCCTTTTGTTACCTTCATTAAATTCACAAGGGACCTTTTTAGAGATGTCAGGTTGGAAATGTGCTTCAATTCCTTTAGCATGGGATTTAGCGTTATCAAATGTGTTGGACGCCACCCTGAGCGAGCATGAATCAGTCCCAAGAAAAGTGTCATCTCTAAGCACCTCTTGACTTTGATCTGCTGAGTTAACTCTACTGGCCTGTGAATTGTTGTCCGTGAGGGCTATAGCCTTCTGGACAATACCTTGTTTCTTATCCTCCTCAAATGGCTGCCATGCTTGTTCATGGAGTACTGGCTTTGGAAGATCATCTTCTCTAGATTCGGCCATTAGAGTATAACACTCATGTTGTAGGCACGTATCAATATCCATGCACATCTCAAAGACTCGAACTTGGAAAGTTTTTTTTTTCCCACACGTCAGACTGATAAGCTCATCAATTTTGCCCACTGATTGGTTATAATGGGCATTCTTCCTTTGCTGAAATCATTGAATCTAAAAGATTTGCTATCCATGGAGAGAAATTCCCCCCATAGACTGGCAGTATTTTTGAATCTAGATTGGTTTCATACACGGAGTGGAACACCAATTGTCGCAATCCATGTTGTTCTCTGTTTGAATTGAAAGTCCTTTGACCAATGAGAGAAATTAGAAAACCATTCATTGACCCATGCCCACCCCATATTCTTCAAGTTTAGCATAGTCTCTTCCTCCTCAAATATGATCAAGAATTGTTTACCTGAAATCTTTTTAACATCAACATCATGGACTACCTGACTTTAGAAGATATCAATGAGAGAATCTGGCTCGTGGTGTTCCCTGGCAATGCCGATTATGCACCTATCAAAGCATTTTAGAGCATCAACTTCCACCAGATCTGTGTAGGATTTTAACGTTTCATCCTGTCTAGACCAAGACGTAACACCATAAACGACAGGGTCATCATCATAAACCCTTTGAAGGGCCTTTAGAGGTACCTTCATTCATTGGAACTTGTTAGAAGGTTTTCTTTTGAGCTTCGTAACCCCATGCTTCCTGTTTATAGTTGTACATTGCTTTTGCTTCATGCTCCCAGGCATATCTTCTTGGATTCTCTCTTCTAACTTGATCACCTTTAGGACTAACTCTCCTCCAATAAGAGGATCTTGCATTAAATCTTGCTAAGTTTACCTCAACCTTGTAATCCATCAACGATGTTCCGTTAAGCTTTGACACTGCATTTCTTGTCTCTTGGAGATTTGCAAAGCACATAAAGCCATACTTTTTACCTCTTGTTGATCTTTTCCGTGGAATAAAGACATCGACAGCTCTTCCATGGTGTTGGAAGATTTGGTGGAGCCATCACCTATAAATAGACGGGGGGAGGTTGTTGACAAAAACAGAGAAAACTATTGTAGACGCCATGACCTGTTTAAGTTACAAATCAGGTCCTTTATGGTTTTTAATGCAAATTCAACGTTGTCAATGACGCATCGAGGCCTGAAGAACACGTCTCGACCCTATTATAGCCTTTCACTAGAAATACACTTCTACCATGTTTGAGAAGTTGGGGAATTATTTTCGACTCAATTTTCAATTTAGATGGTGATAAAATGAATATGATCAAGGAGGAGTTTACCAAACATGATCGGCTGCGAGCGGTTGGGCCTTTGCCACCCATAACAGCTAGCAGCAAGGACTCCAATGAGAGGAGCGGACCAAGCTTCATACCGCAAGATCAAGTAATGGGATGGCTTGATTCTTGTCCAATGGCAAATCAATAGTCTACGTTGGATTCAGAACTCAGATCACCTTGACCAAATAGCAGATGGAGGCAGTAGCCTCCGCATTGGAGGAGAGTGGGGTGCGTTTCATTTGGGGAGTTAAGAATCCTATGAAAGCAAAACAAAATGGTGACGATCAAAATATAGTTCTTCAAGGGTTTGAAGAGCGTGTGGTAGGGAGAGGACTAGTGATCAAAGGGTGGACTCCTCAACTGGCGATTATGGATCATCCAGCTGTTAGTTTGTTCTTGACTCATTTTGGCTGCAACTCAGCACTTGAGGGACTCATTGGTGGAGTGTTGTTGCTCGCATGGCCAATGCAAGTTGAACACTTTGACAATACCAACTTGTTCGTTGACGAATTGGGAGTGGCTATCCGAGCTTGTGAGTGTCCCTGATGCAACCAAACTGGCTCAGATCTTGTTTGACTCGGTGAGCACGAACCGAGAGGAAAGGGTTCAAGCCAAGCAACCAAGGAAGACTGCGTTGGCAGCCATCAAAAAGGGTGGGAGTTCAGATAAAGCGTTGGATTGTCTAGTGGAAGAATTGTGTAACTTAAGTGTACGAACATAGATAAACGCTACCCCTAACAAGATCAAATCTCTGCTTGCTAATATCTTGTTTTAATAATTTCACCATGGATTATTATCTAATATACTGATAGTGAACTTTTTAGACTTCACAAATAAAAATTAAAATTATATATGACAAATACTTAAAAAAAAAAAAGTGGAATGCACTTCTTTGCGGACATAAAGGTTTATGCACTTCTTCGTTGACTCTTTCTGGTGCAGCTCTGGTAGGTGTTATCATCTCTATGTTCGTTAGGACGGCATGAACGACTTAATACATGACTAGAGCTTCCTTGCTCCATAATCTTCTTTCTTGGCTGCATGGTTGGTGTAGGTGTGGTGTCATCATTCATAATGACCTCAAATCTCCCTTCAAGCTGGTTTTAGCAAGACTACCCGAAGAGGAACTTCCTTAAGTTCCACTCTCAACAAAAGCACTAATTGTTGAGGGTGTGAACAGTGTAATTCAAGTAAAGTGGATACCAGGATTTACATGGTTCAACAAGAGTGCTTACATCCATGGTGGATATACTAAGGTGGTTACTATATGAGTAAAGTGAACCGAACTATTCGCAAGTTACATAACTCTTGATAAAACTGGTCAAATCTTCGAGCATGACCAGAGTACAGTATGCTAGAAGGAGAAAAGCGTAAAGTAATATAAGCAGAGATTGGGCAGTATATACATGTTAAAGGATCTTTATGCCTTGGGATGAAGGCACATACATAGGTTATAAGAGGCACTTAGATTGTGCCATGTGCCATCGTCCTGTGGAATCTGTTTATTTGAGTGAAATCAGTTTGTCTTCAAGCTATAAGACTGAAAAGACAAGGAGACTGAATATGGTTTGAGCGAGGTCTGTTAGGCCAAGCTTGATGTGATTGTCTCCTAACTAAATCCATCCATAACAAAAAAAAAAAGTTCAAGTTCCTCTTTCGAAAAAGAAAAACAACCTTGATCATATTCGTGAAATATTTATATGATTTTTTTTGTATATTTCACTCTTATAATTTATATGACAATATATTAAAATTTTTCCAAACATAATAGAAATAGAGTAATTGTTAATTAATTATAAAACAATTAAAAGTAAAACCTTTGTCTGTTTTAAAATGGAAAATTATTTTGGATATTAAGAAATTCAAAATTTAATGAAATAAAAAAAAGAAAAAGAAAAAAGCGTGTATATAATTGAATTTTAATGTATTTATGTTATATAAATATATTTTACATAAATACATATGTACATATGTGAAAATACTATTAAATATGAGATATAGTATTTTTATGTGAAAATAAGTACATATGTATATTATATATAATTTTGTATATATATTAATATATATATATATATATATATATATATATATATATATACATTGCTGTATGAAATACAAATTGTATTTTAATTTAAAGTGTATAAATAGATGTATATTATATATATATTGTTAATATACAATATATATCTAGAAAATATAATATATGAAATATATATTATTTCAAGATAAAGTGTATACATATATATATAGTTAATATAAATATATATATCTATATGCAGTACAAAAATATATATTTATATACATATAAATTAAATGATGTAATAGTATATAATTATAATTATTTATATAATTATAATTATAAAAAAAATGAAAGAAACGGGATCGGGATATAACCCGATCCCTGTTTCCTTTCTCTGTTACAAAACAGAGGAAGGAAGCCGCCGCAGTCAACGGCCACCGGAAAAGAAAGAGAAGGAGAGAGAGGCAAGGCCGTCGCCGGCGAGGAAAGAAAAAAGGGAAGCCAACCGGTGATGGAAGGAAAAAGGAAAGGAGAGAAGAAATTGGCAGAAGCCGAGAGGAAAAGAGGAAAGAAAGGAAAGGAGGAAATCGGTGGTGCCGGTCGGTCCAGGCACCGCCACCTCAACCCCAACCTCGGCTGAGGTAAGGGGAAGAAGAAGGAAGCCACTGGTGAAAACGACGGCAGCTGAGGAAGGAGGAAAGAGGAGGAGAAAGGCCAAACCCATTCTGGCCAGATCCTCAGCCGTGCCGCAGAGCTGGGTTGAACGGAGACCACCAGCAGCTTTGCCATGATGTCCGCTAGCTGTGGACACGCCAAATCGCCGAAGAACCGGCCACCGAAGGAGAACCGGCGGTGAGGGGGGCTGGACTGGTCTGAACCGGTTCAGACCAAGAAAAGAAAAGGAAAAAAAAAGAAAAGAAAAGAGAAGAAAAGAAGAAGAAAAAGGAAGAAGAAGAAGGAAAGAGAAAATTTTTTAGAAATTCTCGGTAGGAATTTACGAGAAATTTATAATTATTAATTTATTTAAAAATTATGGAAAAATTCTAAATTTTAGAATTTTAATTCCAGAAATCATTCTCGGCGAACGAGATGATGGAATCGGAAGAGATGGATTACAGGCGCGACCTTTGAGAGGAAATCGTCGACTCGGAAAAGGTAAGGGAGGCATGTGCAGCCTGTAAGGATATTCGATATGCATAATTTAATTATGCATAAATTTAATTATGCATTAAATTTATAAAATGTCATGGAAAATGCTTGGGTGGAAAATTGTGGTGATTTACTGGCTGAGATATAAACTGTATTTTGTGTGTAGGAAGGTTAGTAAATCGGCAGCCGTTATGCTGCCGAAAATTTCTAGAAAACTACAGAAAATCATAATAATGATTTTATTACACGAGAAATGATTTTCAACCATAAAAATCGAGAAAAATGAATATTTTCCATAAAAACATGAATAAAATGAAAGTGATTTTAAAATATTCATGTTTTCGATAATGATAATAATGAAATCACCGAAAATTCTCTTGATATGTATATTACACGAAATACGAGATGAAAAATGAAAAGATATAAAGTGAATATTTTTATAAATATTTCTTAAATATTCAATAAATGTTTTTTTAACCTTTATAGTTTTAATTATGAAATTATTATTTTATAAATTCCATAAAGGTTTACTTATGATGAAAAATACTGTTTTGAGATTAGTTGGCAACCTTATCATGCTGATATGTGATATGTGATATGTGATATGTGACATGTGACATGTGATATGTAGTCTCGATCGACACCTGATCAGTGATCCACCGAGAATAATGATAGATTATGGCCATAGATCTGATATATTTACTTCTTTACCCTTCGGGGTCTATAGCATGATATGAGTGATGATTGCCTCAGTCTCTATATATGAAAATGTTTTATATGATATGTGATACGTGAAATGTAAATGTTTTACATGATATGTGATAAGTTAAATGAAAGTGATTTACAGCATTTTACATAATGCTTATTACGATACTGATTTTAATACTATGAGATGATTTTCATATGACATGTGATATGTGAAATCCCCAATTTTCTGTAATTTTCCCTTAATTGTACAGTTTTCAACTTGAATTAATGGAATAAATATGAATTTCTGATATATATATATGATGCATGGGACATAAAGGGAATTAAGGCAATTGATGGTCAAACAATCAAAGGTCAAAGAGTCAAAGGAGGTGGTCAATGGCTGAGATAATGAACATGCATTAATGGGCATTTAATGGAATTGCATGACTCATCATCATCTCTACCAGCCAAGGTCGGCAGCCCATCTTCCTCTCCCTCTCGTTGCTTCCATTTTTAACTCTAAGTGTTCAAATCCTCACCTTGACAAACCACCCTCTCAAGCCATCGATTCGTTAAGCTCATTTAATGAAAAACGATCCTTGTCGATAGCTTAAACTATGCCTTTTATATGAAAGGTTGAATCCAAGTGGTTAAGTAGATCTCAAAATCTTGAGAATTGGTGAGTTGCAAAGGTAAGCAAAATTTAGGGTTTTATGTTGATATTTTGATGGTTTGGGATTGTATGAAGTTGATCTAGTATGTTTATTTGGTTTTAAATTGTCATGATGATTTCAGCTTGAAGAAGTGGAAAAGGACAAGTGTAGATTGGCTACCAAGTTTGTGGATTTATCTCAATTGAGGTAAGGAAATTATGTAACGGACGTAAGGCGGCTATGTCCGCATGTTTTATGATGTTTGTGTGTGATTTGGAAAGAAACATCAGCTGGTTTTGTGCAGGAAAAAGTGCATTTTCGGACTTGTCTCCTAGTACCAATTAGGCTAGGGGCAGCCGACTGCCATAAAGGGAAGTCGACTGCCTAGAGACATCAAAAACGCCGTTTTTCGAAAATCGATGCAAACCAGTCGACTGCCATGGGAGCCAGTCGACTGCCATTTTCCAGAAACCATTCTGTTTCAAACCAGTCGACTGCCAGGGGGAGCCAGTCGACTGCTATTTGTCCAGAAGCATTCTGTTTCAAAACCAGCCGACTGCCCAGGGGGCCAGTCGACTGCCTTTTCTCGGGAAACATTCTGTTTCAAAACCAGTCGACTGCTATTTGGGGCCAGTCGACTGCCCTATTTGTATTTTGAAAAATATAATAATTGAATTTCAAAAAGGGAAAGAAATTCAATAAGGCAAAACATGGGGTAGCAGTCGACTGCCTATTTGAAAGAAAGGTTTTGAGAACCTGTTTTAAGAAAGATATTCATACTTGTTTAAAACCTATATGAACAAGGTTTTGGAGACTATAATCTCTCAAAAGAGCATGCACATTATTTGTTACTTGTATTTGACTGAGGAGCTCTAGTCCAGCCCTCAGACCCACGTACGGCACCTGACTAGTGAAACTGTGGACTATAGACAATGGTCCATGAGTCTCTTATTTGATTCGGCTTTGGGGAGGATCCCTGGCCCATACGTGGGTACGCCATTTATTTGATATCTCTCAGGATTATCCCTTACGGGATATATTTGCGGTATCCTCTTGAGATTTTTATATTGGATTATCCCTTACGGGATATATTTGTTGTATCCATTATCTCTATGGATTATCCCTTACGGGATATATTTGCTGTATCCATGATGAGAATTACTTGGTGCATGAATCTGTTGGATATAAATTGTCTCCCATCTATTTGAAAATATTTGTATTTGCCTACTTGATTTCACGTGATTTGAGATCCGTGGAAATATTGAAAGCATGATTTACTTGTATTTGATATTGCAAAAGAAATATACGAAATGCTTTATAATGATTTTACATGACATTATAGAGCCAAGCAGGAAAACTGCATATAGTGACATAGTACGCTCTTTTACATAAGTTTCTTACTGAGCGTAAACTCACTCCTTTACAACTATTTTTATACAGATTACTTGAAGTAATTCCGCTCCGGATAGAGGAGCATCTTTTGGGATTTTTGAGATACCTTCGAGGCACGCTTCCTATTTATCCTTTGAAGGTATATTAGTCGGCCGTTACTTAGGCTAATGTACAGTACAATGCTACAGTTTTGTATATGTTGGGGATTAGGGTGTATGAATATTTGAGATCCTGATGTATATGGCACATGTTTATAAATGAAAATTTTTATGCATGTGAAAATGAATATTATACTCTGATAGAAATGCCTAAAGCATAAGAGTAAGGGAGATTGACATCGGATAAACTAGTCGATTTATTTGTTATTTGAGTTAAAAGTTAGTTGTTATTTGGTTAGTGACGAGGACGTCACAGATTGGTATCAGAGCCGATTCGACTGAAGTTTATCGATGTCAATTAGTTAGAATTAGAGAAATTCCCCAATGTACTGTACTAGCTTACTTGATTTTGAGTAGTATAACGGCTCAAGGTTATACTAAATGATGTTATTTGACCATGATCTTAACAGAATGAGTACTCGAAGGAGGGGTACTAGACGAGGACGAGGACGGGGTCGTGATGAACCGCCCCCAACACAGTCTTCTCCTCCATCTCCACCGCATAGCCCGAATACGAGGCTAGCTAAAATGGAGAAACATATGGAAAACATGTCCGCAATGTTCACCCAGTTTATGGCTAAATTTCCGGACGTGGCCGCTAGTGCACCGGCAGTTACCCCTACAGTACCTCCTACTCCGGTGGTACAACCTCCACCAGTTCCAGCTAGTGAGAGGCGAGATCCTACAGCTTACTGCAGTGTGGCATTAATAAAGGAGTTTAAGAAGCTGGATCCGCCAAAGTTCAAAGGGGACAGTGATCCAGTAGCCGCGGAGAATTGGATGAAAGCGGTCACTAAGTCATTCGGATACATGGCTTGTACTGAGAAAGAGAAGGTGGGATTAGCCGCCTATTTGCTAGTGGATGAGGCCGAGCCATGGTGGCAGGCTACTCAGACAGTCTTAGAGGCTAAGCACTGAAGTGACGTGGGATAGATTTGTGGAAGCTTTTAATGAACAATATGTCCCACGTACTGCTCAGAGGAGATTACAGGTCGAGTTTTTGAACTTGACTCAGGAAATGACGGTTAGCCAATATGAGTCGAAGTTCATTACACTGAGCAGATTTGATCCTGAGTACTGAGAAGAGAGGATCATAAGACCTACAGATTCATGGAGGGATTGAGACCTTCCATTAGGTCTAAGTTATACCCGTTGGACATCACCACCTATGGAGAGGCAGTCCGTAAGGCTCAACTGTGTGAGCAGGACTATGAGTTTCATCAGGCAGACTTCCGAGCAAGGAATAAGGGTAAAGAACCTATGAAGCGGAAGTCAGATGAGAAGGCCTCGAGTGATAGGTATCCATCTAGGAGGAATAGGCCATATGATAGAACTTCGACAGGAACTCCTAGATCCACCGGGATCAAAATAGGTGATGAAAAATCCCAACATCCGGTTGGTAGTACCGCTAGCTCGCCGAGGAGTATGATGCCGAGGTGTGTGCAATGCGGGAAATTCCATGGAGCACAGCCTTGCCGATCGGCGAGTGGGGCGTGCTATTGGTGTGGCGAACAGGGACATAGAATCAGAGATTGTCCCAAGATAAATCAGAGGGCACCTGAAGAGTCAGAAAAGACCCCTCAACCACAATCTAAGACCACACAACCCCAGCGTAAAGCCACAGCGGCAGAGAAGGGAAAGGCACCAGTGACTCAGGGAAAGGTATTTGCCATCGATAAAGAGTCCGCTGATGCTTCATCAAAGATGATTCAGGGTAAGATTTACCTTAATGATACATATGTCCTTGCTTTATTTGATCCAGGCTCTACGCACTCTTTTGTTCCCTATGGCTATAGATTAAATATTGAGCCTGAGCATTAGAGATTGCTACAAATAATTACTCCATTTAGGGAATCCCAAATGACGGACATAGTGTATCGTAATTGTAAGCTACGGGTAGGAGAAAGAGAGTCAATAGCTGACCTAATCTTATTAAATATGTCTGGATTTGATGTTATATTAGGAATGGATTGGTTAGCTGAAAATCACGTGATGATAGATTGTCATGCTAAGAGTGTGATTTTCTCCTCTCCCGTTAGCTATGTTGTAAATTTTGCAAATATGTAATGCAAAAGCATAATTAATTGTTTGGTTTAATTGAGATGTAATTGATAGAACATATTTGTGATGTGAAGGGTTTGTAGCACACGTGGTAGACGTAGATCAGAAACGTCCCACACTTCATGAAATTCCAGTAGTTAAGGAATTTTCCGAGGTATTTCCGGATGATCTTCCAGGACTTCCTCCGGATAGGGAGTGGAGTTCACTATCGATTTGGTGCCGGGGACTGAGCCTATATCAAGAGCTCCTTACCGGATGGCTTTGGTAGAATTAGAAGAACTTAAGAAGCAGCTTCAGGAGTTGCTAGACAAGGGATTCATACGACCCAGCGTATCCCCTTGGGGTGCTCCTGTGCTTTTTGTCAAGAAGAAGGACGGTAGTATGAGGTTGTGCATTGACTACCGGTGGTTGAATAAAGTGACCATCAAGAACAAGTATCCTCTTCCCATAATAGACGACCTCTTGGATCAGCTCAAGGGTGCACAAGTCTTTTCCAAGATAGACTTGAGGTCGGGATATCATCAATTGAAGATCCGAGATGAAGATATCCCTAAGACTGCATTCAGGACACGGTATGGCCATTATGAATTCTTGGTGATGCCGTTTGGACTGACCAATGCACCCGCAGCTTTCATGAACTTGATGAATGACGTGTTTAAGCAATACCTAGACCAGTTTGTCATTGTCTTCATCGATGACATCTTGGTGTACTCGAGGTCATGGGAAGAACATGAGCAGCATTTGAGGATTGTTTTGGAAACCCTCAGAGATCGAGGACTGTATGCCAAGCTAAGTAAATGTGAGTTTTGGCTTGATAATATCTCCTTTTTAGGTCATGTGATCAGTAAAGATGGAGTTTCAGTTGATCCATCAAAGATTGAAGCGGTGGTCCAATGGGAAAGACCAAAGACGATAACGGAGATTAGAAGTTTCTTGGGTTTAGCTGGCTACTATAGAAGATTTGTAGAGGGTTTCTCAAAGCTAGCTGCTCCATTGACGAGACTGACGCGCAAGGAGGTGAGAATTGAATGGAATGAAGCTTGTGAGCAAAGTTTTCAAGAGTTGAAGCGTAGGTTAACGACTGCACCTATCCTCACCATTCCTAGTGGTTCAGGAGGATTTGCAATATATAGTGATGCCTCAGGGCAAGGTTTGGGATGTGTGTTAATGCAGCATGGTAAGGTAGTAGCCTATGGTTCTCGACAACTGAAAGACCATGAGAAGAACTACCCGACTCATGATTTGGAGTTAGCTGCAGTAGTATTTGCCCTGAAAATATGGAGACATTACTTGTATGGTGAGAAATTTCAGATTTTTACGGATCATAAAAGTCTGAAATACTTGTTCTCCCAGAAGGAATTGAATATGAGGCAAAGAAGATGGCTAGAGCTTCTAAAGGACTATGATTGTGAGATCATGTACCACCCAGGGAAAGCTAATGTGGTAGCGGATGCTCTGAGCCGTAAACATGCAAGTATAGTGGCTTATATGATGATAAGAGAATATGAATTACTTGAACAGTTTGCAAGCCTTAGTTTAAGTGTTACACCTCTTGAGCAATTTAGAATGATGGCTAGCTTGAGAATTGAGCCAGAGTTGATGGATAGAATCCGGGTTGCTCAAAGAGAGGATGTTCAGTGTATTGAGGCTATGGATGAGATTCAATCGGTATGCTCAGTTTATATGGTAGTGATGGATTTTAAGGTTTAATAACCGTATATGTGTTCCAAGGATATGAATTGAGAAAGCTTATCTTGACAGAAGCACATTCCACTAAGTACACATACACCCGGGAAGCACGAAGATGTATCATAATCTTCGCAAGGTGTATTGGTGGAATGGCATGAAGGAGACATAGCGGTTTGTAGCAAAATGTCTCACATGTCAACAGTTAAGGTAGAGCACCAAAAGCCAGCAGGATTACTGCACCCTCTACCTATACCTATGTGGAAATGGGAACACATTACGATGGATTTCATTATGGGATTGCCCAAGACCAAAAGGAACCATGACGGTGTTTGGGTGATCGTGGATCGGTTAACGAAGTCAGCTCACTTCCTACCTATGAAGTCTACAGATACACTTAGCGCTTTGGCAGACTTATACGTGAGAGAAGTCGTCAACTACATGGTGTTCCAGTGAGCATCACATCGGATAGAGATTCCAGGTTTACTTCTCACTTTTGGGAACATTTTCAGGAAGCCATGGGATCTCAGCTGAATTTTAGCACAGCTTTTCATCCGCAGACTGATGGGCAGTCCGAGCGCACTATTCAGACGCTCGAGGATATGTTGAGAGCATGTGCTTTGGATTTTAAAGGCTCATGGGACGACCATCTGCCATTGGCTGAGTTTGCTTATAATAATAGCTATCATGCAAGCATCGGGATGGCACCATACGAGGCCTTGTATGGAAGACGGTGTCGATCACCGATTGGGTGGGAAGAAGTGGGCGAGCGCAAGTTGTTGGCTCCAGATTTAGTCGAACAAGCTTCTGAGAATGTTAAACTGATTTGTCAAAGACTTAAGACAGCTCAGAATCGACAAAAGAGCTATGCAGATGTTCGACGGAGGCCACTTGAGTTTTTGGTTGGAGATTATGTGTTTTTAAAGTCTCTCCATCCAAAGGGATTATGAGATTTGGCCGACGAGGTAAGTTAAGTCCTCGTTATATCGGACCATTTGAGATCCTAGATCGTGTTGGAGATGTGGCCTATAGGTTGGCACTACCTCCGGAGTTATCGGGAGTACATAATGTCTTTCATGTATCAATGCTTCGGAAGTATAATCCGGATCCATCTCATGTCATTGAATATGAACCCTTGGAGATTCAAGAAGACATGAGTTATGTGGAGAAACCGATTCGGATTTTGGATAGGAAAGATAAGGTGTTGAGGTCAAAGACGATTCCATTGGTTAAAGTTCTTTGGCAACACCATACGACAGAAGAAGCTACTTGGGAACTAGAAACTTAATGAAAGAGAAATTCCCGGAATTGTTTGAGACATAACCTTACTTGAATTTGGAGGACCAAATTCTCTAAGGTGGGGAGAATGTGAAATCCCCAATTTTCTGTAATTTTCCCTTAATTGTACAGTTTTCAACTTGAATTAATGGAATAAATATGAATTTCTGATATATATATGATGCATGGGACATAAAGGGAATTAAGGCAATTGATGGTCAAACAATCAAAGGTCAAAGAGTCAAAGGAGGTGGTCAATGGCTGAGATAATGAACATGCATTAATGGGCATTTAATGGAATTGCATGACTCATCATCATCTCTACCAGCCAAGGTCGGCAGCCCATCTTCCTCTCCCTCTCGTTGCTTCCATTTTTCTCTAAGTGTTCAAATCTCACCTTGACAAACCACCATCAGCCATCGATTCGTTAAGCTCTTAATGAAAAACGATCCTTGTCGATAGCTTAACCTATGCCTTTATATGAAAGTGAATCCAAGTGGTTAAGTAGATCTCAAAATCTTGAGAATTGGTGAAATTGCAAAGGTAAGCAAAATTTAGGGTTTTATGTTGATATTTTGATGGTTTGGGATTGTATGAAGTTGATCTAGTATGTTTATTGGTTTTAAATTGTCATGATGATTTCAGCTTGAAGAAGTGGAAAAGGACAAGTGTAGATTGGCTACCAAGTTGTGGATTTATCTCAATTGAGGTAAGGAATTATGTAACGGACGTAGGCGGCTATGTCCGCATGTTTTATGATGTTTGTGTGTGATTTGGAAAGAAACATCAGCTGTTTTGTGCAGGAAAAAGTGCATTTTCGGACTTGTCTCCTAGTACCAATTAGGCTAGGGGCAGCCGACTGCCATAAAGGGAAGTCGACTGCCTAGAGACATCAAAAACGCCGTTTTTCGAAAATCGATGCAAACCAGTCGACTGCCATGGGAGCCAGTCGACTGCCATTTTCCAGAAACCATTCTGTTTCAAACCAGTCGACTGCCAGGGGGAGCCAGTCGACTGCTATTTGTCCAGAAGCATTCTGTTTCAAAACCAGCCGACTGCCCAGGGGGCCAGTCGACTGCCTTTTCTCGGGAAGCATTCTGTTTCAAAACCAGTCGACTGCTATTTGGGGCCAGTCGACTGCCCTATTTGTATTTTGAAAAATATAATAATTGAATTTCAAAAAGGGAAAGAAATTCAATAAGGCAAAACATGGGGTAGCAGTCGACTGCCTATTTGAAAGAAAGGTTTTGAGAACCTGTTTTAAGAAAGAATATTCATACTTGTTTAAAACCTATATGAACAAGGTTTTGGAGACTATGAATCTCTCAAAAGAGCATGCACATTATTTGTTACTTGTATTTGACTGAGGAGCTCTAGTCCAGCCCTCAGACCCACGGTACGGCACCTGACTAGTGAAACTGTGGACTATAGACAATGGTCATGAGTCTCTTATTTGATTCGGCTTTGGGGAGGATCCCTGGCCCATACGTGGGTACGCCATTTATTTGATATCTCTCAGGATTATCCCTTACGGGATATATTTGCGGTATCCTCTTGAGATTTTTATATTGGATTATCCCTTACGGGATATATTTGTTGTATCCATTATCTCTATGGATTATCCCTTACGGGATATATTTGCTGTATCCATGATGAGAATTACTTGGTGCATGAATCTGTTGGATATAAATTGTCTCCCATCTATTTGAAAATATTTGTATTTGCCTACTTGATTTCACGTGATTTGAGATCCGTGAAAATATTGGAAAGCATGATTTACTTGTATTTGATAATTGCAAAAGAAATATACGAAATGTGCTTTATAATGATTTTACATTACATTATAGAGCCAAGCAGGAAAACTGCATATAGTGACATAGTACGCTCTTTTACATAAGTTTCTTACTGAGCGTAAACTCACCCCTTTACAACTATTTTTATACAGATTACTTGAAGTAATTCCGCTCCGGATAGAGGAGCATCTTTTGGGATTTTTGAGATACCTTCGAGGCACGCTTCCTATTTATCCTTTGAAGGTATATGTAGTCGGCCGTTACTTAGGCTAATGTACAGTACAATGCTACAGTTTTGTATATGTTGGGGATTAGGGTGTATGAATATTTGAGATCCTGATGTATATGGCACATGTTTATAAATGAAAAATTTTATGCATGTGAAAATGAATATTATACTCTGATAGAAATGCCTAAAGCATAAGAGTAAGGGAGATTGACATCGGATAAACTAGTCGATTTATTTGTTATTTGAGTTAAAAGTTAGTTGTTATTTGGTTAGTGACGAGGACGTCACATGATATGAACATATAATATGTTTTCAAAAGGAAAAAGAGTTTATAAGTCTAATATTCTTACTATGATTTTAAATTGAATATTAGACTATATGTGACATGAATATGTGATATGTTTTCGAAAAAGGAAAGAGGAGGAAAATAAATCTAATATTCCTATTACAATTTCTTAAATTGAATATTAGATTTAAATGATGTATATTTTATACGAAAAGGATTTAATAGCTTATTTTGCTATTTAAAGTATTGTACCAATTATAAATTGTACTGTAAAATACTAAAGGAATTCAAAAGTGAATAATGATAATTTAAACTAATATCTATCTAAAAGAATAGATAAATATTAGTTATTTTATTTAAATGCTTTAAATTCATAAAAGCATAAGATGAAAAGGATACGAAATGAAAGGAAAAAGGATTTAAATTTCAAAAGAAATTTATTACTCTCTACAGTTGCTTCTAGGTTCCGGGACAAAACAGGTAAAATACCTGTCTTACTCCATCCGGATCCCTAGCTGACTGTAGTATCCTTCCTACATGTGAGCCTAGAGCCCTTATAGGAAAACGAAAAAGTTTTTCAGCATATAAGTAGCTGAATATCAAGTGTTGCATATAACTCTCTTATTGAGCTGTGGTTTGCTCACCCCTTAATTTTAACATTTCAGATTTTCGAGGACTAAGAGTCTGACATCTAAGGATTTCGGTTATGCATTTGGGGACGATGCGACAGCTTGATTTATTACATAAGGTACAATCATGTATTTTCTGTATTTAGAATTATCTACAGTATTACTTTCTTGTAAATTAAGATAGGGGATGTAATTCATATTATAATTTTATATGAAATTGTTTATATGTAAAAGAAAAGTAAAGTATCACAGATAGTCCAACCAAATAAGATGTACAGAAAAAAGATGAAAAATCTGGTCACGGGTTGTGACATCATACCCTTGTTTCACATGGTTTAGTGGATGAGTGGGTGGTTGTGGAGATAGCGGGGACTTTACTCATATATTGGTGGGAAGTTGTAGTTTGTGGGTGATTGTGCCCCATGTTTAGGACCTATGTTAATGGAGCACTAACAAATTTTAAACTTGACAAATTTTGGAAGCATTGGAGAGCCTTCTTAATGTGTATCAAATCTGATAAAGTTGCCTCAATGAAGAAAATGGAGCCATCGGCAAATTAAAAGTGAGAGATCTTAGCAGCATCATCAAAACAGGAGATACCTTTGATCTAACCAAGATTCTCTACTTTTTGAATCATCAAATGAAATGCCTTAGTGATCATAATAAGTAAAAAAGGTGAGAAGGGATCTCCTTGTTGAAGACCCCTTTACATCGAAAACTTTAAAGCTGGGGAGCCATTAACGAGCACAAAGACTCTTGTTGTGCTCAAACATCCTGAAATCTAGAATCTCCAATGATCAATGAAGCCCATTGATTGCATAACAAACTATAAGAAATCCCAATCAACACAATCGAACACTTTTTCAAAGTCAAGCTTTAGAATGATACCACCACTATTAGATTTCTTCTTCTTAATTGAATCAATTATCTCATTGGCTAGAAGAATCCCGTCCAAAACCTGCCTTCCTTCAATGAAGGCATTTTGAGTGTAAATTATCAAGGGACTAATTACTGCTATAAGCCTTTTGTGAGGATTTTAGCCAAAACTTTATAAAAAGAGTTAATCGGACTAATTGGCCGATACTCCTTCAGACATACTAGGATGCTTATAAGGGTGATGAAAGACGAATTAAGACCCCTCTCTAATTTGCCCATTGTTTTAAATTGCGGTCGCGGCTACGTTTTCGGTCGCGTTGCATTTATTGCGGTTGTGGACATAGCGGCGGTCATTACGGTCATCGTGGTCATCGCGGTCGTGAATTTTTTTAAATTTCGCACAATTCTATATAAAGTGTAGTAATTGTAATTATAATCATGTAAAATCTTATTTTATAGTTTTTAAAGTAATTTATAATACCTCAAGTCTATTATTTATGTGAAAAAAAGTTATTTATAATTTTTTGAATTATAATAAACATTCATATTTAAAAAATTACTTATGATAATTAAAAAATAACAAATATTGAAAATAGATATGAATAATTATGTATTAATAAGAATTAATGAGCTAATTATTTAGCATTAATTATTTTTTATCTAAATTATTAAGGAATTTTTTCATCTAAATTTTGTCAAATCTTTTTTCATCTAAATTAATTATGTCAATTTTTTATCTTTTTTTTCTTTTTCTATATGAATTTCTATGAATATTAACAAAATATTTAATACCATATATTTAATTACACTACAAATTTTATTTTAAAAAATTAAATTAATAATCTATATTCAACCTTATTTAATTTTTTTTGAAATTCAGATTACCTAATATTGTTTGTCAGGATTTATCATATTAGCTAATTTTAATTCTTAAACATTTAATGTTACATTATTTCCTAAAAAAATTATTAAACATTTAAAACCTAAACCTATTACTAATTATCATTTACCGCATATATTAAAACAAAAACTAGTTAAAATAAAAAAAAACCCTAACCCACCCAGACCCGTCGGCTCCTTTCCTTTCACTTTCACTTTCACAGTTTCACTTCAACTTCCCCTCCCTTTCACCCAAACCCGTTGGCTCAGTCTCAGGCTTTGCTATTCTCCATCAACCAACAAGAAGGCCAGCCTCCAGCCACTAGCCGCTGGCTCCACTGCGCCAGATCTGATCTCAGATCAGTCATGCCTCATGTCGGTGTCAAGCAACCGACAGATGGAGCATCGCCCAGTCCTACCAGTGCTGCGGCTTGCGAGCCTACGAGCCACCCATGGCCACGCCACGGCCCCACGTCACCCACGGTCCACTGTGCCTAGTGCCTGCCTACCCACGCCGCCCACCCCACTCTGCCTCTACCCTCTCCAGTAGCCCTCACCGATCGGCTGTTGGTTGTCGTGAAGCTTGTGATCTATCTGTTGTTTTTCTTGTTAATTGAGGCTAGGAATATTTTTTCAGGCTGATATTTTGATTTTGATGCTTCTGTTATTATGTTCTGTGACTTCTGTCCACATTCTGATTTTTTTTTAAGTCAGACGGAATCGAATCGGAGGATAGCGGCTATAGACACCTTATTTTGTCCGGGGTCTTAATTTGTATAAATAATTAGTTGGGTTGGGTGACATTGTATTTTAATTTAATAATTTAGAATTAGGCTAGAATTAAATTAGAATTTTTAGATTTAGAATTAACATTAATTAGGAAATTAAAATTAAAATAGGATTTAGGAATAAAAAAGAAGAAAAGAAAAGAGAGAGAAAAGATAAAAAGAAATAAAAAATAAAATTAATTTTAGGATTATATAATTAGGATAATTATATTTTTAAGATAATTATATGGATTAATATTAAATTTGATAGAATTAGATTAGGATTAACATAAGAATAAAATAGATAAAATAGGAGATAATTATTAGAATAAGTATAGTTGTATTAAGACTCTAACAGATTGGTGGCTATAAAAAGGGATTTAGAGGACACACAATGAAAGGAACAATCAAGCATCTCTAACGCCAAAAATTGTATTTGATCACCGTAGCCATCCTCATCCCTTTTGTTGGCTCGACCTACCATCATCTTCAAGCCATCGAATGTTCTGTTAACATTTCCATCATCATCCTCACACACCCGAGCCCTCATCATTGCCGCCATCACCATCTTCACTTTCACATTGCCACCAAATCACCCAAGCTACTGACTGCTCTGCTGCATCGTTTAAAGCAACCACCGATAGCCCCTGCTTGCCGCTCTGCCCGGTACAGACCCTGACATCGTCACCTGCTGCATTGCGTCACTATCCAAGTTTTCACGCCATTGCTCTAATTCTTGCCTTGTTGAGTCATCCCCTCTTGCATCACCAAATCACCATCATGTCTTGCCTTTTGCTGTGCGATTGGCACTGCTACTCAATACATCGGTTCTGCTGTTGTGCGTTGTCGAAAGGAGGCAGAGGAAATTGATATTTGGCTATCAGGAAAATAAAGGTGTGAAGGCTTTTGCCATTAAATGTTTTTTTTGCCAAGTAAGGTAAGAATCACATGATCCTTATTTTTATTAGTATTTTTAGGTATCCCATTTAATAATAGTTTAGGCAAAATCAAAATATAAAGTTAAGAAAATTAATTTGAAAGATTTGACTTGGATGCTTATAAATGATATAATTTGATTATGTTGAGATTTGTATATTTGATGTATTATTTATTTACTTGCCTTTTTTTTCTCTTATGTTAAAATTAGGATTGAAATGAAATTAAGAATGGATATATCAAATATATACAAAAATAAAAAAAAATAAAAATTATGCCGATGATGAAACTCCAAGAAAGTCAATCGGTACTCCTTGGATTTTCTAGGTGAAAGGATTCTTCTTGAGTTGAGCCAGATTGATGGAATACTTAAGGAGAATTTTCAAGAAAACATAATTCATGTTCATTTTAAGATATAATAATAATAAAAAATAAAATAAAATAATAAATTGAGAATAAAAAATATATAAAATAATGCCATAATAAGGTCATGGGATGATAATAAAGGAAGTAAGTATGACATATGCCGATGATGAAATTCTAAGAAAGTCAATTGGTACTCCTTGCAATTTTTAGGTGAGAGGATTCTTCTTGGGTTGAGCCAGATTGATGGGATACTTAAGAAGAATTGTCAATAACCCATATGTCATGTTTATTTTCAAAATATAAAATAATAGAATTAAAATAATAAAATAAGAAATAAGAAATAAAAGATAGGAACTTTAAGAATAAGATTAGAAATTATTTAAAGATAAGAATTCCATAATATACTCAATCAATCCGACGATGGAGTTCAAGAAAGTCGATTGGTACTCCTTGAACATCTTGAGGTGAGGAGAGTTTCTAAGATTTGAGCCAGATTGATGGAATAGTCTTAGAAACTTTCCCAATATTTAATTATCTAAACTAATACAAACATAAAGGCAAATTTAGACTAAACTTAGAACTAAGTGGTACCATTTTAGAATGGGCGTCGTGGGGGTGCTAATCCTTCCTCACACGTAACCGTACTCCCGAACCCCAGATTCTTTGAACGTAGACCATGCCTTATCCTTAGACAAGAGTAGGTGACCAATCACACCTTAGATTTGAATGGTTGGTGGCGACTCCTAGAATTTTAAAGTCAAGCGGGTTAGGTTCACGGACCTAGACGTTATGACAGCGGCGATAACGGATTGCTATCGATGTTAACCTCCGTTACGACGTTTCGTATCGGCCAATAGCGGCCGTTACTAGTGTGAACCGTACTCACACCCGATTTTTCATTAGTAGCGGTAGCGACCACCACCGCTACCGCGAGATAGCGGTCGTTATTGCATTTCGCGGCCGCTATTTGAAACACTGAATTTGCCCGAACGATGGAATTCAGATAAAAAACCCATCAAGTCCTCTTTGATAAAACCACAAGCTTTGCTTAAGAAGTTAAAAGCCTTAGATCCATCCCCATCCCAGATAGCCGCCTTTAGGTCATCCAAAGTAAAGGGAGCCTCAAGTGAAATAGCATCTTGATGATTTAATTTGTTGAACTTGAGAACCGAGAATAGAAGCTTGAAGTCGTCCTTCTCCTGAATATGGTCTTTGAAGAAATCAAACACTAAAGCTTTGATACTTCTTGGATCTGAAACCCATTCTTTTTCACATTCAAACTGGGAATTACATCTCTTTTTCCTCAAATTTTAGCTTAATTATAGAAGAAAGCTGTGTTCCTATCACCATTTTTAAGCCAGAGGGTCCTTGACTTCTGTTTCCACTAGGATTATTTATTGTTTATGGCAGACCATAACTCTATAACACATTCCCTTTTTTCATTAATCTCCTCAGGACTAAGATCCTTTTGATTACTGATTTTATCTAAAGATTTGCCTTTATCCTCTAAGAAGACAATTTCCTCATCAATGGAACCAAAGATGTTTTTATTCCAATTTTTGAGAAAGGCTTTAATCGTTTTAAGTTTCACCTTGAAACAATACCTCGGGCTACAAAACTGAACATTTCTTCCAACCACCTCAAGGTCCTTCATCAAGTTCATATTTGTCAACAAACAATCCATAAATTTGAAAGGCCTTGGCCCCCAATCAAAAGAGTCCGTAGATAAAAGGATGGGGTAGTGGTGTGAAACTGTGATTTTCAAGCCCCTTTGACAAAGATCATTAAAAAATAAAAGCCATTCACTACGGACAAGAGATTGGTCCAACCTACTTCTTCGGTTTTCATACCAATATTATGTGAATTTTGTCCCATTTAGAGGGAGGTTCACCAATTTGCAAGAATTAATAAAATAGTTGAAGTCATTAGTCGTCATACCTTCATGGCAGCCTGCTCTTTCCTCATTTGATGTAATAGTGTTGAGGTCACCTGCCACACACTAGTTCCCATTCAAAGATGTTTTTAATCTTCTAATATCCTCTTAAAGACTTTTCTTTGCAACTTCTTCATGAGAAATATAAACATTAAAATAACAGCATTAAAATTAAGATAAGACCATCTCCCTGAGATCAAAATAAACCTATTCTGAATTTCAAAATGTTCCACGATAAACTGATTTCTATCCCACACCATAAGTAGTCCCTTAGATAGCCCCACTAGTGGAGAGAAAAGCCAGTCATAATTACCATATAGCCAAATGTCACACCGTATTAAGTTTCAGAAAACTTATAGCCAAATACTAAACCCACGGAATTGCCACCAACTATTCTACTTAAGTGTGATTGATCAACCATTCAAACTAAGGATGAGACTTGGTCTATATTCAAAGAATCCTACGGTTCGAGAGTACGGTTACGTGTGAGAAAGGATCAACACCCCCACAATGCTTATCCTAAATGGTACCAAATAATCTAATGTTATCCTAATTTTACCTTTTACTTTAATTTCGATATAATTAAATATTGAAAAATGTTTAAGTCTCCTCCTTCAAACTAGTTGGACAACTCAAAAGTTTTTCTCACCTCAAGAGTATTCAAGTAGGACCAATCGTCTTTCTTAAAAAGGCTCCATTGTCAAATGATTTAAGTACATTATGAAAATTCCTATATTGACTTGCTACCGAATTTTATAATACTAAATTTATATTATATATATATTTATTTATTGTTATTATTTTAACTTTTAAATTAATTTCTTTTGTTATTTTTATTCTTCTTTCAAATAAACACGAATTATTTAATATCAAAAATTTTCTTAAGACCTTCCTTCAAGTTGATTAGACCTTAAGAAAATCTTCTCACCTTGTTAACAAGTTTTTATATTTTAATAAAATATATTAAAATATAAAGACTTGTCCATTAAAAAATCTTGAAAAAGACCCAAACAAAAATGGTATATATACCAAACATGTATAATTTGTTGATCAATGATAACCTCCAGCTTGGTTTCTTGCATTAATAACATATCAGCACTATGATCAAGAAGAATTTTTTTTTTCAAATTTATCCTTTCAGCCGCACTACCAACTTCTCTGACATTCCAACAAACAATTCTCATTCTAACAAAAATAGGGACCTACAAATGAGTTTGTCTACAGTAAGGTCGCAAAATATCAACCTTAGTGTAAGGTCATAAGATATCATGAGATATTAAATATTTCATGAGAAATTGAATAAATTTTAAAAAGTTAAATAAATATGTCAATAATGATTTAACATGTCAATAGTTAAACTTAAATTTAATTAAATATAATGTAAATTATATTTCTATCCTTTTAAAAGGTAACAAAATATTTAAATTACATTTTTAACCATTCATAAAAAAATTAAAACTATAATTTTATCCCTTCAAAATATGAAACCATATTATCTAATTGCTCAGAAAATTTAAGGCAGTCGAATGCCTTTTTATGACAATCAACTGATCCAGTTATTTTACTGGACAAATTGCTTCTGGTATATAGGCAATTAACTATCTTTAATACTAATCGACTGCCATATTTAAGCAAAATTATTCTGTTTAGAAAAATTACTAAGTCAATCAACTGCCATACATAGGTATTCGATTGCCTTAATAATTTTGGAACTATTTTACACTTATTATGTCACGACCCGAAAGCCAATGACATCCACTTAACATATACCTTATTGCTTTTGGAAAATTATGAACCAAATTTTCTTTTCTATTTACGGTTTGTATTCGGTGTTAGTGTAGCAACTAACTTATAATTTACAACAGATTTCATAAGTTCATTCATGCTTCTCTTAATTTCTTTAACTCACACAATATCATCCTTTTTATCCCTTTTCTCGATATGGTTAGGTGTGAAAGACACAACCATTTCAAATAGTACATGATTCTATAGCATAATATAAGTAAAGTTCGACAGTTATTCCGATTCTCTGTCATATGTATAATATCTATCCTATCTAATGATAGTTGTCACATTCACAGGTCACAATCGTTTATCCATTGTTTCATTGGCATATGATATTCATGATTCATCAGTACACGTGTAGCACTTAGCTCTCAAAGGATTCTAGAGGTGGCTCCCACAGTTTCTGAAGAATCTATGTAGCACGTAGGTCCTTTGAGTTCTCTAGAGGTGGCTCACACGGTACAAAGGAATGAGTTTTACTCGGATTTGCCTCTTTGGCACATGCTTTCTAATGATTCATCGGAACTCGTGTAGCACTTAGCTCTCAAAGGACTCTAGAGGTGGCTCCCATAGTTCCGAAGAATCTGTGTAGCACGTAGCTCCTTTGAGTTCTTTAGAGGTGGCTTACATGGTACAAAGGCATGAGTTTTACTTGGGTTGGCCTCTATGGCGCATGCTTTCTAATGATTCACCGAAACTCGTGTAGCACTTAGTTCTCAAAGGACTCTAGAGGTGGCTCCCACAGTTTTGAAGAATCTGTGTAGCACGTAGCTCCTTTGAGTTCCTAGAGGTGGCTCACACGTTACAAAGGCATGAGTTTTACTCGGGTTGGCCTCTATGGCGCATGCTTTCTAATGATTCATCGAAACTCCTTTAGCACTTAGTTCTCAAAGGACTCTAAAGGTGGCTTCCACAATTTCGAAGAATCTGTGTAGCACGTAGCTCCTTTGAGTTCTTTAGAGGTGGCTCACACGGTACAAAGGCATGAGTTTTACTCGGGTTGGCCTCTATGGCGCATGCTTTCTAATGGTTATATTCCACTATCATTCAAGTCCTCAAGTTGTATATACACGTCAGTGGTCATACAATTCCAGTGTCCTAGCTTTTTGATAAATACCACTAGGAGCTATTCGAGTTCTTTGAGCTAAATATCGTAGGTTGTATACATATTGTACACTAATCCGTATATACACTTTTAAAGTATAATAATGTATTGGCATGCTCATTAGGTGCAACTTAAATAAATCACATACATTTCTCATGACATAGGCATCTATGTTTTATACGAGTTCGTAATCTCAGTGAGCACAATAAGTTATAACACACCACACATAATTCGCAAATAATCCGAAAACTATTCACAAACACATCAATCCAACTTGTAATTTATCCACACTTACTCTTATAGTCTTTCCATAGTATTCCATCAACTTGATGCGAATTTAGATAAGTATTTAATGAAGATTCATTCATCTCTTACAAGATGATACTAGTAAGGCTTATCTAACCCACTTACCTCGATGCTTAGCCGATTACTTTCCTCGATCCTCAAAATCAAGCTTAGCTTCTACACTGCTCTAAATTCACTACAATTCAATCGAATAACGTCTCAATAACAATGTCTTAATTACGTTTGATCACATATCAAACGTATATCTTAGACCCAAATAAATCAAGTTTATTTCTATGACAAGGATTAGCTTTTCGTTATCGTATTAGTGATATATATATAGATATGTATGTATGTACGTGTGTGTATACATATATATATATTGATCTTAAAGCAATTATATAATATTCTCATCTACCGTAACATTTTCATAAATCCTACACATCACACACATACATATATAATTTATTTATTCACCGTATTCATAATTTTGTAATACTCATATAATATATATTTATATAAAAATATGTATACCCAATATGGTAAAACAAAAATATGGCACTTCTTTGATTCCTTCCTCTTAGCTCACTCTTTAGGACATATATTCTCTACCTCTTTAATATTTCCTCTACATCAACTTAAAATTGTTACATGGTGTCACTTAAGAAATTTTTTATGGATTAAACCAAATAGGGAAATTTCTCACCTTAACAAAATTCTGTTTGTTGTCAAGCCTTCCTATTCCAATTCCTCATGTTTTCTTCCATTTGATCTCTCTTAGATCTAGCCATCTTAGAGCCCCTTGTTTTTGCTACTTATTGGCATTCCTATTCGGTGCCTAACAGCAACCAAATGGCCTTTAAACAGCAACAGAAAAATAACCCAAACAGCTTATGAAACTCCTGTACATTCCCAATCACCACTCCATGTTCAGACCACCAACATAGCCTAAAACCACATTGAACAACCCTCTTAACTTAGCATTCCAGCCTAACCAAAGCTTAAATCTAGCCCATATCGGCCCCCTTTTCTTCCTCTCATCACGTCCATTTCTTCCTCTCGCTGCAGCAGGCCTTCTTCTTTCCTGATGGCTGTTCACGATGGTGAAGAAATGGTTGCACCTTCCTTCCTCTTCTTTCTCTTCCCTTCTTCCTTTTCGGCTTTACCTTTCCTTTCTTCCTTCTCTTCTCGGTTTCAACTCATTTCCTTTCTTTTCTCTTCACCGAATGGTTTAACCTTCAGCCCTCTCTCTCTCTCGTTTCACTTCTTTCTTTTTTGTTTAATTACAAAGCTTCTTTGAGAAGCTTGAAGTGATGTAGCCGATGGTGTTAGTGGAGTTTGATGGGAGAAAGTCCCATCAAACTTCACTAAGTATTCTTTTTTATTATTATTTCCCATTTCAATTATGTAATATATGTGTGTGTGTGTATATATATATATATATTCTATAATTATATTACATGACTAATATATGTATGTAACTAATATATATGTCTTTATATATATATTTATTTGTTTTATAGTATTTCCATATATATAATAAGTATGTGTATATCTATTTTAAGTATTACATATATAATATATATTTATACTTATCTACATATGTATAAATATATTTTATGTCTAATATATTTTTTTGTGGTGTGTGTGTGTGTATATGAATTCTTTATTTTATTTAATTATTTTAATATTCATGTATACTACATTTCCTTTAGTATTCTTGTGTCCTTCGTTTTATTAAAACAATTATACATATACATTTTTGTGGAATATAAGCTTCTATTTGCTCTTATATAATTCTTGAACTTATATAAGATTTCTAAATTATCTCAAGGATCATTTATTGCTAAATTTTACTAAGCTTGCAACTTCGTTCTCATTACTTGAAATAATGATAATTACAAAGTGCATCATCGTACTTAGCTTATTCTATGTCTCTTATTTATTCACTAATATGGTACAAAGTTTGTAGTTTTACATATTATCATAAATTTTACGATTAATTATTGTTTATTTAATTTTTTATAGTGTTTTTATAATATTTACATAAAATTTATGCTAAATTTCATTAATTTTATGGTTAATTATAATAAATTTTACTATTAATCTAAAAAATTTAGGCTGAATCTCATATATTTTATGATAAATGTGATAAATTTAACAATGAATATAATAAATTTTACGATGAATGTAATAAAATTTAGATTAACAAATAAATTTTACAATGAATTAATTACATAAATTTTATGATGAATGTGTTACGATAAATCTCATAAATTTTACGATAAATCTCATAAATTTTATGATAAATATCATAAATTTTACAATAAATGTATAAAATTTTACGATGAATCCTACAGATTTTACGATTAATCTAATTGTGATAACTGTGACTTTTGACACTCGATAAGTAAATTAAACATACGAAAATAGAGTAATTGGATTTTTATTTGAGCATAAGAGTTTTATTAAATTGGAAGAAATACAAATTGGAATAATTTATGGAGTAAAGATTATGAAAAATTAAATTAAGAATTTAATTTGCATATTAGAGTATCCTAATAAATTAAATGGGAGTAATATATTCACTTGGTGGATTAAAGCTTTATGAATCTAATTATAAATATAAAAGGATTCTTAAAGCAATAATAATAATAATAATAATAATAATAATAATAATAAAAGGGGGACAACCTTCTTGACGATGCTTGCCCCGATATTTGCTCAGCAGAGTTAGGCTTTGCTTGGTAGAAAGAATGTAAAGTGGTGATGAAGGAAAAGTTGATAATCTAATGGTTAAGTTTCATAACCACTTTCCTATTTTGTAGCTTAACCATTAAATTAGCAAATTTTCCATCCTCACTTCTTTCCATCCTTCCTACCAAGCAAAGCCTTAGTTTGCTAAGCAGACCGAAACTTTTAAAAAATAAAAGAAAAGAAAAATAGTAGGGAAGAAGAAGAAGAGGGAAAGAGAGGAGGTTACTGGACCACAGAAGAGACAAAACGAGAGAAGAAAAGAGCAAAGGCAAAAGAGACTGCTGCTATTGCGAGGAAGCTGTAGTAGGGGAGGTTGAATAGGGAGCTCAGCTAAGCACTGAATAGGGGTGCTAAGAATTGGCATTTTTGTTGCTGTGTTAGGTCTTCCGACAAGGGCCAAATAGGGGTCGATTGGAAGAGTTTGTGAGGACTGAAGTAATCCTAAAGATCAGGACAAAAAGATGGGTTTTAGGCAGTAACCAAGGGGTTTTAAAAGGTTGAAAATAGGTGTTGGGTGTGAACAGAGCATGGAGGTAAGCCAGATTGAGTTTAGGAATTAAAAAAAAGAGGGGGAAGGCTTTACTGCTGAAAGGTAGGGTAGTGCGCAATATTGAAATTGGTGGAATCGAATTTATTGTTGGGGGCTTATTTTTAGTGCTGAAGTAGAGTTGTGTATAGGGGATTTTAAGCGGTTGAATGTGGCGCTTTTTAAGGGTTGAAGTTGGCAAATCAAGCACTTTACAAGGGTGGTGATTTCAGTGGCAAGCTGGCAGGTTCATGGTGATTGCATGTGATAGAGGACAAGCTAGTGAGTGATCGGTGAAAGGAGAATCAAAAGAAATAGAAGAGAAGGAAAAGAGGAGTTGAAAGAGGGATAAGAAATCATTGCTGCTAGGAAGCTCGAGGAAGGTAGTAGTTAGCATTGTAGGTAGGTAGGAAAAGGATCCTTCAGGGCTGTAGCAAGCCAATATTAGGAACTGTTGAGGGTTTTTGTTGGTTGTCACAACAGGGGTCATTGGAACTTATAACAAAAGTGAGTTAAGATTACTATTTAAGGCCAAAAATAAAGGCTAGAACAATAGTGACCGAGCTTGATCAATTGTTACCTAGGGCAAGAGAAAAAAGGAAGAATTGTCTTAGTTAGCTCGAGTTAGTGTAAGATGATCGGTAAGATAATGCCATAGATATCATATTAGATTTCTATAAAATATCTTGGATTTATTTGATTGATACTAAGCCATTTCAATGATATTTGAAATTGTAGTGATGTGGTAAGCAATAAGCGAGGAGAGTTGGATAGTATATGCTTGGATGTGTAAGCAATAAGCGTAGGAGTTGGTAAGATACTTTTATAAGATTTTGTTAGTATTATCTCGTATAAATGAGTGTTATGATTATGTGTTTATGAAATGTTGGAATATCATTAAGGTATTGATAAATTATTGATTATTGACGTTGGGATTTTGACATGAAATAATTGGAATATGTCAACTATTGTGAGGATCCTTAACTTAATTTTGATGGAAATTGATGTTAAAAGTAAGGACAAGAGACTACGGGAATTTGTAAACTTTTGCTAAGATAGTGGTTAATTGTTGTATTGCGTTAGAACTTGAAATTGAATGGTTTTGATATGTGATCCTGTATATTGAAATAAATAGGGAACAATATTGTAAGAATTGTGGAGACCATTAATATTTAAAAACTTTGTTTGGACTTTGGAAAGTCGTAACAAGGATTGATGATTATGATGGTATTAGGATAGTTACATATAAACATATTTAATGATGGATGAGTGTATATGATAATTGTGTGACTTTAATATATATGTTATGCTTTGGAGTTGAAAGGGGATAATTACATGATAATTGGGTTGGCATAACTTTAGTACCATGTGGAGGTGATTCACAATGGTTACTAATAATAATAGTTGATATCGTGCTTCAAGCCATAACAGTGATCATGGTGAAAGGAAATAATTATGAAATACGATTTTTGGTTTCTTATTAAAAAAATGTAAAAGTAATCCGAGTTGCAAATTTAGTGATATAGAACATAAGGCTACCTATCTATGGTTATGTGAAGTTATTGTTTTGGGAAATAATATATGTGACGATTTAATGTGATTAGTGGTAGTTAATTATTGTTATACTGTAATATGACAATTTTAATATTTAACTGAGGAACGAATGAAAATGGATTAGTGATTATACATAACATAAAGATTAAGGTCAGGATAATTGTCCTAAGCTAGTGATGTGATGGTGGATGATAAGAAAAGAAATTTCAAATTTAGGGTACTTAAGGACCTTATAAATCTTGTTGGCGATTTTATATATATATATATATATGAGAGGTTGATAGAATATAGTTGAAATGTATGTAATATTGTTTGGATAACACTAGAATATTGGTGGAGATATAGATAAATTTGTGTATATATGTGCACTTGGTGATTTGATGAATCTAAGATCGATATTAGGAATCTAAAAGTGAATTGATGCTTGAATTGTATGGATAATGTTAGAAAAAAATGTGCATCTATTGTTATCATAATCTCAATAAGAGAAGTGTGATTTAGTAGTCAGTGGACATTATCAAACCTATCTAAGAGTAAGTGTGTATATATATAATTACCGTGTGATCTTACAGGTTAATGAGGGTATAGCAACTCATGTGATCCATGTGATATGATCTGCTATATTAATACTGTTGAAGACTGATGGATATGTATAATTGCATAATGAATGATGGATTATATTTGTACCATGAATGTGTGAATGAGGAATCGAGACTACTATAAATGTATCTTAGCCTAAATGTCTAAGCATGCATAATATCTAATTGAATGACAATTGACGTATATCTTGGTGTACTTAAGATTCACTCATGCATAGTATATCATTTCGGATCATTAGGATCATGCATCATTTTAAAAAAAAATATTGTTTTTAAAAAAAGGATGCATGAAATTCTTTTAAATGAAAGTAAATGCTTAAAATGTTTAAGATGGCCATAATTACTGATGTTAACTCATGCTTTGATATCATGCATGACATGCATAGACTGAACATATAGTTAATTATGCATTGATTTGAGAAACGATTTTGTTTGAAATGCTTGATCGTGTGGCTTGTCTTAAAGGATTTGAAAAGAAATTGAAAAAGAGATTTCAATTTAAAGACTGGTACCCTACGAAAATGCCTACGTGGCATGTGCCTTCGTGGCATAGAGTATATATACATCAAGTGATTTTGCCTGTGTGGCATGGTACTCCGTATATATATATATATATATATATATATATATATATATATGATATGTACATGTTGCCTGATAAGACCATTCCAGATTGTTTGACAATAATCGTAGACACATTTCTTAGTTTCCAGCTGATCAGTGAAACTAGAACTATTTATGATCATAGATAGATGCTCGTCGAGGGAAACTATCCCATTGATAGCTACAATGGGTTAGAGATGATATAATACTAGAATAGGATCCATACCTATTCTCTCACTAAATGTTAAACGTCGTCTAGAGTATGGTTTATTATATGTGAACTCTAGACATGATATGTTTTTACCATATATTTAATATGACTGAATATGATTTGTACTTGATTTTACATCACACGTGATATGACTTGAGACTGTCCGTGTTTTGAATATGTTTAAAAGTACATGTAATATGATTTTGAGATCATATATGTTTCACACATGCTTAACTATTACACATGATGTGTTTTGATATGACAATTATTTTATACAATAGAATTTTTATACGTTACATATTGAAACTTGTCATGATAATATATTTTACACTGGTGCATAACATGCAGTGATACAAGGGTACTTAGTGTCATTAGGGCATGATCAAATCAATATATGAAGGATATTGATTTCTAAATGATATTGGGATATATATTTGTAGGATTCATGCATTTGCATTAGAGGCGATATAATCCTAACTCAATTATTATATTAGTAACTTGCTGAGCCCCCATTCATTAAACGAGAATTTTTTTTTTCAGATTGATTCAAAAGACACGTTGGATAGTTCTACAGGTTTAATAGTTTTATCGACTCTCAAAGATTTCGCTATTGAAAATTTGGTATTGTAATACTTCTCTCGTATATGCTTTTATTTTCAAGCAATTTCTATACAATACTAGAGGATGGGATGTAAACTAGTATAATGTGCTACGTATCGAAATATCAAATATTTTACAAATTTCATATTAACACATCACTTACGATTAGACTGTCTGTCATGTCAAACTTAAATTCAAAATGAATTTAATTATTTTTTTATACAAAACCTAGGATTCAAATTTCTAGCATTTATACATGACCACCATTAATCTCCAAAACAATAACAAAATAAATTTACCTCCCAAGTGTTATATACACAAACTTGCACTGTACAGATAAGTCTAAATACATAAATGTAAATCTAGTATCCCTTGACGAAACAAGAAAGTAGCCTGAGGAATATTGATGATTAGGTCCTTCAGAAGCAAACCCAAACCTACTGCAGATAATCTAGGAGTGGGAAAAATTAAAGGAGTTAGCTAGTTGCTCAATAAGAAATATATATACGAAAGCTAATACAACGTATCTTATATGTAAATTTAAATAAATGGAATTTTATACAAAAATATCATAAATTTATAAATTTAAGATCTCTTGGGCATGATCTATCGGGAAGGATAATATAATGGGTTAGATAACTAGGTGAGTATGGGAGGATACTTTGAAATACCTTATGTGTTCCTGTATCGAAATCCATTATAGGGAATTTAATGGTATTTAAATAAATTATAAATTCAGTAATAAGTTCAATAACTTCTAACATACATTTCTTACTCGAAAAAATTACAATTTACTCCATAAACAATATTAAATCACATTGATATCAATTTCAAACAGATAATTCAAATGAAGATAACATGCAAAACATATTATTCAAATCACACATAAAAAAATCATATAATTCGAAATCGAAAATAAATCAAATATGAGAGTGCTTAGATTTATGTTAACCAGAGATTTACCACCTTAGTATAAATTTAGTGGAGACTAGACTACACCCCATAGACACATGCATTATAATAGACGTATGGCCATAGTCAGGGGGCCATAATGTGTACACTAGCACTACAAGAAATTGTACTTTCAATGATGGAATTTTGAGACAGAAATTTTCGTCACTAATTTTTATGGTTTTGCAACGGATTTGTGATGGAAAAAAAAAATTTAGCTACAAATTTAGCCACGGATTTTCTAAGGAAATTTGTTGCAAAATTGCAACGAAATAAATTTTGTCACAAATTTCGAAGCTAAAGAGGCGTGCCCAAATAGTGTATATCCCCACCAAAATTTTTGAAGGATTTTAAGACGGAATTTTCGTTGCAAAATCCGTCTCTAAATTTTGAGATGGATTTTGCAACGGATCTTCCGTCCTAAAATCTCCCCCAAAAAATTTAAAAAAAAAAGATCTAATGGTTTTGGGATGGAATTTCAGTTGCAAATTCCGTCTCTAAAGTTGAGATGGATTTTGCAATAGATATTCCGTCTCAAAACCCATAAATTTCTTTTCTTTTTTTTTTTAGAGATTTTGAGACAAAATTTTCGTTGCAAATTCCATCTCAAAACACCTTGATTTCACTTTTTATTTCTTGAGAGATTTTGAGACAGAATTTTTGTTGCAAATTCCATCTCAAAACCCAAAGATTTGTTTTTTTTATTTATTGGGAGATTTTGAGAGGGAATTTTCAACGGAAATTCCGTCTCAAAACCCAAAGATTTGTTTCTTTTTTATTAATTGGGAGATTTTGAGATGGAATTTTCATTGCAAATTCCGTCTCAAAATTTTGAGATAGAATTTGCAACGGAAATTCGGACTCAAAACCTAAAGATTTGTTTTTTTATTTATTGGGAGATTTTGAGATGGAATTTGCGTTTTATTATTTCTTAGGAGATTTTGAGATGGAATTTCCATTGCAAATTCTGTCTCAAAATTTTGAGATGGAATTTCCGTTACAAATTCCATCTCAAAACCCAAAGATTTGTTTTTCTATTTCTTGAGAGATTTTAAGACGGAATTTGCAATGGAAATTCCGTCTCAAAATCTCCAAAAAAATAACAAATCTAATGGTTTTGAGATGGAATCGTTGCAAATTTCGTCTTAAAATTTTGAGACTGAATTTTGCAAAGGAAATTCGGTCTCAAAATTTCCCAAGAAATAAAAAAAAAAAACAAATCTTTAGGTTTTGAGATGGAATTTCCATTGCAAATTCTGTCTCAAAATTTAGAGACAAAATATAAACTAATATACTAATATAGACTATAATATCATAATATTTTTTTAGTTTAATGTTGTGTCGTAACGATTTTCGTCCGGGGACTCGATCGCTAGACAATTTTGGAAAAACACAGAAAAGAGGAGTCGCCACCAATCTTTTTTTGACTAGGTGTGATTGGCCACCTAAAATCATTTATTTTTTTCAATAAAATCTTAAAATTAATTAAGGTTTATCAAAAAAAATAATTTTTGGTCTGCAAAAACAAAGTTTGGGTTCGGGAGTTCGGTTACGCGTGGGGAAGGATTAGCACCCCCACAGCGCCCGTTAGAAAACGGTACCACTTAATCATGTATTATCTTTTGATCTTAATAAAATGGTCTTAATTAAACATTTAAAAAGAAATTCATTTATTTTGAAATCAATTTGTTATTTGCTTATTATTTGAAACATTAAATTTTATTTTTATTTATGTTAAATTTATTTTTTATTTGAAATAGATGAGAATCTTTTGTATTGAAAATTATTCCGAAGAACCCCAATACTTTTGGTAGCATTTCGGATAATTTCCTCACCTAGAGATTTCGTAAGAATCGCTACTTGCGATTTCTATAGAATCCCATCCTTGGGAGATTCACACTTATTTTGAAATTTCATGAATGCAAATGATGCAATCAAAATATAGATGTAGAGGTGGCAAAAACTTGCCCGAGCCCGAAAACCCGCCCGAATCCGCCCGAGACCGAACCGGGACCAACCCGAATTGACCAAAAAAGTCAAAGGCCCGTAACCGAAAAAGCCCATAACCGAAAAAGCCCGGAACCGAAAAAACTCGAAACCGAAAAAGCTCGAAACCGAAAAAATCCGAACCCGACACAACCCGAACCCGACATAACCCGAGCCCGACACAAACCGAAACCGAGACCGATCCGACCCGAAACCCGTAAAAAACCGAATTTATAACCCGAGAAAACCCGAATTATAATTATATAATTATTATTTAAAAATAAATAAATAATTGATACACTTTTTAAATTTAAAAGTTTAAAATTTTGAAAACAATTATTATTTATTATACAATTTTATCAATTATATATTACCAACATAATAAATATTAAATCTTTTTAATTAAATTAAATTAATTTAAAACACCATAATATATGATATGATATATGATATCAAATAATCTTTAATATTATACTTATTGCATTTATAATAATAAATATATTATTAACTTAACATTTGATTTTATTATAAAAATCATTTTAACATTTTATTAATTTTATTTTATAATAAAATTTTAATTTTAATACAATAATAAATCAAATATATAAAAAATTATATAATTTCAATATTTGTTTGAAACTTTGAATTTGATATTTTGTGCAACACATTAAAAATATTTTTAATAAAATTAAATTTAAACTATATTTTCTTAAAGTTTCAAGTATAGAAAGATATTAAATTTAGATTAAAAAACCTAATTTTAAAATTAAAATTCAAGTTTTTAAGATTAGAAAAAGTTAAGTAATTAAATTAAACAATACAAAAACAATTTTTTTATAAGCTTGGGTATCATTAAAAGAGAAAATTATAGTGTAATTTTATTTTTAGCCTTAAAACAAAAGACGTTAAAAAATCAAGCTAGTGTAATTAATTATTTATTATATTATAATAATCTTATACATGAATAAACTAATTTGGTATCTTATAATAATGATTTGTATATTATATTATAATAATCTTTTAAGAATAAATTATGTAATCTCTTAGTGTGTAAGTATTATTTTGATAGAATTAAGTATTTATTAAAAATAATTTATTTATTATCTATTAAATGTAAAATTAAAGTGTGGATCAAAGTAATAATTCTAATAGTAAATTAAAGTGTAATTTAATAATATATTAGAGTTGTATTACTATGTAAGTGGTAATTTTAATAAAATTTGTTTTTATTAATATTATTATTAATTATATTTAAATAACTAACATTGTATTAATTAATTTAGTAATATCTATTATTTAACATTTTAATTAGATATTCAATCAATTGGTGTATATCTAATATTATTATGTTAATGTGAATATGAAAAAAAATTAATACTCAATTGGTGTATAATTGTATATGATATGATTAGGGATGACAACGGATAGGGTACCCATTAATTTTGAGGTACCCAACTGTGAAGATCCCAAATTCTCGACTCTGGACTTGTAAGTTGATGTATGATTGAAGTAAATTAAATATTGAAGATGTAATTGAAATTTTAATCATTATGAAGTGATGAATTATGTACAAACAATATAATAATTTTTCAATTTCAAGCTTATAAGAATTATGAGGAATGGAGGAAACTAAGGACTTAAAATGGTGGATTAAAACATTTTAAAAAATTACATAAGAGTAATTTATTCAATTGATGGATTAAAACACTAAGAATCTTATTGTATTAAATATACAAGGGTTCTTAAGGAAATATTAATAAAGAAATATGTGTGTCATAAAAGAAATAATGTACTATAATATATATTATAGTGTGTGTATATATATATATAATATAATTAATTAGATTATAATATAAAAAAATTATAATATAATGTAATATAAAAGGTAATATTGTACTATAAAAAATACATATTATAATAAAAGAAATGATATAATATTATATAGAGTATTATATTGTATATATTATATAATATAGAGATATAATATTATAATTGTAAGATATTATAATATATAAGATATAATGCATAAAAAAAAATGAAAAGCAAGACAAGCTTCTTAAGGAAGCTTGTCGGTGGGTGGGTTAGTGGATGAAAACCCACTCATCCACGCCACACGTCTGCTGCAAAGCAGGCGTGAAAAAAAAAATGGAATTAAAATTAAAATAAATAAAAGATTTAAGTTGAATAGAAACATAAGGAAATGAGAGATTTGAGTGGATTGAAAAAAGCGGGAGAAAACTGATCAAAAAAATAAAAGGCGGGAGAAAGCGAAAGAATGCGAAGAAAAGCCAAAAAAAAATGGAAGCTGCAAATAACATCTTATCGTAATGATTTGTATGTTATTATAACTTTAAAAATAATATCTTATCATGTGATAAATAATCAATTATATAATCTCTTAATTAATCTCTCATAAGAGATTTACAATAAGTATATAAAATAGATTATTAATATATTTATCTTATCATAATGATTTGTATGTTACATTATAATAATCTCTTACTATGTAATATAGAATAAATTAAACAATCTCTCATAGTTTATTAAAGTTTTAATTTCAGACATTTTTCATTCCAATTTCTTATCATGCTTTTAGAATATACTCTTGTTTTTAATTTCAAACATTTAATCTCTTATGATGTATTCATGTAATTTAGTTTAACTTGATCAATTAATAATCATAATATTGGATGATTAAATAGATATTGACCTTTTCAACTATTTTTTTAGTCAAAAAAGTTTTTTTTTAATTTATTATAATGAGTTACAAATAAAATAATAAACATAATATACTATATATATATATATTAAGATTTACATTATAATAAAATGTCATATATGTTAAATTATCAATATCTTAAGAATTGTATCTTAACATATTATGAAATTTCTATTAATTTAATTTTAGTACTTTATGTCTAAAATTTTAAAATCTTATTATCTTAAGAATAAATTATTATTATTATTCAGTAAACTATTTTTTTGGCCAACAATGTTTCATTAAATTTTAAATTGCAAGTTTTGTTAAAATAAAAATAAAATTTACAACAAATATAACAAAATTTTCAATCTAGCCCACGTGGTTAAACATATAACAATAAATATAAGAGGTCATGGTTCAAATCTTTGTACAAGCATATAATTTTGATTACTTTCATATAATTGATGAACAAGTTCAGGTACCAGATACTACTTGATCAAAAGTTAATCGGGTATAGCGTACCCTAAGGGTACTATCCAAATCCTATACAGGTAATAAGAACACTATCCGAACCCTATAATTATTCGATTATAGAGTCGGATAGTGTCGGGTACCTGATTATATATTACCCATTTACATCATTATATCAAATGTTTTTTTTGGTACATTATATCAAATGTTATTATTTATAATATAATGTCAATTGATGTATATAACTTGTTTAATTTAATGTTCTAAATTTTTAATGAGATATTTGATTAATTAATGTGTTTGAGTATGATTATATTTAATAAAAATAATGTTATATTATGATTTATGTACAAACTAAAAACAAAATAAATATAAATTTGAGATAATTAATTGATCAATTATTCATAATATTAATTATTTTTTTAATGTATACTATAATTTTACTCAACATTATAATTGAAGAATTAGTTAACTAGTTATGCGGTTAAATTTAATTTAATTACTAATTATGTTGGTATTTAAAACACAAAATAAATGTAAAAAAGATACTTAAAAATTTAAAATTTTATTAAAAATATAATACAATTATTAAAAAAGCTAATTAAACAAAGTAAAAAAAAAATTGATTGAACTAAGAGTATCTAAATTCCAATGACCCAATATTGACCCAAAAAAAAAAAACACAATGACTCAATAAGTTATTGTTAAGATTATAAAGCTATTTATATAAATGTTTAATTGTTTAGTGTGATTTATTTATAATTTGTTAGTTATTTATTTGTATAGCTAATACTTTTGGATTTTCACTTTCTTTTAGTTTTACTATATATATTTGGCTCATTTAAAAAATAAATTTTTATATAATTATATATTTTATAACAAATGTAAATATCACAGGAAATTAAAAAAAAATAATTATCAAGTAATAAAAACATTAAAATGTAAAAATTTATATTTATATAAATTTAGTCAAAACAACAAAAGAAATTAAAAATAATGAATAATAATATTTTATTTATGAGAGTTTCGTGTGAAAGGAGATCTGTTTGATTTTTATTTTTCAATTCCCTCCAAACAAGCTTTTCCCACATTACCAAAAAATTTCAAATTCTTTGGGAATATGCCTTTTCCCTCCCTTGAGAATCACATGAAAAAACTTCAAAAGCAAACTTTGAAATATCTTTACCTCAATATACTGTCATGCAATATAGATATGATAATTAAAAAAAATGAACGTGACATTGGATTAAATTTTGATAAAAATTAGAAAAAAATTGTGTTTGGTATATCAAAATAAATTTTAATACAATAATTTTTATATTTTATATTATACAAATATATTTGACGCAATACGAATACAAAATATATATATATACGAATTATTAAGTCTAATATAATGTAATGTCTATTATTATCGTTTTAATTATAATCAAAATTCAAAGATGATTTTTTTTTATTACAAGGGAAATATTAAATAACTGAGGATGGAGGTGTTGGATTCAAACCCAAGACTTACAATATGCCACAACTCATCTTTAACCACTAGGCTAAGAGGTTGTTGGCAATTCAAAGATGATTTTTAGTAGTTGGAGTTTGTGGAAAAAAAAATTAATTAGTATAGAAATCCAGATGCTTCCAAGACAAAAGTTTACAATAGCAGAAGTGCTTTCATTTCTTGCAAATGCAATGCAAGATTTAAAACTTTTTCAATGTTTTTTACGTCTTCGAGTATTTTACTTATAATTCTTTTTACGATAATTAATAAATTATAATTAAAAATTATATACTGGTCCATCATTTACAAGTGCGAACTTTATGTATTATTCTGATAGATCTCACGTGACTTTAATTTTTGATTAATTAATTATAATGTAATAATTATAGATGATATGTTTTATTTTATTATTGTAGATAACTATATTCTTCATTGGTCCACTCCTAATGTTTTCAAAATCATCCCAACCAAATTTCTCAATATATATATATATATATATATATATATATTATACAATTCCCATTTATTAAATTTTAACTTTAATTTAGCATTTCTATTATATTTTTATTTAACTATATAAAATTAAATTAATTATTACATTCAAAATTATAAAATATTTATAATTTATAAAATTTTAAAATAATTTGACTAAGCCCGCCCGATCAAAACCGGACCGAACTCGAAACCGGACCGAAACCGAGAAAACCCGCAACCGAAAAAACCCGAAACCGAGAAAACCCGCAACCGAAAAAACCCGAGACCGAAAAAACCCGCAACGGAGAAAACCCGAGACCGAAAAAACCCGAGACCGAGAATACCCGCAACCAAAAAAACCCGCAACCGAAAAAACCCGTAACCGAAAAAACCCGGACCGAAACCCGCCCGAACCGCCCGTTTGCCACCTCTATATAGATGATGCACATGAGAAATCCATTTTTATTATTTTTTAATTCATTTATACTTATATTATTATTTTGTAATTTATTTATATTTATAAAATCTTGTTTTTATTGAAAAATCATACTAAATATTCCAATACGCTGGTAACATTTAGCATATTTCTCTCACCTAGAGATCAGTTAGGAATCACTACTTGTGAATTCCGTAACATCTCATCATCGGAAAATCTTTAAAACTTATACTTTTTATTTAATTTTTAATTGTTTTATTATCATTTATTTCCGAAGGTTAATTATAACAATTTTGTACTCTTATTTATTTGTTTAAAAATTTTATTTATTTATTATTTGTTTATTAATATTAATTTATTTCATCGAACTAAAATTACTTGAATACCCCAATACGCTGGTAATATTCAAATATTTCATTTCGACCCTAAGGATTATCAAAGAATCACTACTTGTGATTTCTAAGAAATCCTATCATAGGATATTCTTTTAAATTTATACTTTATTTATTTATTTATAATTCATATTTATATTTATTTATTTGTTCATTTTAAATTTTATATTTGATTAATTTATTTTTGTTTTTTATATTAATTTATTTAAAGAATTTTGAAATCGAGATAGAACCAATTAAATGTTCCAATACACTGGTAACATCTAAGGGTTTTTCTCGATCCTAAAGATTATCGAAGAATCACTACTTGTGATTTCTTCGAAATCTTATCATCGGAAATTATTTATATCTTTAAGATGTATATTCTTATATTTTGTTTTAATACTTATATTTGCATTTATCAATGTATTTAGATTTATTTATTTATTTTTATTCCTAAATTTTTATTTCTATTCACTTACTATTTTCTCCTATTTACCTATTCTTTATATTATTATTTTTTTTACCATTTTTTGTTTTATTTATTTTATTTTTTTACTTATATAAGGCAAGTTTCGATATCGAGATAAAGTCGATTAAGTGTCTCAATACGCTGGTGACATCTAAAGACTTCTTCTCGATCCTAAAGATTATCGGAGAATCACTACTTGTGATTTCTTCGGAATCTTATCATCGGAATTATTTTTTTAAAACTTATAAATATTTTGTTTTTATTATTTATCCTTATTGGTTTTTACTATTTTATTGAATAACCTTTTATCACTTTGGAATATTTGTTTATCTTCAGAATTAAAAATTATAATAATTAATTCATAGAATAGCACTCACAATGTTTATTTAAAAGAAATATTCTTAACTCTTATTTTAATTCACACAATATTTATAACGTGAATAACTTTTTAAAGAACATGATATATAGTTTATGTAAAAGAAATATATGTAGAAGCCACGTAAAGAAAGACCAAACAACATGCTTTCAACGTAGATAACCTTTTAAGGAACATGATCTATATTTTATGTAAAAGAAATATAAGCAGGCTCACCTTAAACAGAAGCCAGCAGCGAGATGATGATGCACGGTGCAATGATGAAGATGATGCAACACGATATGGAGCGGCGCAGTGGAGAGGGGTGCCAGCAGACCAGGAATAGCAGGGGTGGTTTTATGAATAGTGAAAGAGGCAATTCGGTAGGTAAGGGTAGGAGTTATGCTGCAGATTGTGATCTCTTTCTCCCCTCCTCCTTTGACTGTCGAAAAACCCTCCCCTTTTATAACCATGTAGCCCCCCTTTATTTAGGAAAAAAAAATCTTGACTTTAATGTATTGACCCCATGATTAGGGAATTTTTATTTTGTCATTTATTTTTTATTTGACCTATCTTTTTATTCCTTTTTCATTGTATTATTTTTGGTAATTTATTTTCAGCTTTTATTGCATTTAATTATTTTCTTTTTTTGCATGATTTATTTTCCTTTTATTTACTTATTCATATTTGGTCTAAATCTCTCAAGTCAACCATGATGCACGGGCATTGAAGAATGAGTTTAATTTATTTATTATTTTTTTTTTGTTTTTTTGCTTTTTTTCAATTTTTTTAATTTAAGTTTTTTTCGGACAAAATTTGGTGTCTACATGTTGTATAATTTTTTTTGTTCATTAGTTTAGTGTTGTATAATAACTTTTAGAATATATAAATTATAAATAATATCAATTAAATATAAAAAATATAGTAAAATTTTTATAATTAAATGAATTAACATTATTAAATTTATATAAAATATATATTACAATTTTGAGACGGATTTTGCTACTACAAATTCGTCTCAAAATTATTCATCAATTCCTGCCTCAAAAAATTTATTTTACTACCCAATTCACCTTTTACTTAATTAGCTTAAAAAAAACACTAAGGAAATTTGGCTGATCCTCACCCACCTCTCCCTCACCCTGACTCCTCCCATCGGCTTTACCCGCCCAAAGTTAGCGCTGAGTCTAGCCTAGCCGCCCTGCGTGCCTCGCCTCTCCTCTCCTCTCCCCTGTGCGCACCTCGCCTCTGTCACATCCGGTCTTTCTTAATATCTTCCGGAAGCCTAAATTTGCAAGCTAAAATTTTTTTTTACTTCACTATTCATTTGTAGGTGACTATGTAGGCAAATTTTCAATTTCATATAACTCTTGGATCAATAAGATCACTATCAACATATTAATTCGGTTAGTAGCTAATTTCCCTTATCAAGATCATCTACATCAAACTTTTTAATATATTCAGACATATCTACCAACATACATAATGCCAACTCAAAAAGTATACTGGTTATAATATTCTAATAATAACATAACCTAGCTTACATCCCAGACTCGTCACGTAAGTATATGTATACAACCAAAAGATTTTCAATACACTGCGCCATCATCGACATATGTTTATACAATCTGCTGGGAGCCATATACCTTAAACTGTGCAGGGAAGACCACTCTCAAGAAGCTTCCCAAGCCAAAATGAACAGTAGCGATATCGATCACTCTGAAAGGGAGGGGAAAGAAGAGGGGAGTGAATCACAACTCAGTAAGTAACAACAATAAGCAACTAAATCATACCAAGCATCCCTCATTTGTGAAAGCTAATTCAAATCTCTTTTAAATACATCAAATCAATTATGCTGCATTAAACTTAAAACACAGTATGGAAACTCAATAACAGATCGTAGTCAAATTTAGAGTTCCATCATTAGACTAGAAGTCTCAATATCAAATCATACATAAAGTATGTAGTGCAATCAATAAAACCAGTCATAGTACCAAGAGAGTTCGCATAGTATCAATCCATGCTACTTAGAGCTAACACTTTAACGATCTACGGTAGCTAACCGTAGCAATCTCCCATAAAGGGACACTGCCTATACATAGACCAATCCACCCTGGCTCATTGCGCATATGACACCGGGACTTGTCCAAACGTAATTATACGGGACAAGTCGATCATTTCCGAGACTACTGCTTGAGAAACAGTGCTCTAAGTCAATCAAGAGTGTCTAAAAAATTCTCATGGTACAGTATCCTAAGATTTCAATACCTCGGGTCTAAAATAGAAATCCAGTAATCTTAAAACAAAATTTATTCTTCCCTGACCTCATAGCAATCATCGTAGTTCATAAAGAGGTAATTCCACAAAACAAGGCTCACAAGGCATTTAAAACATCAAGAAGGTTACAACACAAAATATAAAATCATATTAAATTAGAATTTAATTTAAACCTTTAAAACGTTTGAAATATTTCTTGATTATATAATGCGCGCAAACAGTACATTTCTTGCGAGCCCATCACCTTTTTACAAACCATTTCTAGGAAAGCAAAGTCAACAGTCAGGGGAAGACATCTCATATGCAGCATTCATTTTGTTTCAATTGCCAAATTCCAAGAATTTATAGTATTAAACAATTTGGATGCAAGTAGTCGCTTAGGGTTACTTACAGTACTTCCTTAGCTTCTGAATCAATTCTCCCTCGCCTAATAAGTCTTGTAGTATCGATTGATTTCGGGTCAAGCTTAGTCCTTAGGACAACCCTCTACATAATACATAGTAGATTGAATCAATCTCGATACTTCCATCAATCTTAGTACTTCCAATTATAAGCTAACATTAAGCATTGTAGAATTCCACAAGAAACGATACTTGGCAGTGTTTCCAGAATTATTCAAACATTACTAGCACTGTTTATTGTCATTTCGTTCACTTGAACTACTTATAACCCACTTGGTCCATTTCTGCCCTTTAAGGCTTTGGACCTTACGATATTGTGCTAGCCTTAAGTATAAATTTCAGAACCTAATCGTCAAACTGTAAATTTTTATATTACTTCTAACTCAGATCCCTATTTGGACATATAAGGCTTATTTCCTAATTCATCCTGTGCCATTTCCCATCAATTTCTAAACTTTGGTCCAAATCTGGCACATTAGGCAGGATAGTTTCCTGACCTGTGTTCAGTAAAATATATATTACTAACTATAGGGATATGAAATTTGTACAAACCCAATACCATGTCAATCATGACTCATTTATCTTTCTGAAAATGTAAAGTTTGCAATTATACTTGATCTGGGCTATTTCCTATGAAATTTTGAAGTTGACACTAGGTAATCTGTCCCCAGCAGTGAGTGTCCTACATGCATTTATACATATCTTAAGCCACCAAGTTCCAAATCTGGAATTTTCAAAACTAGATGAAAACTAACTCATTTCCCTATCTATAAGTGTAAGGTTTATAATTTAACTCTTCCTATATCAACACCAGAATTTTTTTTTCCAAAGTTTCAGTATGTTCAGCAATTTTCTGACATAGTATAACACCGACCAATTTGCACAAATTATCTCATATCTAGTTATAGAAATATCCAAATGATGCAAACCCAGAACCATCACAATCCTAACTTAATTACCTTTCTAGAAATGTAAGGCTTGCAACCTAATTCAATTTCAGCTATTTGCCACAATTTTTCAAAGTCAGGACCATGATTCACGTTTCTGGACAGAACACCCTGCACTCATTTGCACATATCTCAAGTTACAGAAATCCAATTCAAGAAATTCCAAAACTGACTTTCTTTTAACTTAAAGGGCTATTAATCATAATTTTTCCAGAATTTTTCTCAATGTAGAACAATTAAACAGATCATTTTAATTTCCACTCAGAACAGGACATCAATTTCCAGATTGAACATCAAGTCAGAATTTCAGTTAATCCTTTATCTAACAATAGCCATTTGATTTAGTTCATCACAATTTCATTTTCATGCATAATAATCAAATATTATAAGATTAGAACCTTATCCCTTAATTCGATGCAAAACCCAAAATTTTGTTGAGCAACCCAGACCACTTCCTCACAGCTTGCTTTGCTGTTATGCCTAGACACATAAATGCCAATCCAGTGACATATTACGTTATGTTTTTCATGGTTTAATTCCAGCAAAATACATTTACTCACCTTAATTTATTACCTTTGCTATCTTGGCCGGAAGTCCCTAAATCAGTTTGCTTCAGTTTAGGGTTTCAATCCTTCACTTTCCTCAGTCCCCCATTGTGAGCAACCCTTCCTTATTTCTTCTACTTCACTTCCGATGCCCTAATCTGGTTGAACCAAGGCTCCCTTGCACTTATGGCTCACAATTTCCCTTGGCCAGCTTATAACCAACAAGCAATGCCCTCCTTCATTTCGTTTTCTGCTTCCTTAACAATGGAAATCCCTCAATTAGTTATGCCTTTGGGTGAAATGGATGAGTGTTTAATGAGGGTTCTTAGTCTATGGCCGGATATGAGGGAGAAGGGAGAGGGGTTTTCCTAACTAGGGCTGTCGATATTTCCTAAGGGATTTTGCTCCTCTCTTATCTCGGTTTGGGTGGGGGAAACAGAAAGAAAACGTGGCCTTATTATTTTTCCAGCCCTTGACTTGTGTTGCCAGCCCTTTACTCTTGTAACATCAGCTTCTAATAACCCAATTTAATATTAAAGGATTAGTAGATACATAACTATTGTTTCCAGCAATTAATAATGTCTCTTAAACTAGCCTTTTTCTTTGAGACATAATTTAGACTATGTTTATATGTCTCCCACATTTTATTGTCTTTATAATTTTAATTTCCATATCTTTTATATATATATATATATATACATATATATATATATATATATATATATACTTAATTCCCTTATAGTATATCTTAACTAATTAATTCATTTCCTACCTTATATCTTAATGCCTACATACTTACATATACATATCCACTGCTTCTTAACCAAGATGACCAGGACATTCTCAGCTTCAAGAATCTGTCTATAATTTCAAAATAACCTTAAGTTAGTTAAAATTTACTTTAGTACACTTATGATTTATATCGCAAATAAGGGTTATCACAGCCTCGCCTCGCCTGTCCCCTGTGCGCGCCTCTCCTCTCTCCTGCGGGTGCCTCGCCACCGCCTCAATCTCCCTTGCGAGCACCAGACCAAATTTGCCTCTCCCTTTCGCTCCTCTCCACTGCACGCCTCTCCAATGTTGAATCAAGCTGCTACCACCGGTTTGTTCAGATCCAGGTTTGTTCTGTTATCTTCCAAATCCACTTTCTTTGTTTGCTTCTGCATAAAGTTCATAATTAACCTTAATATCGGCTTTTTGGTGTTTGGACAGATTTTGAATTTGCAAATAAGCTGAATTGTTTCTTTTTCTTGTTAACATTTTTTAATCTAAGCCTCGAACTTTTTTAAACTTTAATTTAAGTTTTTTCTTAGACATTAAATGAAAATTTTGTTAGTTTCTTAGCTTTGTATCTTATTTATAATTAGCTTAATTTGCTTTAATTCTCCTTAATATGTAACCTTAAAGATCTACTGTTTAAAGAATTTATAATTTCCTTCTTACAGTGGCGGGTGCAGGTTTTTCATTAGGATTGGATCTAGATAGCTACGTTTATAACTAAGAAGAAAAAAAAAGAATAGTACTGGTGACATAATGGAGATGAAATGTTTGAAATTTGATCAGAGAGGTGGCTATTATTAATATAGTTAGCAATGTATCTTTTTTGTAATGATTACGAAGTTTGTAGATGTAAATTACTTAATTTTGCATTAATCATGCAATTGGTAGGTATGAAGGTAGTAAAGGGGGTTTTGTTAAGCTCTAAGTTGAGCCTTTTTTTGTTGTAGCATTGAAATCAAATGCAGTAGAAAGCTTCTTATCCTAAAATACCAATTTTCCATACAATGGGAACTTTATTTATTGATTTGTTTGAGGCTGGCATGGAATTAATGTAACAAAGGTCGTGTCTCATTGGATGGCAGAGGAATTCAGCTTCCAACTAATGGTTTATCCAAAAGAAGAGCTATTGAAGCATCCTTGCTTTTTTACATTAATTACCAATTACATTTTTGGGGGAACTACAGTGCTTGACTAAAACGTGTTATCTACTCTACTAGCTGATACTTTTCTTCTTTTGACTAATGACTTCTTTCTTTTATCACTTTGCGATCACTTAAATTATATACTTTATGAAAGCAGTATTTTCACTTTGATTATCTTAAATCAATTGCCTCTTTCTCCTAATCTCTCTGGTTGTTTAAAATTTAAAAAGGTTACCAATCTAAATATTAGTATATGGTGCAGGGATGTGTAATATGTTTAACTCTTGCTATTGGGTGGGCTTTTGCTGCTTATGTTAGGTACATGTTTTTACCAATGAGAACTTAAACAGCGGGCTGCCATGACTATTCTATTTTGTCACATGACTTAGAAAACTTGCCTGCTTTATTTATACATACCTACAATTTTTGCTTTCACAGGAAGAGAGAGATCAACCAAATGATGGAAAGAAAGGTGGCAATAGCTTTACTTTTCTATGCAATGATATTAATGAACTCAAGCACTCTAATAAGGTCAATTTACCAAGAGTTTCAGTTGTGATGCCTCTAAAAGGTTTTGGAGAACATAATCTACACAATTGGAAGAGTCAGGTGAGTATTTTATGGTAGGCGTTCTAGCTAGCACTTATTTTGAGGTGTTTTCTCATTGCTTGCTATAGAAGTGTGCATTTACCATTTCCTTATCCACATTTTTTTATCAGAAAATTGAAAATTGAACTAAATTTCCTTTACTAACTATTAGGATATGCCCCATGCCCCTTCCCATTTTCCTTTTCTTGTTGCTCTGCAAAAAATGATTATTGTAAAATGTTCATTTTTGCAATAAGTAATTTACTGAAATATTTGTTTAGCATTAATGGGGGCAAATCACATCTCTTTATGGTGGTCCTCTAGAGTTCCTTTTTGTGGTGGAAAGTACTGAAGAACTTGCTTACCATGTTGTATCTCAATTAATAACAGATTTTAACGTATACCACAAATTTTCTTTATCATGCATCTTCTAATAATATTAATTAGAAAGAATTTGAGAAAATGTCACATGGGATTGTTATTACTATGTAATCTTGTATTTCCCTTTCTCTGAGAACCCTTAATAGACTCAATACTTTCCCTTTGTTTTATGTAAGTGCTTGAGGGCTTTATTTGAGCTTCTTCATTGTGGCTTCACTTTTTGCCTTCGTGATTTCATTTCATGTTTTTCTATGTAGGATGACATTGATGCTACGGTCATTGTGGTTGGTCTATCAACAACCTATAGTCAGAAAATATATAACCAACTGGTATGTAACAACTTTACAAATTGTTAAACAGATTTTGCAAATGACTTGGCCTTGTATATCACTTACTTTTCTATTTATATTATTGTTCTGACTACATGCTTTTTCACTCTCGCTTGTTCTTGGTGAAGAATTAATTTAAAGCCTTAACCAAAGATGTCCTCTTTTGCTAATTCACAATTTTTTTATGTTAGACCCTATATGTTGTTAAAATATCTCCTCTAGAAGTGTATTCAATATAGTTTTTAATCACAAATATTTTGATAATAGTTGTGAAGGTTAGGGTGGAGAAAATGCATAAAGATACCAAGTGTGTATTATTTTTGGATTATGATGTTAGGCTCCACCTAGGATCAATTGGAGCCCTTATTGCTGAGATGGAAAAGAATCCTAAGGTATGTTTGTGCACATCCAAATACCTTCAATCAAAATAATTAGATTTTTCTGAACTTTCACATTTGTGCCTGTTATGGTGCATAGTGTATAAACCAGTGATTCTTTATGTAGTGCTTGTGTTATCGGCAATGATGTGCAGATATTTATTTAAAATGGATACCCTCTTGATTTACCATCTGGAAGTTTAGGGAGTTACTGCATCTATGAGTATCATATGGTATGATGCCATCAATGCTTTTTTCTTTCTTCACAAAATATTGCATATACCTGACCATATCTTCTTCATTTTTATTTTTATTTTTATTTTTTATGACTAGCATTGTATTTATCTAAGAAGGCATGGGCTAATGAAACAGAAGTACAAATAGCGACTACCTCTATGTCAATTGTCCAATTATTACATAAAAGATGATTAATAGGGGAGTTAGGTAGGTACTCTAATATCTGATTTGTAGATGACTTACTGTTTTATTCATGTTCTATTGTCCAATCTACCAACACAAAAATTTAGATAAGTTGCAACCTTTGATTACTAAACAAGCATAACACTAGCTGAACAACCTTGCGTTCTTCCCAAAAGAATAGACACACACATCAGCTGGAAAACACTTCTTATTGAAATATCAAAGTGCCAACTAGGTGGGAAATATTAGCTCTCGTGTGTTAACTTGTTCCATGGAAATATGTTATCTTCAGGCAATAAGCATTAGAACTTTGTGCTAAAGTGAGTTAGATGATTGGACCTCAATTGTTGAAAAGTTTTTCCTTTCCTTAATTCATCTGCTGTAAATTGATACTGGCAGCATGAAATCTAACAAAACGTTGCAGCTGCATCTGGAAATATATGGAAGGTTTTATGTTTGTAGGTCAGTTTTCATTGTTGTTGTTACTGCTGCTTATATATGGTCAGAAGTATCAAATTGTTCAGTTTTAACCAATTAGGCACATTATACTGATATCAGTTAAAATTAGCAATAGATGCAGCAATTTAATGTTGTTTCAGCGAGTATTGTCCTTGTAAGATGTATTTGATTATAGTAAATATATTTTAATTTCTATTGTTTTAAAAGGAATTTTATTTTCATTATATTGAACTATGTTGAAAGAATACTAAAAAATATTTGTCGTCTAATGTTTGCCATGTTAAAAGAGTACTGAAAAATGTTTGTTGTCGAATGTTTGCTTAGATATATGGTCTTGAAATTCCTAATACATTCATTTTCTTTTATCACCTATTAAGAATTAACATTGTAGATACTTTGTTTCCTAATGAGTTCCTTGCTTTTGCTAGAGTTGTAACTTTAAATTCTAGAAGCAAAATTAAGTGAATTTGCAAGCAACTTGTGTCTGGTGTAATCAGTAAAGGAGGAGTTTATTAGCTAAGAAACAATTGCTATTGAAATCTTTGGATCACAAGAAAAAATATTGTAGTGTTCAACAATAGCTTAATGTCTTAATGTTCTCTTCCAAGCTTAAATTACTGTTACACATACTGTTTACCCAACTTCCTATTACAGCCTTTACAGTTGCTTACACATCATGATATGTTTCAGGTGAGGATTGATCAAATGACTTGCATTGTCATAGACATTCAAATCACCTATAATTGATACCATATCTTCTCTTCTTCAGCATCAACAAGTATGTGAATCATAAATATCAATTTTTATTTTGAATTCGCAAATTTTATATGCAATACAAAGCTAAATGAATTTTGCCAATTTTATATGATAAAATTTATGTATAGTACCATTTTGTTACTAGATTGATATTGGATATTGTTTAGTGCAACTAAAAGTTCTTTTTTAAATGTTAATAGCTTAAACGAATGTTACTTTTTGAATATCTTTGTCCAACCTATGTCAATTTTGAAAAGGTTTTGATGGTTTTAAATTTGTGTACTCATGTTTAGGTATGTGGATATCTAGAGGCATAGGTAAAAAGGTCACATATAAATTCTTTTTTTTTCTTGTTTTAGAAATTTATCATCTATCAAGATTACCTAAGAAAGATTCGATTGTTGTATTTTGAAATTTATGCTATATTAAGGCACCTGAAATTCTACTAAAGGGTCTTTGCGGGGTTCATAGAGAACCCTTTAAAAATGCTCCAAATCTTGGTGCTATAGTTTGAATCCTTTTTGTGCAGGGTGCATCTTCCAAAAGTCTAACCTTGTTTAAGTTGGTACAAGTTGTGAACGAACTATGAATCTATTTGGCATAAGGAGAAGGTTTGTGATAAATTGAATTTGCTTCATCTCAATTTATCTAAATATGTGAACTATGAATCTAGCTCGTATAAGAATAAAGGTGTTTGATTTTTACATTTTTCCAATAATTTATAATTAATTGATTTTCTTAACTTGATGTTTATTATAAAACTTTTATCTTTAATTTTATTTCATAAGTCCAATGAAGCTTGTAACAGATAGGAGAAACAAACTATAACATTTGAGCATGTACTCAAGGCTTTAAAGGTTTGTCTCTCATCAACTTACTTTGACATTTCAATGGGGTAATTTATTTGTTTTTATTTTATTTGTCTATTCTTTTATTTTTTTTATAACCGTTGATATCATTCTCATATTTGTTTTTTTTTTTGGGCTTGCGTCCTCTTTGTGGATGAGCTTGATGCCATCGGTGGAATTAAGTTGTGCTTGAGTTGGGTTGAGTTGAACAAACAAACACACACACAAATTATTGGAATTACCTATGCTATGATCCTTTTACTATAAGGGAAACCTTTGGGCTTTGACAAATATTTCCAACAAAATCATAGTAATTCACATGTTTCTCTTCCCTCTGTCTCCATATTTAAACCATTGTCATTATCTTGTCTGCATTTTCTCTAGTAGTATTATTTTTAATTTATGTCAGACTAATTATTCTTGCTCTCTCATAAATCATCCATTTCCTCTCTTAGCCAAACTTAATCACTACTCATCTATACCTCATCCTCCATTACCTAAATAAAACTATAATAGATCAAGCTTTTGTACTCTTATTTGGGTCTCCTTTTGATTCACTTACATGATTTTGTGAGATATGCTTCTGTCACATCCCGTGACTACATTATTTCACGTTTTTTCACACATTTTATATGGTTGGGCTGTCTGTAATGCCTTTACACACTGTTCATCTACAACAGTAAACAAATTAGACAATATTTGTTTATTGTCAATTAATATTCACAACTTTAAGAGTTAGGTTACATCCCCTGAAATCACATTTACAACTAGTAGTACTGTATAAACAGGTTTGAATATACAAATGTAAACATGATACCTCGGGAATCCATCATACGTTACTCCGAACTACTCAAAGCGTAGCTAGTCCATGGTTTGGTACTTCATCTATTCTTTACATTAAATCTGTGATGATGAAAGTAAAGGAGTGAGCAAACCACGGCTCAGTAAGAGAGTTGTATGAAAATTTTGATATCTCGAAGACTATATGCAGTAAAACCTTTTAGTTTACTATCGGTATGCTGGGCACCTAAAAGGAAAGGATACTATAGTCGGCCAGGAAATCCAGATAGAGTAAGGAAGGTATTTGGAAATACCTATCTTGTCCTGGAAACCCAGAGCGACTATAGGGAGTAGAAATTTATTTTAATATAAACTCACTAAAATATTTACTGCATATAAAATATCACATGTTTAAATAAAATAATTTATTAAATAATGTGAACAATACTTGAAAATTACTTGATTTCCACAATTGAAATCAATCACTTAAAACACGTGTAGTAGTAAAACACCCGTTCATATATTTCACCAGTCAATGATAAAGCATCACAATAAACAATATATTTCGATGGTTATCACCAAAACCAATAATAACACGTGGAATAATACTAGAGACTAGGCAACACCCGATGATATCATGCTATAAGTCCCGTAGGGAATAATAGGGTACACGTGAGATCCCTGTAGGGACAATATAATAAACACATGAGATCTATGGCCATAGTCTATAAGTGTCCTCGGTCGTATACTGAACGGTGATGCCGGGACTGCTGAAGACGGCTCAATGTCAACAACACAACACATGAGAGGGTACACATGAATACGTGAACATGATATGGGGCCTATCAGTCTCAAAACAGTGTATAAGAAATCTCATCACCTTTATGGAATTAAGTAAAAATAATAATATCTTTCAGAAAATCCATAAAGGTATAAATAACAGTATCTCGTACGGTGAAAACAGTTTATAAAATAACTACACTATAGTAATAAAATCTTGTAACTGTTTCTTTTCACCGTAGAGCACATACACGTGTTTCCATGCTTGCTTTCTAAAACTTTAAATTCAAGGTTACAGGAAATCATTTCCAGTAGTTTCATACTTTTTGGAAAAATAAAAATATTTATTTTCCAAAACTAATAGTAATTCACCAAACACATTTCTCATTATAGAACACATGTAGAGACATTTTAGTCTCAAATAATATTTACACAGTGATAAAGCCTTTATGGAAATCATTACATGTGATAAAGCCTTTATGAAAATTCATAAATAAAATAGTGAATATCATATTGAAAATAATTATAAAATATTCACTATTCACCATTTCAGTTCACCAATCACACCTTTCTTTATAAAACATGTGGGATGAATTTTCAATAGTGAAACCTTTACCGAAATTGGTATCATGAATATTTAATTAGTACTTTTCGATAATTCCACCATATATGAAAAATAAATAATTTATCACTTTTGAGGCTAGGATACACACGAATGATGTACTAAAAATATTTAATAATATTTTTGAAAATATCTTTAGTAAATTTCGGCAGCATAACGGCTGCCAGAGTCCTAGCCTCCCTGTACTTTTAAACATGTCTCAACAGCCAGAAACCACAATTTCGTAGCATTTCAAGGCAATTCAATATCCGATAAATCTTATAAAATTCATAGCATGAAAACCATGCATTCGGATATCCCTACAAATTCACACACGCATCCCTTACCCGTCTTATGAAGCCAAACTTCCCGGTTACGTTTACCGAATTCCGTCAACTCTGGTTGCAAATAATTTTATAAAAAATTATTAATATTTTTCTTCTTATTTTTGAGCCACTAGTATTCATAAAATGCAGCCACTAATATCATAATATAAGCACAACCAGTATAAATTATACTGGTGCTAAAACTCAACTTCCTCATTTTAGTTCCTTTTTCGGTTCTAATTACACCAATATTTCTCTTTTAATTTCTATAATCATCTCCTACCAAAATCTCTAATTTTCATCACATTTTCATGCGTAATTAAGGTCATGGCCGAAACCCTTCTTTGGCCCCTTTCATTGACTTTCAACATTTTCCTTAATTTTCTTGTTTCCAATCTATTCCTCCTTGTTCACGTGAGCCATAATTTTCCTATTCTTGCACGAAGCTATAATTTTCCTATTCTTCCATGTCCAAACTGAGACCCTTTTTCTAGCCAAAGTTTGCTTTTCAACTCTTTTCACCATTCCAAGCTTCCTCTTCATATTTTTCATATTCTTTTAACTATTTCTCATCATCTTTATACAAATTCCAGCTCATCTTCTTGCTTATTTTCATCTATGTCAAAATCTCATTTTGTTCTAATTTCATGATCTAATAAGGCTCAACTAAAAATAATATTAGAATCATGCTTCTCATGTTAAGAAACATATAATCCACCATTGAAATTTAAGAAAACCATAATAATATGAAAACTCACCTTGAGCAATCATCACTGCTCCAACCCAAAGCAGTTTCTGTTTTAACGTTAGCCTCCTTCTTTCTTGGTTTCTTGATGTTCTTAAGGTGGATGTAAAGTATATGGAGGTGGTTTGATGATTAAGTAGCATGAAGATGGAGTTTTTTCTAAGAATTCATGAGAGGACTGAAGCAAAACAAAGCATGAACGGTTAGCCAAAACAGAAACTCGAGGAGTTGCTGAATTAATTGGTAAGGCTGAAGAAAATTACAACAGTTTCTGTTTTATTCAGTCATCTTTTCCTTATATCAACCAATAGAAATTTGCCATATTATTTACCCTTGTATTTCTTTCATCATTTCTTTCTTTAATTAAGGTTACAGGTGCAACCAGAAAAGCAGTAAAGAGAAGTGGCGGTGAAGACAATTTCAGCTACACGTTTTCTAACTTGTCTTTCTTTCTTTTTGAAGGCTATAACCAATGGAAATTTATCATATTCCCAAATACAAATTTTCTCTTCATTAAACATTACTTGTTGGCAATTTTTATACCATAAAAATTGCAATTCACTTTACTTTAAATGGATCCAGCTGGACAGCTTATCTACAGCAAAGAAGTGGCGTAATTGCTGAAATTTCCTGATCCGTTTTCATTCATTTTCTCCTCTTTTTGTGTGCTCCAACCAATAGCAATTAAGCATGTTTCCAAATGGAAATCTTCCTCCATTCAAATATTATTTGTTAGTAATTTTTATGCCATAAAAATTGCATTTCATTTCCTTCACAAAATTTTTAGTCATATAATACCATGGCAATAAGGAAGTGGCGTGCAGCCCACATTTTCTGCACATTTTGACTTATCTTTCCTCTCTTTTATCTATCCCAACCAATCACAATTTGTCATTTGTCCACTTCATTAATTTCCTTCTTAAAAAAATCATTTATTTGTATTTTCTAAAATTAGAATTGCATTTCAATTCCAAATTTTCAGATTTACTTTATTGCTTATTCCTATACTTTCAGTTCATCATTTAATATTTATTTCACCTCTTATACACCATATTATAATTCATAAGTCTAATAAATCCAAGATTCATAGTGGAAGTTCACATTCAATATTTATTTAATTTCACTAAGAAATTTATTTCCACTTTTAAGGATTTACTAAAATTATGGTGAACAGTATTATAAAATCGGATCTCACATTTTCTCCTCACATTAGAAAATTTGGTCCTCCAAATTTCTCCTAGACTTATCACCAAAAATTTCTGGATACTTCTCACATAATCTAAGATCTCGAAAGGTCCAATGTATCGAGGACTCAGCTTTCCTTTCTTACCGAATCTCATTATGTCTTTAGGGGGTGAGACCTTCAAAATACATTATTGTAGACACCCCATTTTGTCCGGGATTTTTTTTTAGACGATGAATTTAATTTTTGTACTACTACCTTATTTATTATTAAAATAAAAAATAAAAAATAATAATAAAATGAAAAGAAAATGAAAAAAAATAAAAATAAAAAAGATAACAAAAAATAATGAAGTGATCAAAGAAGAGAAATTTGGAAAGGAAAATCAAGATCTCAACATAAGGCAAGTCAATGAGAAATCAATGAAACAAATTTGGATAGTATCAAATTGGAAAATTAAAAATAAACCGTGTCAATTAAAACCAAGGTCAATTTGGAAAGAAAATCAACAGAAAATTTTGAGGAAGGATTTGAAAGAAAAATTTTGGAAATTAAATCAAACAAGTCAACTCCAAGATTGTGCAAAATTGGAAATCAACATCAGAATCAAGAGATTTGATACAGAGCATTAATAAAAGTTTTCCAAAAATAATGTAAAAAAAAAGAAGAAAAAATCAAGAATAAAAAGGGGGAAACCCTAGAGAAAAAAAAAAAGAAAAAGCCTTCTATCAACTGGTTCTGGAGGAGGCTGTCGGATCCTGGCCGCCTTTATTCTTTACTGAACCAAGATCAACGTCGCCTCCCACGCCAGCTTGCATCTTCCTTGCGCACTATCATCGCTACCCCAACCATCTTCATCACTGTCTCTCTCTTAGCCGCGTCATAATTCTTGCATCGCTTACCTACTATCTCAAGTCTCAACATTCCAAGGTTTCCCCTGCATTGACCGCTTTGCTTCCTTTATTGTACATAAAAAAAACCGATCCATCCTTGTCGTCGGGCCTCCTGCCTGCTGCTTTGGTTTCTTCCTACTAACGCTCTTTGCACCTGAATCGCTCATCATCTTCACTGCATCTCTGCATCTCCAAACCTCCGGTGTTCCCTACTGCTTTGGAGCTATCTCAGTGTCTGGCCCTCGATATTTGCTGCAAGGCTTTGAAGGCTGTTCTTGGACTATGACTTGCCGTTGTTGAAGAACCTCTCTTTGAAGAAAAATTCCGAGTGAGCCACTGCCTCCTTGTCCTTGCTTGGAATGTGACAACCAAGCAAACCACGCTAGAACTGGTGCAACAGCGTCAGTGGATGAAGAGAAAAGAATCTAGGTAGGCACGGGTTAAACAAAGAAAAGAAACAAGGAAATGGAGCAAAACCGCAGGGGATCACCATAGCCATCATCATCTCCGTAGCTTCTGACTTCACCATCGCTGCTTGCCGCGTCATTCTGCTTCAACCAAAGCTGCCGTCTACTGCCATCATCATCATTTGCTACAGCTGCTGAGAGATCTTGCTGCTTCAGTCCCTGTTGTCCCTCGACAGTCACCACCTCACCGCAAGCTTCTGTATCGTTGAAGCTGCCGCTGTCTTGTACATACTTGCACCGCCTCTAAGCCACAGAAATTGCCGGATCATCCCTGACCGAGGCCACCTAGCTGCTACCTGCAAGAAGAGAAAACATAGAGAAGCTTTGAGAAAGAAACGGGAAACTGGGACAAGAGAGAAAGAGAAATAGTGCAGTTTTTTTTTTAGCTACACAATGCCATCTTGAAGCTGTTGCGTGGGCAGGAAACTATTGCTACAAGACTGAGACAGAAAGGAAAGAAGGAATTAATAAGGAAACATGAAGTAAATATTAAAGGTACGTAAAACAGCAGCTGCTAATATCATAGTAATGGCATGCATTTGAAGTTTATCTTTCTATTCCTTTACACCCGCGTGTCTTTAGTTTCTTTTAGTACTTTATTCACTGATCATGATGTTTTGCATTATTTGAAGTTGATAGATAATTCATTTATGCAATTCCTTTTTTATTATTTTAATTTATTCATTTTGATCTATGAATTTATATGCTATTCACTTTAGAAATAGACTTATTAATAAAATTTAGTTGTAGGTGAAAGCTTAAAATTATATATAATTAATAAAATAATAAGAATGAATAAATTTATACCGATGATGACATCTTGAGAAAGTCAATTGAGACATCTTAAAAATGTCTAGGTGAGGAAATTCTTTCTTAAGTTGAGCCAAATCGATGGAATACTTTTGAAAGAATTTTCAATAAATTATAATACATATTTATTCTTAGTAAATAAAATATGAATAAAAAATAAATAAATATAGATAAATAAATATAAATACAAGAACATAAATTAGATGAAAGCATTAAATAAATAGAATGAAATAGCTTAGATTGAAAATAATTAGTAATTAATAATATTAGATAATAATGAAATAAATGTGAATTATACTGAGGATGAAATTCCAAGAAAGTCAATTGAGACTCCTTGAAATTTCTAGGTGAGAGGATTCTCCCTTAAGTTGAGCCAAATTGATGGGATACTTTTGGGAGAATTTTCAATAAAATATAATTCATATTTATTTTAAGATTAAATAGATAAAATAAATGGAAGGAATAAAAATCAAATAGTAAAGACTAACATTAAACGAGCATAAACAAAAATAATAGATAAATAAAAAGGATAATAAATAAGAAATAGCAATTAGGTTGAAAATTAGATTTTATAGAATGAATGTGAACTGTACCAATGATGAAATTTCGAGAAAGTCAATTGAGACTCCTTGAAATTTCTAGGTGAGGGGATTCTTCTTTAAGTTGAGCCAAATTGATGGAATACTTTTTGGAGAATGTTCAATAAAATATAATTCATATTTATTTTAAGATTAAATAAATATAAATAAATAAAATGAATGAAAATATAAATTAAACAAAGACTAAGCTTAAATAAATATAAATAAAAATTAGATAAATAAATAAACGAATGAATAAATAAATAAATGTGATATGAAGACAAGAGTACAATAACAATAAAATAAGAAATAAGTATGAATTATGCCGATGATGAAATTTCAAGAAAGTCAATTGAGACTCCTTGGAAATTTCTAGGTGAGGAGGTTCCTTTTGAGCGAGCCAAATTGATGGGACGCTTAAGAGTGAATTTTCAATAAAACATAATTCACGTTTATTTTTTAAAATAAGATGAATGAGAATATAAAAACAACTAAAATAAATAAAAAGAAATTTATAAAATGAACATAGAGTAAAAATTAAAGATAAGATCAAAAAAAGGGAACCTTATAAAATATTAAAATTTATCCGACGATGGAATTCAAGAAAGTCAATCGAGACTCCTTGAATATCTTGAGGTGAGGGGAATTTCTAAGGTTGGAGCCAAATTGATGGAAAAATCTTAGAAATATTCCCAATATATAAGCATATCGAAATTAAATAAACACAAGGCAAATTGTAAAGATAACCTAAAACTAGTTGGTACCATTTTAGGATGGGCGTTGTAGGGGTGCTAATCCTTCCCTACACGTAACCGTACTCCCGAACCCTAGTATCTTTGAACGTAGACCAAGCCTTATCCTTAGTTTGAATAGGTGACCAATCACACCTAGGTTAGAATGGTTGGTGGCGACTCCATGTCTTTGTGTCTAGCTATTAGGTTTTCCCCAAAGCCTAATACGTTATGACAGTTTGGCGACTCCACTGGGGACTTAAGAGAGTCAGGCCAATACTTAGTTTTAGGTTATCTTAGAATTTGCTTAAGAGATCTTAGTGAAAAAAAAAACATTAATAACATGTTCCTTCAACACACACTTCACGCATTTGCATACATCAGCCCTCTTCCCGGGCTTTACCCTTTCTTAGGAGGGAGTAGAGTACTTACGCTCTCGTGAGGTAATACCTCCGCAATGGCTAGCGAAATACTCCCACTCAAATTGAACCTTTCTGTTTGTAGCCTATGATGGGTGAGGATTGGGTGCCTTACTAGTCCATGTGGATGACAGTAAGGAGCAATTTGGGAACTTTTAGAAGGTCGACTTATCCAAACCAAGCATATAAAGAAACCTAAGAGGCCAACTTAAGTTAGAGGCATGCTAGCTCATCATGTAGAGATAACCAAGGACCAGGACACATGAAGGAAAATTTCTTCTTTTGATTTTGTGATGCCTAACATGTCAATTTGAACATTGCACCTATGCATCTAGACATTTTTTGTCATACATAAATTGGGCATGCATCTCATGCATAGGTTTGTAATTGCATATCATGGCATCTTGACTTAGATTATGGCAACTAAGGTGAGAAGATAGCTCAGCCATCAAAATTACCAGTCACCTACACGATACTTGTTTGCAAACAAGAGTAATGGAGAATGAGCAATTGGCACGAATTGATAAGGTGCAACTAGAGATTGTCAGGGCTCAAGAAGAGTCTAAGGAACAAATGACCAAGATGATGGAGATGATGATGGGCTTGGCAAAAGGGAAGGGAGTTGATGAAGACACTAATGTTTGAGTGGCACCCCAAATGGAGGACCCCATCAAGCAAGAGAAGCTTAGGAGGGAAGCAATTGAACTAGGTTTTCATAAGGGGATGCATCGTATGTGTGATATGTTAGAGGAGAGACTAAGGGCTATCGAAAGGAGCACTATTTATGGAAACATTGATGTGGAGAAATTGAGTTTGGTTCCTGATTTGGTGTTACCCGTGAAATTCAAAGTCCCCAACTTTGAAAAATATGATGGAACTAAATGCCCATTAGCCCATATTACAATGTTTTGTCGAAAAATGGCAGGGCATACTCATAATGAAAAGTTGCTCATTCACTGTTTTCAAGATAGCCTTACTGGGTCCGCAGCAAGGTGGTATGTCCAATTAGATAGAGAACGCATCCATTCATGGAAGGATCTTGCGAAGGCCTTCATAGTTCAATATCAACATGCAAAGGATATGGGCCAGATCGATTGTTCTTACAGAATATGGAAAAGAGGGCTACCGAAAGCTTTAGAGAATACGCTCAAAGATGGCGAGACATTGCTGCTCAGGTTCAGCCTCCCCTTACGGAGGAAGAGACGACAATTCTGTTTGTCAATACACTTAAGGCTCCATACTACGAGAGAATGATTGGAAATGTCACCAAAAACTTTGCAGATATGGTACTCTCGGGTGAGATGATTGAATATGCTATAAAAAGCGGGAAGATCGAATGGGCAAATACAATGAGAGGTGCAACATTCAATGACGAAAATCAAGATGTTCAAGCTGTGACTAATGAAAAGCAGTATGAAAGTTATACCCCATATCACCCATACCCCATGTAAGAAACCCACCACTTTTGTCCACATCCTTACCAGTCAATTCCTCAAAATGGTTTTCAGCCTAACTTTTGTCCTCAATCACTCTCCCCACCAAACAATCCAAGAGGCCAAGAAACGTGTGGAGATTGCCAATTCCAATTTCTAAACTATTGCCTTTGCTAATAAAGAACCAGTATCTGGTGCCTACGCCTTTGAAAACAGCTCCAAACCCAGCAGCAAGGAGTTATGAACCAAATAGCAAATGTGAATATCACATGGGGGCAATTGGGCATTCAACAGAAAAGTGCAGGCAATTGAAGGAAAAGGTTGAAGAACTCATCAGTAGTGGTGCCTTGACTCAAGAGCTTATTGAACAATGGAAGTCTGCTTCTCCATAGGCCAAGTTTCCTATATGTAATTTGTGGATGTGAGACGTTCTCAAGATTCTTGAAATTTGCACAAGATGTTTTGAAAAACTTTCCATATTTTTCTTTTCAAATAGATGAAATAAAATGATTTTGAAAACATTGGTGATTGTTATTGAGAATGAATAGACCTAGCCATTACATTTCCAGTATACTTTCCGATTCAGTGAAAACTTGGAATCCATAAAGACACACAAACTAGAAATTCATTCATTTTTGCTTACCATGATGAACTTTTGAAGTCAATGATCTTTGTTAAGGCAATGAGCAATGAAATGATTGATGAATTTGCAAAACTTTTTAAATTGATTTGAAGGACCAATTCATGAAGCATTCTCTTAAGGACTTTGTATTTGGAAATTTGATAGATGTTAAGGCCAACCTAAGAGTCCCAAACACGTCAACCCAAATTTCTTTCTCATAACTTGAACTTTCTGACTCAAACCATCTGTTGATATATCTAGAGGCAAAATGATTAAAAGAGCCAAGCTTTTGATAACCTCAACATCTTTTAATGGCCATCCTTAATTTGATTGATATCCTTTTTCCTATTTTAAACCATGATAATGAAAATTGTTGCATAAGGCCTTCATAAAGTTGAGTTGATACATTCTGGGCATGAGTTGTGAAAAAAAAAAAGTGAAGAAAAAAAGGAAGTAAAAAAGAAAAACAAAAGAAGAAAAGAAAAAAAATTGATTGTGAAACCATGCATGAGGGATATTCAAATGATTTCAAAAGCAAAATAAAATTTTCATCTTGAGGATTGGTTTTCAATAGAAGTGTCAATATTTGATATGACAAATGGCCATCTTTCATATTCCTATTACTGAAATAAAATCATCCCTTTGTTACCCCTTTTGAGCTTATTGATTTCTTTCTAAATGAACCTTGACCAAGGATCACCCTCCACATTGGAGAGGCAAATACAAGAGGAGTTTTAGAAGCATTGGTGATTGGTCTGTCAAATGCAAGAAAATGATGCCCTATGTTAAGGGGCAAATGTGAGAAGAAGGATATGTGAAGATGGAAATCAATATGAAAAAACAAGAAAATGAAAAAAAAATGAAAAAGGTAGATGTGAAAAAAAAGAAAAAAAGAAATAAATGAGAATAAAAGGTTAGAAAAGAAAAGAAAAATGCTTCGAAGAGTAGGAAGGACAGATGTTCACAATCGAAGAAATGATCCTTGGTTTGATAAACCTTGAAAACACTTATTTTGGGCCTATTTATCCATACTTTGAAAACCCTAAACCTTGGCCTACGGTACGTGCTTAAAAGTCCATTTTGATCAAATAGGGATGCTTGTATTGAAAAGCTTTTCTTTGAGAAACCATCGTCATTATTTAGTTTGGAATGAAATTTGAATTCTCAAATGCATGGTAGAATAATCAATAAAAGAAAAAGAAAAAAAGAAGAAAAAAGAGAATGAAGCTCTAGGGTGAAAACCCATGAAAGGGCAGTCTAGAGCAAATTTGAAACAACTCAAGGCCATTGTTTGTGACTATGCTAAGGCAATAACAAGAAAGAAGAAAAACCAGAGGAGTGATGCTTTTAGTCAAGACCTTTTGAGAAATTCAAAAACCATTACCTTGAAATTTTGACTTGAGATTTGTATCTTTGGTTTCCTTACCTCGAAATTTGAGCCATCCAGCTAGTCTTGACATTTGTTAAAGCCCACGTATCAAGAAATTAAGAGAGTGCTAAAATGGATTGTGTTATTGAAAGTTACTTTTACAAAAGGAATTTTGAGTTTCAAGGAATTTGTTTCATTTGTGAGCCTAGATGAAGAGACATTGATCAATAGAACCTTTCTTGATAACTAAACATCCTTGATGCACCAAATCAGTACACTTATTCAGCTAGACCAAGTTATGACTCATTCTATTTGTTCTCAATAGTAATCACCAATTTTTAAGAGATTTAAATGTCAAATGTTTTTTACCTTGGAAAGTTATTATGTGGGGCAATTTTCTATTTTCAAAAAGAAACTTGAAGAAGTGAAAAATGAGAGTTTTGAGATTTTATGGGGGCAAGTTCTTGTTTTAGAGAAATCAAGTGTGGTGATGATGTTTTTAAGACTATTCTTGGGCAATCTTTGGTTGTTATGAGAGCATGAATCTTTGGAAGATATGAGAAGTGGTGAAGTGTTCTTGTGATAGTTTGATGATTTTGTTGTTATGATTTGGATTGATGAATTTTAAGTTGATAAGAATTGCGAGGCAAGAAGAAACTAAATGAATGATGATGATGGGGCAACAGGTAGATTGAATGTGATGATTGCTAAATTTAAAGAAAGAAGAATCGTGGGGCATGAAAAAGACTGAATGAATGACAATGATGGGGCAAATGATTTTAAGATTGCTAAATTTGAAGAAAGAAGAATGATGAGGCATTGAAAGATTGAATGATAAGACAAAGAGAAGATTGAAGGATGACAAATTTTTGAAGAAAGGAATAAGGTAGGCTGATGATGTGACTTGGTAAGGCATTGTTTATCATTTGCATTGCATTCATGGCATACGTGACATTGCATTCCATTACATGCATTCTGACACAAAAAAAAAAGAGAGAGTTTGTTTGTTAAGACAATAGGATAAAAAAAAAAAGAAGGTTCTGGAAGACTAGATGACTAAAAATTTGGAAAATCAAAAAAAAAAGAAAAAAAGTCAGAAAATGTGAGAAAGATTAGGAATAAGATGTGACAAAAAAAAAGGTATGAAGTTTTGAAACAAAAATGTTAAAATTTGGAAAGAAAGAGGAAATTAAAAAGTTATGGATATGATGGGATAATGAAAAAGGGATTGAAAGATGTGATAGAAAATAACAAAAAGAAGAAACTGGAATGATAAGATGATCTAGAAGATAGAATTGAAATGATGAGATAAGATCAAAGCCTTCGGGTACAATCTGTAAGACCTCCGGGCTCGATTCATTAAAACCTCCGAGTACAATCTGTAAGACCTCCGGGCTTGATTCATTAAAACCTCCGGGTATAATCTATAAGACCTCCGGGCTTGATTCATTAAAACCTCCGGGTATAATCTATAAGACCTCCGGGCATGATTCATTAGAACCTCTGGGTGCAATCTATAAGACCTCCGGGCATGATTAATTAAAACCTCCGGGTGCAATCTATAAGACCTCCGGGCATGATTCATTAGAACCTCCGGGCATGATTCATTAGAACCTCCGAGTGCAATCTATAAGACCTTCGGGCATGATTCATTAGAACCTTCGGGTACAATCTTCAAGACCTCCAGGCATGATTCATTAAAACCTCTAGGTACAAGCTATAAGACCTCCGGGCATAATTGGGCACTTTTTAGAGATGAGAATTTTAAAGTTTCAGGGCCTTCCTAGTCGAAGGAGCATTTAAGAGATGAGAAATTTTAAAGTTTCAGGGCCTTCCTAGTCGAAGGAGCATTTTAGAGATGAGAAATTTTTAAAGTTTCAGGGCCTTCCTAGTCGAAGGAGCATTTAAGAGATGAGAAATTTTAAAGTTTCAGGGCCTTCCTAGTCGAAGGAGCATTTAAGAGATGAGAAATTTTAAAGTTTCAGGGCCTTCCTAGTCGAAGGAGCATTTTGGAGATGAGAAAATTTAAAGTTTCAGGGCCTTCCTAGTCGAAGGAGCATTTTGGAGATGAGAAATTTAAAGTTTCAGGGCCTTCCTAGTCGAAGGAGCATTTAAGAGATGAGAAATTTTAAAGTTTCAGGGCCTTCCTAGTCGAAGGAGCATTTTGGAGATGAGAAAATTTAAAGTTTCAGAGCCTTCCTAGTCGAAGGAGCATTTTGGAGATGAAAAAGCATTTTGGAGATGAGAAAATTTAAAGTTTCAGAGCCTTCCTAGTCGAAGGAGCATTTTGGAGATGAAAAAGCATTTTGGAGATGGGAAAATGTTAAAGTTTCAGGACCTTCCTAGTCGAAGGAGCATTTTTGAGATGAGAAATTTTTAAAGTTTCAGGGCCTCCCTGGTCGGATGAGCATTTTCATGATGAAAACCAATTTCTTTTTAGAATAAGTAAATATCCACAAAGAAAAAAAATTTGAAAAAAGGAAAAAAAATAAAATGGATGCGGACAAAATGGATGTCTATGTCTTTGCACAATTACTATTTCATAGCAAATGTACAAAGAGGGGCAACTGTAGACACCCCATTTTGTCCGGGATTTTTTTTTAGACGATGAATTTAATTTTTGTACTACTACCTTATTTATTATTAAAATAAAAAATAAAAAATAATAATAAAATGAAAAGAAAATGAAAAAAAATAAAAAAAAAAAGATAACAAAAAATAATGAAGTGATCAAAGAAGAGAAATTTGGAAAGGAAAATCAAGATCTCAACATAAGGCAAGTCAATGAGAAATCAATGAAACAAATTTGGATAGTATCAAATTGGAAAATTAAAAATAAACCGTGTCAATTAAAACCAAGGTCAATTTGGAAAGAAAATCAACAGAAAATTTTGAGGAAGGATTTGAAAGAAAAATTTTGGAAATTAAATCAAACAAGTCAACTCCAAGATTGTGCAAAATTGGAAATCAACATCAGAATCAAGAGATTTGATACAGAGCATTAATAAAAGTTTTCCAAAAATAATGTAAAAAAAAAAAAAGAAAAAATCAAGAATAAAAAGGGGGAAACCCTAGAGAAAAAAAAAAAGAAAAAGCCTTCTATCAACTGGTTCTGGAGGAGGCTGTCGGATCCTGGCCGCCTTTATTCTTTACTGAACCAAGATCAACGTCGCCTCCCACGCCAGCTTGCATCTTCCTTGCGCACTATCATCGCTACCCCAACCATCTTCATCACTGTCTCTCTCTTAGCCGCGTCATAATTCTTGCATCGCTTACCTACTATCTCAAGTCTCAACATTCCAAGGTTTCCCCTGCATTGACCGCTTTGCTTCCTTTATTGTACATAAAAAAAACCGATCCATCCTTGTCGTCGGGCCTCCTGCCTGCTGCTTTGGTTTCTTCCTACTAGCGCTCTTTGCACCTGAATCGCTCATCATCTTCACTGCATCTCTGCATCTCCAAACCTCCGGTGTTCCCTACTGCTTTGGAGCTATCTCAGTGTCTCGGCCCTCGATATTTGCTGCAAGGCTTTGAAGGCTGTTCTTGGACTATGACTTGCCGTTGTTGAAGAACCTCTCTTTGAAGAAAAATTCCGAGTGAGCCACTGCCTCCTTGTCCTTGCTTGGAATGTGACAACCAAGCAAACCACGCTAGAACTGGTGCAACAGCGTCAGTGGATGAAGAGAAAAGAATCTAGGTAGGCACGGGTTAAACAAAGAAAAGAAACAAGGAAATGGAGCAAAACCGCAGGGGATCACCATAGCCATCATCATCTCCGTAGCTTCTGACTTCACCATCGCTGCTTGCCGCGTCATTCTGCTTCAACCAAAGCTGCCGTCTACTGCCATCATCATCATTTGCTACAGCTGCTGAGAGATCTTGCTGCTTCAGTCCCTGTTGTCCCTCGACAGTCACCACCTCACCGCAAGCTTCTGTATCGTTGAAGCTGCCGCTGTCTTGTACATACCTGCACCGCCTCTAAGCCACAGAAATTGCCGGATCATCCCTGACCGAGGCCACCTAGCTGCTACCTGCAAGAAGAGAAAACATAGAGAAGCTTTGAGAAAGAAACGGGAAACTGGGACAAGAGAGAAAGAGAAATAGTGCAGTTTTTTTTTAGCTACACAATGCCATCTTGAAGCTGTTGCGTGGGCAGGAAACTATTGCTACAAGACTGAGACAGAAAGGAAAGAAGGAATTAATAAGGAAACATGAAGTAAATATTAAAGGTACGTAAAACAGCAGCTGCTAATATCATAGTAATGGCATGCATTTGAAGTTTATCTTTCTATTCCTTTACACCCGCGTGTCTTTAGTTTCTTTTAGTACTTTATTCACTGATCATGATGTTTTGCATTATTTGAAGTTGATAGATAATTCATTTATGCAATTCCTTTTTTATTATTTTAATTTATTCATTTTGATCTATGAATTTATATGCTATTCACTTTAGAAATAGACTTATTAATAAAATTTAGTTGTAGGTGAAAGCTTAAAATTATATATAATTAATAAAATAATAAGAATGAATAAATTTATACCGATGATGACATCTTGAGAAAGTCAATTGAGACATCTTAAAAATGTCTAGGTGAGGAAATTCTTTCTTAAGTTGAGCCAAATCGATGGAATACTTTTGAAAGAATTTTCAATAAATTATAATACATATTTATTCTTAGTAAATAAAATATGAATAAAAATATAAATAAATATAGATAAATAAATATAAATACAAGAACATAAATTAGATGAAAGCATTAAATAAATAGAATGAAATAGCTTAGATTGAAAATAATTAGTAATTAATAATATTAGATAATAATGAAATAAATGTGAATTATACTGAGGATGAAATTCCAAGAAAGTCAATTGAGACTCCTTGAAATTTCTAGGTGAGAGGATTCTCCCTTAAGTTGAGCCAAATTGATGGGATACTTTTGGGAGAATTTTCAATAAAATATAATTCATATTTATTTTAAGATTAAATAGATAAAATAAATGGAAGGAATAAAAATCAAATAGTAAAGACTAACATTAAACGAGCATAAACAAAAATAATAGATAAATAAAAAGGATAATAAATAAGAAATAGCAATTAGGTTGAAAATTAGATTTTATAGAATGAATGTGAACTGTACCAATGATGAAATTTCGAGAAAGTCAATTGAGACTCCTTGAAATTTCTAGGTGAGGGGATTCTTCTTTAAGTTGAGCCAAATTGATGGAATACTTTTTGGAGAATGTTCAATAAAATATAATTCATATTTATTTTAAGATTAAATAAATATAAATAAATAAAATGAATGAAAATATAAATTAAACAAAGACTAAGCTTAAATAAATATAAATAAAAATTAGATAAATAAATAAACGAATGAATAAATAAATAAATGTGATATGAAGACAAGAGTACAATAACAATAAAATAAGAAATAAGTATGAATTATGCCGATGATGAAATTTCAAGAAAGTCAATTGAGACTCCTTGGAAATTTCTAGGTGAGGAGGTTCCTTTTGAGCTGAGCCAAATTGATGGGACGCTTAAGAGTGAATTTTCAATAAAACATAATTCACGTTTATTTTTTAAAATAAGATGAATGAGAATATAAAAACAACTAAAATAAATAAAAAGAAATTTATAAAATGAACATAGAGTAAAAATTAAAGATAAGATCAAAAAAAGGGAACCTTATAAAATATTAAAATTTATCCGACGATGGAATTCAAGAAAGTCAATCGAGACTCCTCGAATATCTTGAGGTGAGGGGAATTTCTAAGGTTGGAGCCAAATTGATGGAAAAATCTTAGAAATATTCCCAATATATAAGCATATCGAAATTAACATAAACACAAGGCAAATTGTAAAGATAACCTAAAACTAGTTGGTACCATTTTAGGATGGGCGTTGTGGGGGTGCTAATCCTTCCCTACAAGTAACCGTACTCCCGAACCCTAGTATCTTCGAACGTAGACCAAGCCTTATCCTTAGTTTGAATAGGTGACCAATCACACCTAGGTTAGAATGGTTGGTGGCGACTCCATGTCTTTGTGTCTAGCTATTAGGTTTCCCCCAAAAGCCAAATACGTTATGACAATTATCACCCGTACATCTTAGGAATCTGCTCAACCATATAAGGAGGTAAGGACTTATGTTCTCCCACTTTTTCCCATGCTATTGTGGATCAATATCGTCTGCCATATATAGTTTCGTAAGGTGCCATGCCGATAGTCATCTGTTAGCAATTATTATAAGCAACTTTGTCAGGGTAAAGGATCGTCCCAAGAGCCTCTGAAATCAAGTGCACACGCTTTCAACATATCCTTGAGTGTCTGTATCGTACGCTCGGACTGTCCATCAGTCTGTGGATGAAACGCGGTGCTATAACTTAGCTGGGATCCCATGGCCTCCTGAAATTTATCTCAACAATGAGATGCGAAGCGAGACTCCCTGTCAGATGTGATACTCACTGGAACACCATGTAATCTCACTATTTCCCTGACATATAATTCGGCTAAGGCACTAATTGGATCCGTATTCCATAGCCCAGGAATGAGCAGACTTAGTCAATTTATCCACAATTATCCAAATAGCATCAGATCCTTTACGGGTTCTCCGAATTTCACTTAATTTAGGAAGTACCACCAATATAGGTATTTTTCTTCCTTATATAATTTCTAACTTTCAATTAATCCTGTCTTTAAGATGAGACTGCCAGTATACTTGTCACATCCGGATTTTCACTTAATCCTTACGAAAGCCTAAATTTGTGAGCTAAATTTTTCTTTTCTTATTTCATCGTTTGTAGGTAACTACATAGGTCACAATTCTCTTTTAAGCGATCCTTGGTCACTAAGGTTCCCTTTCTATCCTTTAATAGTTGAAGCATAATCATCTAACTTAATTATTATCCATCCAAATTCAAATTATCAAGTTTTCATCTTTAGCTATTCTCCAACTTTAAAATCATAGGTAAACCGATTCTTGTCATTACCTTCAGTGCATCAAATTAAATTCATTTATGTCATGTACTTCCGTCTTGCTTAAACTCATATATTGGTAAACATATTTTAGCATATCATTCTTTATCTCAAACAAACATAAATTCAGTATCAATCAACAGCAGCAAAAACTAGACTACATCCCAGACTCGATGTACAAATATGTATATACAACCAACTGAAACCAAAACACACTGTGCCATTAACCAACTGTCTATATAATTTGCTGGGTGCCATATACCTTACAATATACATGAGGATGCATTCCGAAGGAACTCCTCAACGGAGAGAGTGTAACAGTAATCCTCAATCTGAAAGGGAGGGAAAGAAGAGGGGAGTGAGTCATAAACTCAGTAAGTAACTACAGAAGCAACTTAAAAATCAGAACCTGCATCTCTCAGTTTTCAAACTCATAAATCATACGCATCCGATAAATCAAATCCAGTATGCTGCAGTATAAAACATGACTGCATTTTAAACATAAAGAATAGCAGTCTCATAAATAGATTTGAATCTCATTTCAATAATTGATAAAACAGATTCGATATGCTGCATTGCAAAACATATTCTCAAATCATAAGGCAAAAGCCAATCATCAATCGTCAAACAGTATGGAAACTCAATAATAAATCGTAGTCAAATGTAGAGTTCCATCATTAGACTAGAAGTCTCAATATCAAACCATACATAAAGTATGCAATGGAATCAATAAAACCAATCATAGCACCAAGAGAGTTCACATAGTATCAATCGATGCTACTTAGAGCTAACACTTAACGATCCATGGTAGCTAACCGTAGCAATCATCCCATAAAGGGACGCTGCCTATGCATAGACCAATCAAACCTCGGCTCATTGTGCATATGAAACCGGGACCTGTCCAAACATAATATACGGGAAAAGCCGATAGTTTCTGAGACTATGCTCGAGAAACGGTGCTCTAAGTAAATCAAGAGTGTCTACAAAATTCTCAAGGTACAGTGCCCTAAGGTCTCAATACCCCGGGTCTAAAACAGAAATCCCGTAGTCTTAAAACAAAATTCATTCTTCCCTGACCTCATAGCAATCATCGTAGTTCATAAAGAGGAAATTCCATAAACAAGGCTCACAAGGCATTTAAAGCATCAACAAGGTTACAACACAAAGTATAAAATCATATTAAACTAGAATTTAATTTAACCTTTAAAACATTTAAAATATTTCTTGATTATGTAATACGCGCAAACAGTTTATTTCTTGCGAGCCATCACCTATTTACAAACCATTTCTAATAAAGCAAAGTCAATAGTCAAGGGAAGACATCTCATACGCAACATTCATTTTATTTCGATTGCCAAATTCCAAGAATTTATAGCATTAAACAATTTGGATGCAAGTAGTCGCTTAGGGTTACTTACTGTACTTCCTTAGCTTCTGAATCAATTCTCCCTCGCCTAATAAGTCTTGCAGTGTCGATTGATTTTGGGTCAAGCTTAGTCTTTAGGACAGCCCTTTACATAACACATAGTAGATTGAATCAATCTTGGCACTTCCATCAATCTCAATACTTCCAATTATAAGCTAACATTAAGCATTGTATAATTCAACAAGAAACGATACTTGGCAGTGTTTCCAGAATTATTCAAACATTACTAGCACTATTTATTGTCTTTTCGTTCACTTGAACTACTTATAACCCACTTGGTCCATTTCTGCCCTTTAAAGTTTTGGACCTTATGGTATTGTGCTAGCCTTAAGTATAAATTTCAGAACCTAATTGTCAAACCGTAATTTTTTATATTACTTCTAACTCAGATCCCTATTTAGACATATAAGGCTTATTTCTTAATTCATCCTATGCCATTTCCCATCATTTTCCGAACTTTGGTTCAAATCTGGCACATTAGGCAGGATAGTTTCCTGACCTGTGTCTAGAAAAATATATAGTACTGACTGTAGGGATATGAAATCTGTATAAACCCAATACCATGTTAATCATGACTCAATTATCTTTCTGAACATGTAAAGTTTGCAGTCATACTTGATCTGGGCTATTTTCTATGAAATTTTGAAGTTGACATTAAAAATCTGTCCCCAGCAGTGAGTGTCCTGCATGCATTTATCCATATCTTAAGCCATGGAGTTCCAAATTTGGAAATTCCAAGACCAGATGAAAACCAATTCATTTCCCTATCTATAAGTGTAAGGTTTATAATTTAACTCTTCCTATATCAACACCAGAATTTTTCCAAAGTTTCAGTATGTTCAGCAGTTTCCTGACACAGTATAACACTGACCAATTTGCACAAATTGTCTCATATCTGGTTACAGGAATATCCAAATGATGCAAACCCAGAACCATCATAATCCTAACTTAATTTCCTTTCTAGGAATGTATGGCTTGTAACCTAATTCAATTTAGGCCATTTGCTATGATTTTTTAAAGTCAGGATCATGATTCATGTTTATGGATAGAACACCCTGCACACATTTGTGCATAACTCAAGTTACAGAAATCCAATTCAAGAAATTCACAAACTGGCTCTCCTTTAACTTAAAGGGCCATTTATCATAATTTTTCCAAAATTTTTCTTCATGTAGAACAATTAAACTGCTCATTTTAATTTCCATCCAGACAGAACATCAATTTCCAGATTGCACATTAAGTCAGAATTTCAGTTAATCCTTTATCTAACAATAGTCATTTGATTTAGTTCATCACAATTTCATTTCCATGCATAATAATCAAATATTATGAGGTTAGAACCTTACCCCCAAAAATCCCCAATTTCATCATGTTGGGCGAAATCCCTAGGTCTCCATTCTTGAACAATTTCATCAATTGAAACCATACAAACACTTAGAATTAGTCCTTAAACAACATAATACAAGATCAAAACAAACAATCAAACAATTCTTTAGAAATCTAGTGAAAACCAAATTCCCTTACCCATTCTTCATTTTCGGTGAAATTTTCCAAACAACTTGCAAAATGGAAGGATAGGTCGGTTTGGTAGTGAAGAATATTCAGCTAGCACCAATTTATCCATTCCCACTTGAGTTTTTGAACTTTAAGAAGGAAAAGGGGAGAATAGCACGAAGAGAACATGGGAGAAGGAGGCTCACGGTTTTTGCTGAGATAGAAAGCCAAAATTGGCTTTGAAATAACTAAAGTTCAAGGTATTTACAATTATGCCATTAATGAAGCATTTTAGCACATGTCAATTTCCTTTACACTTAGTTTTTCTTCTAATTTCATAAGCTCAAGTTAACTTGAATTTTTATGACTTTAAGGATAAAATATTTAATTTAAATCCTTAATTCTATTCCCATTAGGTCTTTTCAAATTATGTTAAATCGAATTAAACCACAAGCCCCATAAACTTCTCTGGCAAACCAAATTTCATCAATAAATCTTGTAATTGCTCACTTTTGAGCCAGACTTCCAGTAAGTAACTATATCGATCTACAAGGATTCTAGGAGCATGCCATACCTGATCGAAAGGGTCTCCAAATTAGCTTTTCAACAAAATTTGAATAACTTGAATCGGAGTTCTCTATCAAAAGCTATGCCCGTTTCTTTACCAATTGCTCACGATCAGAATTTCCAGTCTGTGATGTGAATCTATAAATTCATTGCTGCTGATCCACATTGAATTAGATAGCAAGTATTATATCGTCGAAAAGCTTATCAAGTTAGCTTTTCATAAAAATTTGAATCAGCTTAATCGAAGTTTCCTACTAAGAGATATGCTTAATTCTTTACAAAGGTGTCAACTGACAGGTTTTACTGCACATTGTTCAAATTCGAAATTTTTCTGGTATTAATTCGTAGGGGATTAAATTGTGAGCTTTTTATGGCTAAAAGACCTTTAAGTTAAATTTCATAAAAATTTTACGGTTTATCCTTTCGATACTCCAATCAAGAGATATAACTGAAACAAGGCAGATTGGTCATAAGCCAAAGGCTGAAATTTTCGGTTTATTGTCCAATTCTCGGATTAGGCCCAAATCATAAACACATGAAACATTTGTCTTACCTGAAACCATTTATGATGAATTTAAGGTACTTACATGGTTTCTGGATGAGTGCGCGGTCCCGTGGGATCCGCCAACTTGTTTGTACAAAAGCCTGCATTCCTACGCCAAAATCCGAATGTGTCACAATTTAGCCTCTAAACACCTCAAGGCTCATTTAACACTATTTAACATGTAGAAGAAATTGTGGTTATGACATCCTCCCCACCTTTAGGAATTTGGTCCTCCAAATTTGATCAAGATCATATTGAAAAGGTGAGGTTGCTTTTCTCTTATCACACTTTCCGTATCCATTTAATCCATAATAGGTGAATTCAAAGTCCAATTCATAGATTGCCACTTATCCATGAATCAAATTCATTTTACATTAGATCTTAATCTCAATATTCAATCAATTCACAAATTAGATGTATCTCATTAATTTACACATTACAAACATATATCCTTTTATAATTCCAAAACTATCAAGTTGAGCTAAGATCCATGCCATTTTAAGGCGATCTTGATTATCTTATCTCACAAAATCGTAGCTTTGAAATCAAGTTACCACCTTGCTTCACATTCTTTAAAAATCTCCACTAGTACTCAAAGATTCATAATTTCTATAATCAGTCATATTTAATATCAACTCTACTAAAACCTTCTCCATTAGTAGAGTTTGAAGACCAAAGAACTTTTCAAAATATACATGATCTAACACATACTTCAATTTCAAATGAAGATCAGACCTTAACTCCTTTTCATATCACATATGATTCATACTGTTCATCACTCATCTTTCTTATTTGGTGCCAAGTCGATATAGTTTGATAAATATCAGTTATCCAATTTAATCAGTAGTATGTAATTGTCTCAGTAGCTTTCACATCTCGTGCACACGCTCTCTCAATATCATGGAGCGTTTATATATCACACTCATATATTTACATTAATACAGAGCGGTGCTATCAGTACATTTGGGGTCTCAAGCCTTTTGCTATTTTCTATTAGCATATGGCAACTCAGAGATTCCCCTCACATGTAATGCTCACTGGAATTGTACGTATACATTCTCATCATTTCATACTCATACCCGGACTATGGCACTATAGAAGCTAGGAGTTTGATAATGGAATTTGATTCTATTTAGACAATCAGTCTTTAATCACTTCCATATCATCATATCTCTTTTAAACTCTTTATTGTTCACAATATTCATTTTCACATTTATTCTATCAAGGCTGCATCTCATTGCAGATTTTATTGTTAATCATCTCTTACAGTAATAAATCATGAGACAATCATTTTCTCTCCATGTCTCTTTTCATGTAGTATGGTCATTACATCTGTTATTCTTATGGTATATTCAATATCATTTAAATTTTAGAATACACCTGGGAATATACTCTTTTCATAATTTAGATTCTATGATTGAATCCTCAAATTATCCATTTAAGCACCACATTATCTATACAATTCCACCATTTCTATCATTTCGAGGTGGTATATCTATATAACATTTTTTTTTTCATTCACATTACTAGTAGTAAAAATGAAATTCATTTATTTACTTCCTTGAGTATCATTAAATTTCCTCTATCGAGTTTGGCTCAATCTTACATCTAACCATAATCATGTAATAACCAAGAGAAATCACTTTGTCTTAATTTAGGAACTGTTTCATACTCATGTTCCCTAGTTCTCATGAAATTTTATCTTCTTATTACATTTTCATATTTTTACTCTCATCATTTTATCCATGTAGGGTCTAAAAACCTCATTCATTGGGCTTACATACCTCACATGGTATTTCATTAATCTTGTAAACCTCAATAGGAACTCGTAAGAAATTGTCAAATTCTAAATATTATCTTATGAGTATCAGTCTCCAATTATTAGCTGATGACGCCTTGTACAGAGACTAATCTTATGAATTCCTTATACATCTCTGATTAGATCAAATAGGCATCAATTCCATACATATGAATATTTGTTCTTAGCAAGAACTCTTTTAAACAATAGGAATTTAAATCACAATTATAAATCCTCAATTCAAGTCATCTATATTTCCATCATTTACACCTATACAAGTGAATTTCATTATCCACATAACCTATTAGACCTTCGTTAGTATCATTTCAAATCCTCTATTATTCCACAAAGTTCTGTATCATTCTCGAGTTATCCATGCGTACTCAAGCTAAAAATCAATCAAGGTCCACTATTACTATGTTCTTTCCACAGATAATCCTAAGTGATATAACAATTCCTCATTAAATTTAGCGGACTCAATATATCAATACATTATCACTGTCACAATTATACTTTAGCGAAGTTGAAATCACTAGGCAATCATATCATCACTCAATTACCATCAATCTTTATTTTCACAAACGATCTCTCTTAATCGAGGGTAGTCTTTCTACTTCTAATAAATATGATTGTCAGTTCAGGCTCTATTGTTTATTATTTGATCCACTCCTTAGCTACCTCTAGATCTTTTACACCAAGGTAGGAAAGTTCATCTTCTAGAACAACCATAATATATTCAAATTCTTATCCACCTGTTCCCTAGTCTAAGGTGGAGGCTTTAGAGATGGCATTGGCAACACTAGTGGTTGTAGTGTCGTAGCCTGCTATCGCGAGTAGCTTGAGGCTAAGCTTGAGCTAGAGGCTAATTAGGGTTACCTCCAAATTGATGAGCCAAAAAGGCTGTCAAGTTCTATGCGGTTTATTGCACTTTCCTACAATCCTTGTTAACTGGCCCATTTTGGCATCGAGATATGGGACCAGAGAAGGTCATGGAAGAGGTAGAGAGGTCGAAGACCTAGATCGCTTTCGAGGAGGAACTCGTTGTGGTCTATCTCTCCTCCTCATTTTCACTTTACTTCCCTTAAACATAAACAAATAGTTTAAAACAGTTTATATGGCAACCACAAGTCAAGAATAGACATAGGCACAGTGTACTGGGATGTAAGCTAACTTTATCGACCTATACAGACACGAACAAACTCGCTCTGATACCAACTTGTTACATCCGGATTTTCACTTAATCCTTACGGAAGCTTAAATTTGTGAGCAAAATTTTTCTTTTCTTATTTCATCGTTTGTAGGTAACTGCATAGGTCACAATTCTCCTTTAAGTGATCATTGGTCACTAAGGTCCCCTTTCCATCCTTTAATAGTTGAAGCATAATCATCTAACTTAATTATTATCCACCAAATTCAAATTATCAGGTTTTCATCTTTAGCTATTCTCCAACTTTAAAATCATAGGTAAACCGATTCTTGTCATTACCTTCAGTGCATCAAATTAAATTCATTTATGTCATGTGCTTCCGTCTTGCTTAAACTAATATATTGGTAAACATATTTTAGCATATCATTCTTTATCTCAAACAAACATAAATTCAGTATCAATCAACAACAGTAAAACCTAGCCTACATCCCAGACTCGATGTATAAATATGTATATACAACCAACTGAAACCAAAACACACTGTGCCATTAACCAACTGTCTATATAATTTGTTGGGTGCCATATACCTTACAATATACATAAGGATGCACTCCGAAGGAACTCCTCAACGGAGATAGTGTAACAGTAATCCTCAATTTGAAAGGGAGGGAAAGAAGAGGGGAGTGAGTCATAAACTCAGTAAGTAACTACAGAAGCAACTTAAAAATCAGAACCTGCATCTCTCAGTTTTCAAACTCATAAATCATATGCATCCGATAAATCAAATCCAGTATGCTGCAGTATAAAACATGACTGCATTTTAAACATAAAGAATAGCAGTCTCATAAATAGATTTGAATCTCATTTCAATAATTGATAAAACAGATTCGATATGCTGCATTGCAAAACATATTCTCAAATCATAAGGCAAAAGCCAATCATCAATCGTCAAATAGTATGGAAACTCAATAATAAATCGTAGTCAAATGTAGAGTTCCATCATTAGACTAGAAGTCTCAATATCAAACCATACATAAAGTATGCAGTGGAATCAATAAAACCAATCATAGTACCAAGAGAGTCCACATAGTATCAATCGATGCTACTTAGAGCTAACACTTAACGATCCACGGTAGCTAACCGTAGCAATCATCCCATAAAGGGACGCTGCCTATGCATAGACCAATCAAACCCCGGCTCATTGCGCATATGAAATCGGGACCTATCCAAACGTAATATACAGGACAAGCCGATAGTTTCCGAGACTATGCTCGAGAAACGGTGCTCTAAGTAAATCAAGAGTGTCTACAAAATTCTCAACAGTGCCCTAAGGTCTCAATACCCCGGGTCTAAAATAGAAATCCAGTAGTCTTAAAACAAATTTCATTATTCCCTGACCTCATAGCAATCATCGTAGTTCATAAAGAGGAAATTCCATAAACAAGGCTCACAAGGCATTTAAAGCATCAACAAGGTTACAACACAAAGTATAAAATCATATTAAACTAGAATTTAATTTAACCTTTAAAACATTTAAAATATTTCTTGATTATGTAATACGCGCAAACAGTTTATTTCTTACGAGCCATCACCTATTTACAAACCATTTCTAGTAAAGCAAAGTCAATAGTCAAGGGAAGACATCTCATATGCAGCATTCATTTTATTTCGATTGCCAAATTCCAAGAATTTATAGCATTAAACAATTTGGATGCAAGTAGTCGCTTAGGGTTACTTACTGTACTTCCTTAGCTTCTGAATCAATTCTCCCTTGCCTAATAAGTCTTGCAGTGTCGATTGATTTCGGGTCAAGCTTAGTCCTTACGACAGCCCTTTACATAACACATAGTAGATTGAATCAATCTTAGCACTTCCATCAATCTCAATACTTCCAATTATAAGCTAACATTAAGCATTGTATAATTCAACAAGAAACAATACTTGGCAGTGTTTCCAGAATTATTCAAACATTACTAGCACTATTTATTGTCATTTCGTTCACTTGAACTACTTATAACCCACTTGGTCCGTTTCTGCCCTTTAAAGTTTTGGACCTTATGGTATTGTGCTAGCCTTAAGTATAAATTTCAGAACCTAATTGTCAAACCGTAATTTTTTTATATTACTTCTAACTCAGATCCCTATTTAGACATATAAGGCTTATTTCTTAATTCATCCTATGCCATTTCCCATCATTTTCCGAACTTTGGTTCAAATCTGGCACATTAGGCAGGACAGTTTCTTGACCTGTGTCTAGAAAAATATATAGTACTGACTGTAGGGATATGAAATCTGTATAAACCCAATACCATGTCAATCATGACTCAATTATCTTTCTGAACATGTAAAGTTTGCAGTCATACTTGTTCTGGGCTATTTTCTATGAAATTTTGAAGTTGACATTAAAAATCTGTCCCCAACAGTGAGTGTCCTGCATGTATTTATACATATCTTAAGCGATGGAGTTCCAAATCTGGAAATTCCAAGACCAGATGAAAACCAATTCATTTCCCTATCTATAAGTGTAAGGTTTATAATTTAACTCTTCCTATATCAACACCAGAATTTTTCCAAAGTTTCAGTATGTTCAGCAGTTTCCTGACACGGTATAACACTGACCAATCTGCGCAAATTGTCTCATATCTGGTTACAGGAATATCCAAATGATGCAAACCCAGAACTATCATAATCCTAACTTAATTTCCTTTCTAGGAATGTATGGCTTGTAACCTAATTCAATTTAGGCCATTTGCTATGATTTTTTAAAGTCAGGATCATGTTTCACGTTTCTGGACAGAACACCCTGCACGCATTTATGCATAAGTCAAGTTACAAAAATCCAATTCAAGAAATTCCAAAACTGACTTTTCTTTAACTTAAAGGGCCATTTATCATAATTTTTCCAGAATTTTTCTCCATTTACAACAATTAAACTGCTCATTTTAATTTCCACCCAGACAGAACATCGATTTCCAGATTGCACATCAAGTCAGACTTTCAGTTAGTCCTTTATATAACAATAGTCATTTGATTTAGTTCATCACAATTTCATTTCAATGCATAATAATAAAATATTATAAGGTTACCCCCAAAAATCCCCAAATTCATCATGTTGGGCGAAATCCCTAGGTCTACAAACACTTAGAATTAGTCCTTAAACAACATATTACAAGATAAAAAAAAAACAACCAAACAATTCTTTACAAATCTAGTAAAAACCGAATTCCCTTACCTATTCTTCATTTTCTGTGTTCTTCCTTAATTTTCCATGGAAACAACTTGCAAAATGGAAGGATAGGTCGGTTTGGTAGTGAAGAATATTCAGCTAACACCAATTTATCCATTCCCACTTGAGTTTTCAAACTTTAAGAAGGAAAAGGGGAGAATGGCGTGAAGATGAACATGGGAGAAGAAGGCTCACGGTTTTTGCTGAGATATAAAGCCAAAATTGACTTTGAAATAACTAAAGTTCAAGGTATTTACAATTATGCCATTGATGAAGCATTTTAGCACATGTCAATTTCCTTTACACTTAGTTTTTCTTCTAATTTCATAAGCTCAAGTAAGTTAACTTGAATTTTTATGACTTTAAGGATAAAATATTTAATTTAAATCCTTAATTCTATTTCCATTAGGTCTTTTCAGATTATGTTAAATCGAATTAAACCTCAAGCCTCATAAACTTCTCCGGCAAACCAAATTTCATCGATAAATCTTGCAATTGCTCACTTTTGAGCCAGACTTCCAATAAGTAACTCTATCGATCTACAAGGATTCTAGGAGCATGCCATACGTGATCAAAAGGGTCTCCGAATTAGCTTTTCAACAAAATTTGAATCACTTGAATCGGAGTTCTCTATCAAAAGCTATGCCCGTTTCTTTACCAATTGCTCACGATCAGAATTTCCAGTCTGTGACGTGAATCTATAAATTCATTGCTGCTGATCCACATTGAATTAGATAGCAAGTCTTATATCGTCGAAAAGCTTATCAAGTTAGCTTTTCATAAAAATTTGAATCAGCTTATGCGAGGTTTCCTACTAAGAGATATGCTCAATTCTTTACAGAGGTGTCAACTGACAGGTTTCACTGCACATTGTTCAACTTCGGAATTTTTCTGGTATTAATCTGTAGGGGATTAAATTGTGAGCTTTTTATGGCTAAAAGACCTTTAAGTTAACTTTCATAAAAATTTTACGGTTTATCCTTTCGATACTGCAATCAAGAGATATAACTGAAACAAGGCAAATTGGTCATAAGCCAAAGGCTGAAATTTTCGGTTTATTGTCCAATTCTCGGATTAGGCCCAAATCATAAACACATGAAACAATTTGTCTTACTTGAAACCATTTATGATGAATTTAAGGTACTTACATGGTTTCTGGATGAGTGCACAGTCCCGTGGGATCCGTCAACTTGTTTGTACGACAGCCTACATTCCTACGCCAAAATTCTAATGTGTCACAATTTAGCCTCTAAACACCTCAAGGCTCATTTAACACTATTTAACATGTAGAAGAAATTGTGGTTATGACACTTTTACAATCTGACTTTCCTTTAAATCACACATTTCCTCTTTTACAATCAATTTATACTCCCTGATTTTATTTATCATCTTTGAGAGTTAACAATTTTCACTTCTTCTCATGCAGTAAATAATTCACACTATTTATCACTGATTATCTCATTTGGTGCCAAGTCGACAATAATTTGGTAACTATTATTTAAACAATTATAATCAATCGTATGTAATTATCCCAGTAGCTTTTTTTTTTTAAATCCAGTGCACTCACTCTCAATATATCATTAAGCATCTACACAATGTGCTCAGATATTTACATCTATAAGAAGCGGTGCTGATAGTAAATTTGGAATCCCAAAGCCTTTTGCCATTCTTTTAAAAGCATATGGCAAATCAAGGATCCATATCACATGTACTCGCTCACTGGAACTTTACATACATTCTCACCGTTTCACCGATATATATAGACTAGGGCACTCAAGAGATCAAGAACTTGATGATGTAGAAGTGAATCAATTTGGTCAATCAGTCTATAATCACTTCCATAACATCATAGTTCTTTCGGATTCTTTACTATCCCGCAATAATCATTTTCATATTAATTTAGTTAAGGTTGCACTTCACTTGCAAACCTTAATATTAACCCTCACTTACAGTGAATGAGGCACTAGATAATAATTATCCTCAATATCTCTTTCCATATAAAGTTATCATTACATCCCTCATTCTCATGGTACATGTAATATCACTTAATAGTATAATGTACCTGAGGAAGTAATCTTTTCACAATCAATTTCTGTAATTGAATTCATCAAATTACCAATTCCGTCTCCCCATTACTTATACAATTTCACAATTCCAATATAGATATATATATATATATCCATTTACATGACTGGCAGTACTTCATTGATGTACTCCTCTGAGTATAACTAATTTTATCTGTTAAGTCTGGCTCAATCTTTTATCTAGCCATAACCACATGATAATCAGAGGAAATCACATTCCATCTTAGATTTGGGAACTACCTCAATTTGTGTTCCCTAGTCATCATATGACTTATATTCTCGTTACATTTCCATTCTTTCATATTTATCATTTCAGTTACTTTTCCATATGGTATAGTACTCTTCCATTAAAATCTTTTAACATTTTCGAATACTATACTCCCATATAATCATCCACTCTCATTTAATTTTCTCACATGTATGTATCATATTCGTGAAGCAGCCAATTCCACAAACTCCTCAATCAATCGTTTATTTTATTTGGTTTCCAGAAGTTGTGAAATTAATCAAAGATGCTGCTTATATTCTTCAAATAAATAAAATATTCACATCTCGTAGTTTCATGCCATTATAATTTATCCGTATGTGATTGAAACATTTCATTTATTAAATTCACACATGTCACAAAATATTTCATTAACCTCATAGGCACCATCAAAACTCGTTAAAATTATACTGAGTTCTGAATATTATTTCATAAACATCAATCTCCAAGCTTTTATCTGTTGACACCCTATTCAGAGATTGATCTTAGGAATTCCTTATACTCTCTCTAACGAGATCATCAGTGTTTCCTCCGAACACACATATACAGTAAATTCTTTATCCACATTTTTCTAGAGTAATTTTTTAAGCTATTCAGACTTTTTTACGTTCTCTGGTAAGAGCTTAGAAATGGAATCCATACTGTGAATCATGTCAATGATCTCTCAAATCTATTCTGCTCCAGAAATTTATTTGAAGTTACCTTCAGTAACTTTTAAATCATAACCTCACACCATCTTGGATGTTTCGTCATTTACATCCTGTAATTTTACTTTAAAATCATATTCATTTAATAACTCAAGTTAGCTGTGATTCTCTTATAGTCACTTAACAGCTATAATACACATTTCTTCATGTCTATATAGTATATCATCTTGTAAAGCATACCCCATAATATTCTGGTTCTATAATTATCTAGTTTATTTCCTTAAGAAACAAAAGGAATATATATAGAACCAAAATTAGTAACATTGATATTGAATCATCAATACACAATTTACCCTTTTAGTCACACTCAGTAAGTGTATCACTTTTCAGAATATCCAATAATCTCTAATCAATATACCCCATATTTTCCGTGTTTAATTCAGGCCCTAAAGAATCCATACCAGGGTAGACTAATTTGCGACCTCCCATAGTATACACTTCGGGTCGCATTATTCATCAAAGTATAAGTGGGCTCATAGTAAGGACCATTATATATGTAATATGTCCTTTACACCATCAGTTACTTTATTACCATCAATCGGTTCCAAACCAATTTAGTCATCTATGATTCAGGGAAATTAATTCAATATAGGGGCATATTCATCATTTTCTCAATTTATTTCTCTCTCTTTAAGATACATTCAACAGGTGATCTTAAGATCTATTAACTGATGATATCTCATTCCACTCCTATATTATCATAGTAAGGTCTTGGTTCGATTCGGACAGAGAAGTCCTGGTGGGGCCCTTACCGAGTTCCTCTTTGTACCTTACCAAATAGACCTGACATTAAGATTATAAGATCACTTATTCCATGTAAAATTCTCGGGTTATAATCCCTTTTTGTAACCCTTGATTCGTAAACTTTCACCCCATTTTTAACACTTAATTTACAGTCACTCGATTCCTCTATCCATTTAGACTATACAGTACTACAGGGGATGTTAACCATTTTAGACATTTTTTGTTCTAAAGGCATCAACAGACATCAGGCCAACCTTATTCTGATACCATTAAATCTGTCACATTCTGTGACTACATTATTTCACGTTTTTTCACACATTTTATATGGTTGGGCTGTCTATAATACCTTTACACACTGTTCATCTACAACAGTAAACAAATTAGACAATATTTATTTATTGTCAATTAATATTTACAACTTTAAGAGTTAGTTTACATCCCCTGAAATTACATTTACAAACAGTAGTACCGTATAAACAGGTCTGAATATACAAATGTAAACATGATACCTCGGGAATCCATCATACGATACTCCGAACTACTCAAAGCGCAACAAGTCCATGGTTTGGTACTTCATCTATTCTTTACATTAAATCTGTGATGATGAAAGTAAAGGAGTGAGCAAACCACGGCTCAGTAAGAGAGTTATATGCAAATTTTGATATCTCGAAGACTATATGCAGTAAAATCTTTTAGTTTACTATTGGTATGCTGGGCACACTAAAAGGAAAGGATACTATAGTCAGCCAGGAAATCCAGATAGAGTAAGGAAGGTATTTTGAAATGCCTATCTTGTCCCGGAAACCCAGAGCGACAATAGGGGGTAGAAATTTATTTTAATATAAACTCACTAAAATATTTACTACATATAAAATATCACATGTTTAAATAAAATAATTTATTAAATCATGTGAACAATACTTGAAAATTACTTGATTTCCACCATTGAAGTCAATCACTTAAAACACATGTAGTAGTAAAACACCCGTTCACATATTTCACCAGTCAATGATAAAGCATCACAATAAACAGTATATTTCGATAGCTATCACCAAAACCAATAATAACACGTGGAATAATACTAGATACCAGGCAACACCCTGATGATATCATGCTATAAGTCCCGTAGGGAATAATAGGGTACACGTGAGATCCCTGTAGGGACAATATAATAAACACATGAGATCTATGGCCATAGTCTATAAGTGTCCTCGGTCGTACACTGAGCGGTGACACCGGGACCGCTGAAGACGGCTCAATGTCAACAGTACAACACATGAGAGGGTACACATGAACACGTGAGCATGATATAGGGGCTATCAGTCTCAAAACAGTGTATAAGAAATCTCATCACCTTTATGGAATTAAGTAAAATCAATAATATCTTTCAAAAAATCCATAAAGGTATAAATAACAGTATCTCGTACGGTAAAAACGGTTTATTAAATAACTACACTATAGTAATAAAATCTCGTAACTGTTTCTTTTCACCGTAGAGCACATACACGTGTTTCCATGCTTTCTTTCCAAAACTTTAACTTCAAGGTTACAGGAAATCATTTCCAGTAGTTTCATACTTTTTGAAAAAATAGAAATATTTATTTTCCAAAACTAATAGTAATTCACCAAACACATTTCTCATTATAGAACACATGTAGAGACATTTTAGTCTCAAATAATATTTACACAATGATAAAGCCTTTATTGAAATCATTACACGTGATAGAATTTATTTTGTCCATAAAGGAAATTCATAAGTAAAATAGTGAATATCATATTGAAAATAATTATAAAATATTCACTGTTCACCATTTCAGTTCACCAATCACACCTTTCATTATAAAACATGTGGGATGAATTTTCAGTAGTGAAACCTTTACGGAAATCGGTATCATGAATATTTAATCACTACTTTTCGGTAATTCCACCATTTATGAAAAATAAATAATTTATCACTTTTGAGGCTAGGATAAACACCAATGATGTACTAAAAATATTTAATAATATTTTTGAAAATATCTTTAGTAAATTTCGGTAGCATTACGGCTGCCAGAGTCCTAGCCTCCCTGCACTTTTAAACATAGTCTCCACAGCTAGAAACCACAATTTCGTAGCATTTCAAGTCAATATCTGATAAATCTTATAAAATTCATAGCATGAAAACCATGCATTCAGATATCCCTACAAATTCACACACGCATCCCTTACCCGTCTTATGAAGCCGAGCTTCCCGGTTACGTTTATCGAATTCCATCAACTCCAAGTGTAAAATAATTTTATCAAAAATTATTAATATTTTTCTTCTTATTTTTGAGCCACTAGTGTTCATAAAATGCAGCCACTAATATCATAATATAAGCACAACCAGTATAAATTATATTGGTGCTAAAACTCAACTTCCTCATTTAGTTCCTTTTTCGGTTCTAATTACACTAATATTTCTCTTTTAATTTCTATAATCATCTCCTACCAAAATCCCTAATTTTCATCACATTTTCATGCATAATTAAGGTCACGGTCGAAACCCTTCTTTGGCCCCTTTCATTGACTTTCAACATTTTCCTTAATTTTCTTGTTTCCAATCTATTCCTCCTTGTCCACGTGAGCCATAATTTTCCTATTCTTGCATGAAGCTATAATTTTCCTATTCTTCCATGTCCAAACCGAGACCCTTTTTCTAGCCAAATTTTGCTTTTCAACTCTTTTCACCATTCCAAGCTTCCTTTTCATATTTTTCATATTCTTTTAACTATTTCTCATCATCTTTATACAAATTCCAACCCATCTTCTTGCTTATTTTCATCTATGTCAAAATCTCATTTTGTTCTAATTTCGTGATCTAATAAGGCTCAACTAAAAAAAATATTAGAATCATGCTTCTCATGTTAAGAAACATATAATCCACCATTGAAATTTAAGAAAACCATAATAATATGAAAACTCACCTTGAGCAATCATCACTGCTCCAACCCAAAGCAGTTTCTCTTTTAATGTTAGCCTCCTCCTTTCTTGGTTTCTTGATGTTCTTAAGGTGGATGTAAAGTATATGGAGGTGGTTTGATGATTAAATAGCATGAAGATGGAGTTTTTTCTAAGAATTCATGAGAGGATTGAAACAAAACAGAGCATGAATGGTTAGCCAAAACAGAAACTCGAGCAGTTGCTGAATTAATCGGTAAGGCTGAAGAAAATTACAACAGTTTCTGTTTTATTCAGTCATCTTTTCCTCATGTCAACCAATAGAAATTTGCCATATTATTTACCCTTGTATTTCTTTCATCATTTCTTTCTTTAATTGAGGTTATAGGTGCAACCACAAAAGCAGTAAAGAGAAGTGGCGGTGAAGACAGTTTCAGCTACACGTTTTCTGACTTGTTTTTCTTTCTTTTTGAAGGCTATAACCAATGGAAATTTATCATATTTCCAAATACAAATTTTCTCTTCATTAAACATTACTTGTTGGCAATTTCTATACCATAAAAATTGCAATTCACTTTACTTTAAATGGATCCAGCTGGACAGCTTATCTACAGCAAAGAAGTGGCATAATTGCTGAAATTTCCTGATCCGTTTTCATTCATTTTCTTCCCTTTTTGTGTGCTCCAACCAATAGCAATTAAGCATGTTTCTAAATGGAAATCTTCCTCCATTCAAATATTATTTGTTAGCAATTTTTATGCCATAAAAGTTGCATTTCATTTCCTTCACAAAATTTTTAGTCGTATAATACCATGGCAATAAGGAAGTGGTGTGCAGCCCACATTTTCTGCACATTTTGACTTATCTTTCCTCTCTATTATCTATCCCAACCAATCACAATTTGTCATTTGTCCACTTCATTAATTTCCTTTAAAAAAAAATTATTTATTTGTATTTTCTAAAATTGGAATTGCATTTTAATTCCAAATTTTCAGATTTACTTTATTGCTTATTCCTATACTTCCAATTCATCACTTAATATTTATTTAACCTCTTATACACCATATTATAATTCATAAGTCTAATAAATCCAAAATTCAAAGTGGAAGTTCACATTCAATATTTATTTAATTTATTTCCACTTTCAAGGATTTACTAAAATTATAGTGTACAATATTATAAAATCGGCTCTCACAGCTTCCCCTCAAATCAATATTTTTTACATTTCAATCTTATTGCTATATAGCTAATTGCTTGTTCTTTCAAAATCATGTTTTTTTTTAAATAAAAGTTTCCCAATTTCATTGTAATTTTTCCTCTTTATGAACAGTGAGAACAAACATCAATTGATTCATGTTGAAATTTGATAAATGAGTTTTTGAAGTTTAGCTTCCATCACTGGAAAGTTGAGGGATTTTCTAATGTTAAGACCTTTTAATGCAGGTCATTTTCTTTCATTAAAATTTGAGTTTGAATTTTGTTCTATAATTATTGTACTATGGTGAATTCAAAGCTAATATGATTTTAGAATAGTAATGGAGGTTTTGAATCTTTTATCCCAAAATGGGCATGTTTTTATAAGCTCATTATTACCGTTAAAGAGTTCTTAAAACTGAATCAATAGGAGAGGTTTTTTTTTTTCGCACATGATTGAGTTTTTTTGGATTTGTGAATCATGTTGCTAGAACTAAAAACTCATAAAAAGCTGGTATTCTCAACTTGGCTACATAATTGAGTTCTTTAGAAACTTTGAGTATGCATTGGGATGCATATTTCTTTTGCATCCTTTTTGTTTTGAATGATAACCAATTTGTTTGCTTCTCTCATGCAGTTTGGACTACAAGCATATTTTCAAAAATTGTTAATCCTGAAGTTTCACAAAAGTGGCAATGTTAAATTCCTGAATCATGTGTGGAATTTACATCATGTTAGTTATTTATAGTCTAGGACTAACTTGAATCAGGTATACATGATTGAGTTTTTTGGAGTTGTCAACATCATTGAGTAGTTTTCTTTTTTAAAAAGGAAACTGAAAATAAGGCAATATAGCAAATTTGTTTGACATGAATATCCATATGCTCTCTCTTTTTTTCTCATTTGTGTTCTTTTTTATGTGCTTATGCATATAAAGGTTTTTTTGTGTGCTCAAGTCTATACATTGTTGGTGAACTTCTATTTTGTACTTTTTAAATGTTAAAACTATGTTAACCTTCTCATATTTAATCTTGTGATTGATCTTTTCGCATCAACGAGTAGGTATTGTCTAGTATATATTAATTGTATGGATTTTTGTTAAATCGTATTTAACAAAAAAATTAATTTTGTTTTAGGTGTTCACTTTTTGAAGCAAAGACTGTTTTCATGAAGTACTATGATGTTGTACAACTTTATCTTCATATTTTTGTATTTGAACGTAGTATATATTTCCGAATTGAACATAATGTTTATGGGTGTTGGTACATATAGTGTGGATATTAGATGTATATTTAAGGTTTTTGTTTGATTATGTATATATTAAATATATAGATTTTTGTTAAACCATATTTTAAATTAATTGGATTCAATTTTAGGTGTACTTAGATGGAAAATAGATTTTAGCTAACCAAATTAATTGTTTTTTTAATGAAATTCAACAATTTAAATAGTTATGAAATAACAATTTAAATGTTGATTTTTTTTGTCATAGCTTTGTGATGAAATTTGTTACGGAATTTTTGTTACAAATTGTGACATAATTTTTAATAGAAAGTAGCAATTTGTAATGGATTTTTTGTTACAAAATATAATTTTAATTTCTTATATTGTTTTAACAATATATTTGTTGTGACAAAAAAATGGATTTACAGACAGAATTTTCAATCACAAATTTCATTTTGACTTATTTGAGACGGAATTTATTATCGAAATTTCGTCACAAACATAAAAAATTTGAAAATTTTTATTTGAACAAATTATCTTTTTTGTGACGGAAAATAGTTTTAAAGACGGAATTTTCATCACAATTTCTGTTGGAAATTGTATTGGAATTTTCGTCGCAAAAAATTACGACAGAAAATCGGTCACAAAATTCGATGTAGGAAGCAAAATATTTTGGTAGAAAAACCAATTTGTTTTTTTGCTTTATTATATTTTTTCTTATGGAAAAAAATGGTTTCAGATACAGATTTTGGTCACAAATGTTCGTCTCAAATTTGCAACGGATTTGCTACGGAAAAAATAACTCTTTGACGAAAAGATTTTTAACCATTTCAATTTTGCAAACGGAATTTGAGACGAAATATTCCGTCTCAAATCTGTCACTAATTGTTATCAGTGACAGAATTAGAAAATTTTTGACAAAAATTCTGTTACAAATTTCGTCTCTAATGCTCTTTTTTTTGTAGTGTAGTTAGGTGATACCTGTGGGAGCTAAAGATTGGGCTATAGTCAATAGAATTGGAATGGAATGATAATGCATGTACCCGCAACTAGCTATGAGGCCAACAGTCTCAAAATATTTTACAAATAATTTCGAAGTTGTTTACGGAGATAAAATTAATAAATCATGCTTTAAAAAAAATTCACAAATAATAAATTCATAATTTAATAAATTTTAACATAAAAAGGCACCACATATTCTCAAGATAATATTTAATATTCAAAATAAATTTATTCAAATAACACATAGTATATATGAAAACATATAAGCATCAAGAGTCTAATAAAATATAATAAAATCTATTTAATAACCGAATTGTGATTTAATATGCTTTAAATCATATTTGAGAATTTAAATTCAAACATTTGAATTCATTTGCTTTTTAGCCCAAAATACTATGCCAAAGAATGAATTTAAGGGTTTTAGGTTAGCTTAGAAAATTTTCGACAGTATAACGTTTTATTCTAACTTAACTCTTTGCACGAAAATATAGTTTCAAAACCACAATTTCCATTTTCCAAATTCCATTCAAAATACCAATTTCAATCCCCTAAAAGGCAATTTTTATCAAAACATGCAACGAAGTATCCGTACGCTTCATACATATATCCCTTACTTCCTAATTTCTCGGTATCCACCTTCTTAGCATTGGTAGCATCTTTTGATCTCGATGCTACAAATTCATTATCCAAGCTTAATAAATTCATTATATTTTAATTAAAAGAATATTTAACTAATTAATTTCTTATACATTGGCTGTTGTAGCTCTAAATGCAATCTAATTTCTACTGTGCTAAAATCATAACTTATGCTAGACAACTCCATTTTCGATTCCAATCACGCCTACAGTCTCAGAATATTTTGTACATTAATTTAAGACCTAAATTACATTGAAATAGGCATGAATTCAGCCTCCCCGTATGTTGTTCGAACCTCCCTCTCCATGGCACATATGGATTTTCTTCAAATTAAGCTTCCACTTGTTCCAAACTTGTTCTACTAATTTTCTGCATCATCTCTACATGAAATTCACATCAAATGACATCATGTTCAAGCTCTCTTAATCATGGCCAAGACCCTTGAAGCTTCAATTTCATGATTTTAATTTGATTTAAGCTTAAAGAAGCGTGGAAACAACTTAAACATGTGATAATTAACTAGAAAACCATGAAAAATTCTAAGGTTCCCATTAAACTCACCTTGGCCAAGCTTCAATTTCATGATTTTAATTTGATTTAAGCTTAAAGAAGCATGGAAACAACTTAAACATGTGATAATTAACTAGAAAACCATGAAAAATTCTAAGGTTCCCATTAAACTCACTTTGGCCAAATAGCTTGGGAGACCTTGGAGTCTTATTTTGACCACTTTAGGAAGAGATAGTGGTACCAAAAGAAAGAGCATTGAAAAATAGATAGGGTTTGTTAGAGGCTTTTCCGTTTCAGTATAATTTTCACTATATTTTTGGAGGGTTTTTCTTTATGGAAGCTTTTGGCTATGGAGCTTAGGGAGAAAGGTTGAAGATGGCTGGTCACATGGTGTATAAAATTGAAGAGATTTCAAAATTTAAATATTTATTATGCAAAATTACCAAAATGTCCTTATACTTAATAAAACATTTCAATTTTGCCCTTAAAGTTTGACTTAGTTGAAAACAGTCATCCAATCTCTAAAATATTTTATTTAATCATAAAACACCTCTAACTAAATTACTCTAACCATTGGTGGGCTTTTGTTATGGTTCGGGTACTTATTTGAGTAAAATTATCGAAATAGCCTTAACCGTAAAATTGCATAAGTTTTTGCTTTACTTTATTCCATCTATCTACATGCTTTAAAACTATATTTCATGAGAAATTATCTACTACAGATAGTGGGTCAAAAGTCCTTTTAATTTGACCATAATTAACAAATATTCTAAAGGCCTGTAAACTAAATCTTCATTTCTCAAATTATTGTACGTTCTATGCATAAATAATCAAGTTTTAAGGCTAAGATTCTTACCTTCATAATTTTTGATCCTGAATATCAAATCCGTCAAGTTCCACCTATATCGGGATCTTAGAGATTCAGTGGGGCCCACATACTGTAACAGCCTGTTACCACATTTTTCACGTATTTTCATACAACTTTACCGATTGGGCTGTCTACGATGCCAATAACATCCTACAATGATAGTGATAAATAATAACATTTATTTATCAAATACGGAATATGAAATTTTTTTCATTATTCCTTACATCTGACATCCCCTATTGTCTTTATTTCAATAAAGTAGTACTGTATACTTATGTCTGGAATGTAAAAGAGAAGTAACTGTACCTGTCATATTTGACATAAGTTGCCCCCGCGCTTTATATGTAGCTATCCATATGGGAGATAATTCTCTCAAACTTCATGTCTTTTATCTGTGGAGTTAAAACAAAGGGGTGAGCGATTCATACGCTCAGTAAAGGAAACATATGCTGCTTTATAAAACCAAAACTATATACCACAAAGTATTTGTTTTTCCTAACATCATACCAAGTAGGAAAACAGTGGATATAGTAAACAGTACTCTCAAAACATCATTCAAAATCACTAGCTAATCAGTTTACTTTAAAATGTAGTAAACAGTAAATAGGATTTAACAAATCCTCTTAGTAAACAGAAATCAACAAGTTGAGACTAGGCATCACACTATAAATAAGTCATGCTATCATCGTTCCCTCTCCCCCTTGCGAGAACGGAATCTACCGCTATTGGGGTGCACCCGTAGGCCATCGCCCCTCACGGTTATCTCTACTAGATCTAAGGCCAAAATCTATAGGTGGTCCTCGGGTCCACTTGCCAAGTGACCTCGAGACCGCTGATGACTTGGCGGGTTCATCAGCCCTGTGACGCCATGAGGTGCAGTCGTTGGTCCATGGACCAAGCCACCGCCCCAGGCAGGTCACTCAGTAGAAATGCATGAACTCGGGGCCTAAAGTCTCAAAATCAAATTATATCTCATGGAAAACCTTTAAGGAAGTATTTCATAATTTCATCATTTTCTCAATTGATTTTATTTCCAAAAAAAGTTTTAAAAACAGCCCGCAATCTCACTGAATTCCATGTGAGAAAGGACCGGGTTAACTGGCTTGCCATGGCTACTTCGCCCATGGTCAACTCATCAATGCGGCGAATTAGTGTTCGCCCGCCAACCTTAGCCTTTAAAAACAACAGGTACACTAGCTCGCCCTCAGTGGCTCGCCCACAACTTTCTTAACAAAGGGGTCGCCCGCCCCAAATGCATTATAAGAAGATCACTCGCCCAAGGCATAGAAAAAGGGTTCGCCATCCATTGGCTCGCCCGGGTTTTGATAAATCAGGGGTCGTTCGCCCCATTTCACAAAATAAGGGTTCGTTCGCCCAAATGATAAAAGGTTTAGCTCGCCCTCCATAACTATTCGCCTAACATTAGAAAAACAAGGGCTCGCCCGCCCTATACCGATTCGCCAGTCATAACATAAGGGTTAGCTTTTAACTTGCCCGAGTCCAAAAACACTTTATCAAATAATGCATGTCAGAAAACAAAACATTTAGTAATATTTTCATAATATTTATACTCCACAGGACATGCATTTTACTTCACACACATCTCCCTTACCTGGTCCAACGAAACCTTGTTTTGCCTTGCTTCCTGCTCACCAATAGCCATTTCCAATTCCCGGCTGCAAAACAATTTATAATTTCCATTAATATTTTCCTTATATATATATTTCCATAATTTGGGCGACACTTGAGATAAATCAATCAGCTCGCCCAAATATATACTACTAGCTCGCCCAACAGAGCTCTTAGTAGCTCGCCCATTTGAGCTCCCCATTCACCAAATGGCTTACACGTGGGAGCTCGCCAAATATTTCGCCATTCATATATTGGTTAATTATTGGGAGTTCGCCCAACAATCAATCCAATTTCATTTTATACTTCATCCACTTCAAAATATGAATTTATTCTATTTCTATGATCTATCAAGAATAAATCGAAAGCAAGACTATACTCATGCTTCTCATACTTGAAATCATAGAAATATATCATTAAATCTCAAGAACCATTAAATCTCACCTTACTCAACTGCACTTCCAAAATAAAATACTTCCTGTCTCCTGTTAGCCTTACTTTGCTTATTCCTTTAGCTCATCAACGATGGAGGAATGGTTTTGCAAGTAGGTTTAGGTGTTTAGCCAACTTAAGGTTGGAGTTTAGTAGATCAAACATGGCAGAGAAATGGAAGAAACAGAGCATAACTTGCAGTAGAATGGCTTTCGTGAAGAAGCTGGAGTTGGCTAACTCTGTTATCCTCAATTGTTTCTTCTTTTATAGCCGTGCTATCCAATCAGAACTCATCACTTGGCCTTATCCCTTTTTCCTTCATTTATTTCACGTCTTTCACGCATTTAATGTATGAAGAAAAACTGCACTTACAATGGCGTGAAAGTCTCCCTTCCACACGCCTTTTCTTCTGCTATTGACTTTGTTTTTGTTCCTCAACCAATAAGGATAAATTCCTTACTGACTTCAACATCTTCTCCATTAATTCTCTTCAACCGTGTGACTTATAAGTAAATTTTGGCTACCAATTGTTTGAATCTATTTTCATTTTGTCTGTGCGAATTCCCGTTCGCCTCCTCATTGTGAGATATCAGCTCGCTAGCACAGTTTGAGTTCGCCAAAGATATTTCAATTCGCCAACTCATCTGGAAATTACAAGATAATTTCCTTTTCTTGGCTATTACATATATGTACGGAAATTGTCATATTATTGACGATAAACTTGTATTGTTCTACTCGCCACATTGCTATGATTTCCCACAATTTTTCACTCTTTTAACATTTTAATTTCCTCAATCTGTATGGGCGATCAGGAGCCCTGGCAGCATTTGGGCGAACTCACCTACTCGCGCTCGCCCTATTTGGGTGAACTCCCTATTCACCCTCGCCATCATAATTGGCGATTTTCATCTAGCTCGCCCATTGGCGAGTTGTCCACTGTAGTACTCGCCCATCGAGTATTTCACCGAAATTGCTTCTTTCACAACTCAAGTTAATGAACTTTTCATCTAAGTGGAAATCAATATTCATTATTTTTTTAATTTCCATTATTAATTTATGAAATTAGACTCTACAGTAGTGTAGAATCAGGTCTTACATTTTCTCCCTACCTTAAGAAATTTGGTCCTCCAAATTTCAACTGGACCTATCACTGAAAGAGCTCTGGATACTTCTCACTTATAAGGCTATCTATTCTCTAGTAGCCTCTCATTGCCAGAGCATTTCAATCAAAGGGTTTATCTTAGATCACAATCACTTTATTACTACACTTAATCCTTCCTATCCAGAATCCGTGCCGGTTACTTAACATAATTCATGTCCTTTCTGATCTCCAAGGGCTCATGTCGAATTACGTGAGAAGGATCTGGATAACATTTTCTCAATCCTCGAGACATGTAATACGTTATGCACTCCTGACAACTCTGCAGGTAGTGTACATCTTCCACACAATCTAAGATCTCCAACGATCCAATGCATCGGGAACTCAATTTCCATCTCATTATGCCTTTAACTGGTAATACTTCAATATACACAATCTCTCAAGAAGTCTAGTCGACCAAGTCGAAGATGGCTCTCGACCTCCGATCTTCTCCTGTTATCGTGGATTTTATTGTCTGCTAATTAAACCTTTTAAGGTATTATGCCTATATTCTCTTTTAGCCATTATCATAAGTGAACTCTGCCAGGGTAGAGGATTATCCCAAGAGTCTATAAAATGAACTGCACACGCTTACAACATATCCTCGAGCGTCCATATCATACGCTCGGACTGTCTCTCAATCAGCGGATAAACTGCGGTGCAAAACTCAAATGGGATCCCATAGCTTCTTGTAATCTCTCTCTCAACACCGAGATACGAAGCGGGACTCCCTATCAAATGTAATGCTCACCGGAACACTGTATAACCTCACCATTTTCCCTAACATATAACTCGGCCAAGGCATTAATTAGCTCAATGAATTCTATAATCAAGGAATAAGCAGACTTACTCAATACATCCACAACTATCTAGATAACATTATACTCTTTACAAGTTTTCACTTAGTATAGGAAGTACCACCAATATAGGTATATTTTCTTCCTTATCACATTTCTAACTTCTAGTGAATCTCGTCTCTAAGTTGAGACCACGAGTATCTCTTTATACTCCATATTAGCTTTAATAATCCTGCCCATCTCTTCAGGTTATTAACAGGCATCTCTTTGGCGCTCTCTTGCACCCCAAGTTTACTCTTTCAAGTGAGTCGGTGACTTCATAGTTCATCCACATCTCACAATATGTTATCCGTTGTTGGGCGATCGTCCCATCTCATAGGTTGCCATCCCGGATTTTATTCAAGGATCCTGAAAAGCTCGGGCTTCTTCTCTCAAAATCAATTCATACTCCCTGAAATCTTTTATCATCCTTGGGAGTTAGCAAATTTTCACTTCCTTTACACAGTAATTCATTCATACTACTTATCACTTATCATTTCATTCAGTGCTAAGTCGATAATAATTTGGTGACTATCATTTAGATAGTTTTAATCAATCGTATGTAATTGTCCCAGTAGTCTCTTAAATACAACGCACTCGCTCTCAATACATCCTAGAGTGTCCACACAGTGCGCTCGGATATCTATATCAATCAGAGGCGGTGCTGACAATAAAATTTGGAATCCTAAAGCCTCTTGCTATTTTCTCAAAGCATATGGCAAATCAGGGATCCCTATCACATATACTCACTCACTGGAACTTCACATACCGTCTCACTATTTCACCGATATTAATCGACTAAAGCACTCAAGACATTCCGAAACATGATGATGAAGTGAATTAATTTAGTTACTCAATCATAATCACTTCTATAACCTCATGGTTAAACTATGACTGCCCTTCTTTTGCAAACCTTAATACTAACTACCGATTACGTCTCAGGTAATCATTTTCTCATCGATAACTTCTCTTATATCAAGTTATCATTTTATCTCTTCTATTCTCCTAGTACATGTAATGTCACTATTTGGAGAATATACTTGAGAGTATAATTTCCTCACATCAATTTCTGAAATTTAAATTTATTATCATTCAGATTTCATCACCACTTTACTTATACAATTCCACATTCCCAATATGTACATGTATACATATATGTATATTCTTTTTCAGGATTAGCAGTACTTCTTGTATCTGCTCCTCTGAGTATGACAATTTCATCTTTTTAATTCTGGCTTGTCATTAATTCCAGCCATAACTACATAATGATCAGAGGAAATCACATTTATTCTTATACTTGGGAACTGCCTCACAACTTGTGTTCCCTAGTCATCATATGACTGGTCTCTTAAGACAATTTCATTCTTTCACCTTCCTCACCACAATCGTTTTTCTCACTTAGTATAGTATTTTATCGTTACCATCTTGTAACCATTTCGAATACTATACTCATACATACCCGTTCACTTTCACTTTCTTACCAATAAGTATTGCATCAATAAAATAGCAATTTCCATAAATTTCCTCAACAATCATATACAGGTAAATCTCATAAATCCTATACCTCAATAACCAGACTTTAATCTCACTTAAATAGTGAGATCTTTTACTCATACAACTTCAATGTCTACTTAATCATTCGAGACCTCACGCCTCTACTGTGTATAGTTCAATTAGAACTTATGTTCACTGACTTAACAGTAAGGTTTTCCATTCCTAGAAGTTCATGGCGTTATTAAATGATATTGCTTATATCAATATACATATTTATTCTCTTAAAATCATCCTAGTTGGCTCTAAGCACACAAATAGGAAGGATACTACAGTCGGCTAGGGATCCAGATAGAATATGATAGGTATTTTAGAATACCATACTTGTTCCGGAACCTAGAAGCAACTGTAGAGAGTACAAATCCCATTGTTTTCAAAACGATATAATTATAATTTTCGTTTTCACGAGTTATACTAAAACAGTTTAGTTCTCTACTCATCAATCTCCTGAGTAATTTCTCAAGCTCTTCTGATTCACTGGTAAGAGCTTACAAACAGATTCCATATCGTGGATCGAGTCAACAATCTCTCGAATCCACGTTATTCCAAAAGTTTATTTAGAATTTCATCTCATCATGTAATTTCAAATTCACAAACTCTTATCATCATGGATGTCTCGTTATTTACATCCAACCAAATCACTATGTATCCTCCAAACACATGTATACATTTTCAAGTCACTTTACAAGTATTTTACAATATTTAGATTCTATGGATATCGTAACAGACCAGCCCAACCAGCCATGGCAACCCCTCTTTAGGCCCATTGACAACGATTGCTGTGACAACGCTACTTATCCATACTGTCCTCTTTGGCGATCACCTCGACGCCTAGTCCTTCCAACCGTGCTCGAGCTCACCCATCTCAAGGTTTTCTTTCGCACCCGCAGTGACTCGAACACTTGACTTCCTTAAATGTCAATTCACTACCAACATTTATTCTCCTAAAATAAGGAGTGTCTAGAACCAGTATTAACATAATCGATTTTTACATCATTTCTCACACAATTCACCTTTTAATTCACACTCTATAAGTACATCACTTTCCATAATATTCAATAATCTCTCATCAATATAATCCATATTTTCACTTTAATTTAGACCCTAAAATTCACAATAGGGCTGACTATTTCGCGACCTTTCAGAGCTTGTATTCTGGGTCGCCTTACTCGTCAATATATTAGTGGGGTCTACAGTAGGGATCATCTTTTACACCATCAAATACTCATACTATTTCACCATCAATCTATTTTAAATCAATTTTAGTCATTCATGACTTAAATAAAGCGTTTTAATATAGGGTATATTCATAAATTCCCCTTTAATTCTCTCTCTTCGATATACATCCAAACACGTGATCTTAAGGCTTATACACTAATTTTATCCCTTTTCATTTCAATATCATCATTTCAGGATCTTAATTCGATATGGACAGAGAATTCCTGGTGGGGCCCTCACCGAGTTCCTCACTGTACCTTATCGAATATACCTGACATTATGATGATAAGATTGCCTATCTCATGCAAAATTTTCGGATTACTATCTTTATTTGTAATCCTTAATTCATCAATTTTCACCTCCTTTAAACATTTAACTCAATTTACAGTCACTTGACTCCTCTATACATTCAGATTATACAGTACTACAGGAGATGTTAACCTTTCTCAACACTTCCCATGCTAAAGCCATCAACAGACATCAGACTAACCCAAGCTGTGATACCATTAAATCTGTAACAGCCCGTTACCACATTTTTCACGTATTTCCATACAACTTTACCGATTGGGCTGTCTGCGATGCCAATAACATCCTACAATGATAGTGATAAATAATAACATTTATTTATCAAATACGGAATATGAAATTTTTTTCATTATTCCTTACATCTGACATCCCCTATTGTCTTTATTTCAATAAAGTAGTAATGTATACTTATGTCTGGAATGTAAAAGAGAAGTAACTGTACCTGTCATATTTGACATAAGTTGCCCCCGCACTTTATATGTAGCTATCCATATGGGAGCTAATTCTCTCAAACTCCGTATCTTTTATCTGTGGAGTTAAAACAAAAGGGTGAGCGATTCATACGCTTAGTAAAGGAAACATATGCTGCTTTATAAAACCAAAACTATATACCACAAAGTATTTGTTTTTCCTAACATCATACCAAGTAGGAAAACAGTGGATATAGTAAACAGTACTCTCAAAACATCATTCAAAATCACTAGCTAATCAGTTTACTTTAAAATGTAGTAAACAGTAAATAGGATTTAACAAATCCTCTTAGTAAACAGAAATCAACAAGTTGAGACTAGGCATCACACATAAATAAGTCATGCTATCATCGTTCCCCCTCCCCCTTGCGAGAACGGAATCTACTGCTATTGGGGTGCACCCGTAGGCCATCGCCCCTCATGGTTTTCTCTGCTAGATCGAAGGCCATAATCTATAGGTGGTCCTCGAGTCCACTTGCCAAGTGACCTCGAGACCTCTGATGACTTGGCGGGTTCATCAGCCTTGTGATGCCCTGAGGTGCAGTCGTTGGTCCATCGACCGAGCCACCGCCCCAGGCAGGTCACTTAGTAGAAATGCATGAACTCGGGGCCTAAAGTCTCAAAATCAAATTATATCTCATGGAAAACCTTTAAGGAATTATTTCATAATTTCATCATTTTCTCAATTGATTTTCTTTCCAAAAAAAGTTTTAAAAACAGCCCGCAATCTCACTGAATTCCATGTGAGAAAGGCCCGGGTTAACTGGCTGGCCATGGCTACTTCGCCCATGGTCAACTCATCAATGCGGCGAATTAGTGTTCGCCCGCCAACCTTAGCCTTTAAAAACAACAGGTAAACTGGCTTGCCCTCAGTGGCTCGCCCATAACTTTCTTAACAAAGGGGTTGCCCGCCCCAAATGCATTATAAGAGGGTCACTCGCCCAAGGCATAGAAAAAGGGTTCGCCATCCATTGGCTCGCCCAGGTTTTGATAAATCAGGGGTCGTTCGCCCCATTTCACAAAATAAGGGTTCGTTCGCCCAAATGATAAAAGGTTTGGCTCGCCCTCCATAACCGTTCGCCTAGCATTAGAAAAACAAGGGCTCGCCCGCCTTGTACCGGTTCGCCAATCATAACATAAGGGTCAGCTTTTAGCTTGCCCGAGTCCAAAAACACTTTATCAAATAATGCATGTCAGAAAACAAAATATTTAGTAATATTTTCATAATATTTATACTCCACAGGACATGCATTTTACTTCACACACATCTCCCTTACCTGGTCCAACGAAACCTTGTTTTGCCTTGGTTCCTGCTCGCCAATAGCCATTTCCAATTCCCGGCTGCAAAACAATTTATAATTTCCATTAATATTTTCCTTATATATATATTTCCATAATTTGGGCGAGACTTGAGATAAATCAATCAGCTTGCCCAAATATATACTACTAGCTCGCCCAACAGAGCTCTTAGTAGCTCGCCCATTTGAGCTCGCCATTCACCAAATGGCTTACACGTGGGAGCTCTCCAAATATTTCGCCATTCATATATTGGTTAATTATTGGGAGTTCGCCCAACAATCAATCCAATTTCATTTTATACTTCATCCACTTCAAAATATGAATTTATTCTATTTCTATGATCTATCAAGAATAAATCGAAAGTAAGACTATACTCATGCTTCTCATACTTGAAATCATAGAAATATATCATTAAATCTCAAGAACCATTAAATCTCACCTTACTCAACTGCACTCCTGTTAGCCTCACTTTGCTTATTCCTTTAGCTCATCAACGATGGAGGAATGGTTTTGCAAGCAGGTTTAGGTGTTTAGCCAACTTAAGGTTGGAGTTTAGTAGATGAAACATGGCAGAGAAATGGAAGAAACAGAGCATAACTTGCAGTAGAATGGCTTTCGTGAAGAAGCTGGAGTTGGCTAACTCTGTTATCCTCAATTGTTTCTTCTTTTATAGCCATGCTATCCAATCAGAACTCATCACTTGGCCTTATCCCTTTTTCCTTCATTTATTTCACGTCTTTCATGCATTTAATGTATGAAGAAAAACTGCACTTACAATGGCGTGAAAGTCTCCCTTCCACACGCCTTTTCTTCTGCTATTGACTTTGTTTTTGTTCCTCAACCAATAAGGATAAGTTCCTTGCTGACTTCAACATCTTCTCCATTAATTCTCTTCAACCATGTGACTTATAAGTCAATTTTGGCTGCCAATTGTTTGAATCTATTTTCATTTTGTCTGTGCTAATTCCCGTTCGCCTCCTCATTGTGAGATATCAGCTCGCTAGCACAATTTGAGTTCGCCAAAGATATTTCAATTCGCCAACTCATCTGGAAATTACAAGATAATTTCCTTTTCTTGGCTATTACATATATGTACAGAAATTGTCATATTGTTGGCGATAAACTTGTATTGTTCTACTCGCCATATTGCTATGATTTCCCACAAATTTTCACTCTTATTAACATTTTAATTTCCTCAATCTATCTGGGCGATCAGGAGCCCTGGCAGCATTTGGGCGAACTCACCTACTCGCGCTCGCCCTATTTGGGTGAACTCCCTATTCGCCCTCGCCATCATAATTGGCAATTTTCATCTTTCTCACCCATTGGCGAGTTGTCCACTGTAGTACTCGCCCATCGAGTATTTCACCGAAATTGCTTCTTTCACAACTCAAGTTAAGGAACTTTTCATCTAAGTGGAAATCAATATTCATTATTTTTTTAATTTCCATTATTAATTTATGAAATTAGACTCTACAGTAGTGTAGAATCAGGTCTTACACATACTATTTTGCCTTTATACGTAAAATATAATTAACAATTTATTAATTATATTCAATATTCTTAATTATGTAAATAAAATTAAACGGTAATTAAATTTATAAGGTATCACATAATGGCTAGTCAATATAATATTCTGATATTATATGATGTGTATGTAGTGATTAGTTGTGGATATTATAACTGTTGAGATGATACCTATTTGGTAAATATAATGTGGATTGTGGGAATTGTTGTGTTTCATTGTGATCATTTGCAGGTACTTAACTGGGAAAATCTCAAAATATAAGGGAGATGTTTTCAATCTGTTTCTAAGAAATAGTAAGTTATGGGCTATAAATGATCTTTTCATATCTTAGAGAGTAATTTAAATAATAATTGAATTAAAGAATGAATAGAAATGGTTTAGTTATTACATTAACATCGAATACAAACCTTAAAATGAAAAGAAAAAAATTTACTCTATAAATTTGTAAAAAAAAATATGAGTATCAAGTGAACGTCACAGTTTTCGAGTCGTGATACTAATAAATTTTTATGATGAATGCATAAAAATTTACAATAAATCCAATAAATTTTATGATGAATGTACAAAATTTTACAATGAATCTAATAAATTTTACGATGAATCTCATAGATTTTACAATTATCATAAATTTTATGATGATTCTAATAGTTTTAAGTTAATTCTAATAATTTTACACTTATTCTCGTATGTTTACAGTAAATATGCTAATTTCATGATTAATAATCACAATTTTACAATTGTTCCAGTTTATCTACACTTTCATTTTACAATGAATCTCACAAATTTACAATTAATTATCATAATTTTATTCTTATTCTAGTAATTTTACATTTATTCTCATCAATTTTAAGGTTAGTTATCGTATTTTTATACTTATTCTAGTAATTTTATGCTTATTCTTATCAATTTTATGATTAGTTATCATATTTTTATGTTTAGTCTAGTATTTTTTATACTTATTCTCATAAATTTTACGATTAATGTCATAAATTTTATGATGAGTCTGTTAGAAAATTTTCAAAATAAAGTGGAAATGATTAATTATAATGATGATTAATTAATGAGCAAGTAAAACTAGTGTTTGGTATGATTTTGGGTTGAGTAAAATCATTTTAAAACGACTTTTAGTTAGAGTATAGGGCAGTCAACTGCCCTTGTGCAGTACATATTCTGTCCAAAAATTGCACTTCAATAGTTCGATGCCTTAGGAGGGCAGTCAACTGCCCCATGGAGGGTAGTCAACTGCCCATATGAAGTGTAGTATCAGATTTTAAATTACTCTAGGGAAGTCGACTATCTTGAGAAGGAAGTCGACTGCCCCATTTGGATGTTGTATTCAGTTTCAAAATTATACTAAGGCATTTGATTGCCATTTTCAAGTATTTGACTGCTCTAATATAAAAGTGAATACAAAAGCTAGTTTTTGTCTGAAGAGTTCCAAACTTTTTCTAACGTTATTCTTTCACTTTGAATGGTTAAGAAACATAACTATTGGATTCCAAAAGATATGATCTTGTTAAACAATTGTATTTGTTGAATCAAACAACACAAATAAAAAATCGTATCACTTAATAGAAAGATCATATCATTTAGAATTATTCTTTATAAATAGAGATATCAAGTTCAAGGTCAAGTTCAAGTTGTTTCATTTTCATCAAATCCTAGAAATGACTTTATTCTTATACAATAAAGTCTAATAAATTTTACGAGGAATCTCATAAATTTTACGATGAATGCTATAAATTTTTTACGACAGATCTGATAAATTTTATGATGGATGTCATAAATTTTACAATGAATCTTGTAAATTTTAAGATCATAAATTTTACGATAAATCTGATAAAATTTACCATAAATCTCATAAATTTTACAATTAGACTAATAAATTTTACGATTAATCTTATAAAATTTACGATAAATTTAATAAATTTTACGATGAATATCACAAAATTAACGATGAATCTCATAAATTTTATGGTGAGTCTAATAATTTTTACGATAAATATCATAAATTCTACAATGAATGTCATAAAATTTATGATGAATCTCATAAATTTTACGATGAATTGGATAAATTTTACAATTAGTTATCATATTTTTTATGCTTTTTCTAATGTTTTAACATTTGCTCTCACAAATTTTACAGTTAATCCCATAAATTTTACGGTTAATTATTATGATTTATGTTTTTTCTAGTATTTTTACGCTTACTCTCACCAATTTTGCTATGAATCCTATAAATTTAACGGTTAATTATTATAGATTTATGCTTTTTTAGTGTTTTTATGCTTACTCTTATCAATTTTACAATGAATATCATAAATTTTACAATGAATCTAATATCCTTTTTCAATATTTTTATGCTTACTACTATCAAATTTATGATGAATATCATAAATTTTATGAGAAACCTTAGAAATTTTACAATTAATGTCATAAATTTGGCGAGGAACCTCATAAATTTCATAATAAATCTCATGAATCTCATCGTAAAATTTATGACATTTATTATAAAATTAATGAGGTTTTCCGTAAAGTTTATGATATTTATCATAAAATTTCTAAGGTCCATTGTAAATTCTATAATATTCACTATAAAATTTTTGAGATTTCTTGTAAAATTTATGACATTTATCGTAATATTTATTAGATTTATTATAAAATTTATGAGATTCATCGTAAAATTGACTAGAGTAAGTGTAAAAACACTAGAAAGAGAATAAATCTATCATAATTAACCATAAAATTTATGAAATTTATCATAAAATTTGAGAGAATGAGCATAAAAATAGTAGAGAAAGTATAAAAATATGATAATTAATTGTAAAATTGATAAGATTAATTGTAAATTTGATTAGAATAAGCGTAAAATATTATAATAAACGTAAAAATTATTTGAATAGGCATAAAATTGATGAGAATTGATGTAAAATCACTACAATAAACATAAATCCATGATATGAAGATTACATTAGTAATACACTTATATTTTTTATTAATATAGTAATATAAATTAGTAATAGACTAATTTTTTTATTAATATTTAATACATAAAAATAATTTGAAAAACTAGTTTAACATGTTTCGAGTTTTAAAATTATTTTTACATTAAAATTTAACCAATGGTTGTAACCGAATATTACTAATCTAAGGGTTTACAATAAGGTCAAATTATACAAACTTATTGTAAAATTATCCACCTAAAAATCAGTTTCACGACATCAAACCTTGAGACTTCCGGAACCTGTCGCTTGCTTTAAGCTTGATAAGCTTGTTCATTTTTTGTTCATCATCACAGTTGGACCAGAGTCCGATCATTTTACCCAATTTCAAAGTTTCTCTATCAACTTTATCCAAAAACTTTCTCATATTTCTGAAGTCCCCATCTTTATATATTATTGTTTCATTATAGGAGAACAAGATTACATTTAATTTTTTTTTTTACTCGACTACGAATTTTATGGTTGTAATATATTTTATGACAAATGTTTCGTAAATAACTGTATGATAAATATATTTTTTTATTTGTCAATGTTAATTTTCTTTTGTGAATTTTTTCTTTTTTAGTCATCGTATTTGATTGAATTTTAAATTTTATTAATAGTAAGTATTCAAATTATCAGTTCTCTAATAATTTATTATTTCAAATTATATAATTTTTTATTATTTGTAACAATAAAAATATTGCAATGAAAAAAAATTTTGTAACAATAATATTTGTTATTAATTTTTTTTGGTGTAAAAAATGGTGACAAAATGTGCAACCACTCTGAGCCAAGTGGGACCTCATTGGGTAGACAAAGCTCTCCCAACAAATACAGCTGCATTCTCAAGACTCGAACCAAAGACTTTGGTTAAGCTGGAACAGCCTCTAACCATTGATCCACACATTTGTTGGTATTAAATATTTGTTATTAAATATTTTACCTCATAGAACAAATTAAAAACAATAAAATGTGGTTTGGCAATTATTTCCTTGTAGCGAGTAGTCATTGTAAAACTAACTATTACTATGACAAAAATTATTGTCAAAGAAAATTTGTAACCAAATATACTATGTTGTAAAAATTATTAAGCAATTAAAATAATATTGCTGTGTAAAAGTTTTGGAAACCCAATAGGTAGTTGCCAAAATAAAGTTCGTATAATAAAAGTTTAAAAAATAACATTAAGTCGTCACTAAATCACAATTTATTTACTAACTAAAGAACCGTTGCAATAATTATTTTTTCATCACGACTTATTACATGTACCTTGCAACGATTAAAAGCTATTACAATAAGATTTAAGCAACCACAAATTAACTTGCATTTTACAACAAACTGGATTTTGCAACTACTGCAAATGTTGCCAAAAGCCTATTTTCCAGTACTTAAGCAAGATAATTCTTCTACGAGTTCATCAAGAGATTTACTGGAACTCCCGCCTTCTTTGACAGCATCCAAGGCTGATTGTCGCAACTTCATGGCTTGAATTCTCTCAGGCCTCTCTGTTTTCACCGAGTCGGCCAGGATTTGAGCAAGTTTGGTTGCATCAGGGACAGTCTTTAAACCCTCACAAGCTTTGATAGCAGCTCCCAATTCATCGACCAGTAATTTGGAGTTGTTATAGTGGTCAGCTTGCATTGGCCAAGCAAGCAACAGTACCCCACCAAGGATCCCTTCCAGGGTTGAGTTCCATCCGCAGTGAGTCAAGTAAGAACCAATCGCACGATGTCCCAGGATCGCCAGCTGAGGTGCCCAACCTTTGATTACCAGTCCCCTCCCAGCCACGCGATCTTCGAGCCCTTTGGGAAACAACAGGCTTCCGTCGTCCTGGTTCGATGGATTAATCTTGAGAGTCCAAATGAAACGGACTCCACTGCTCTCCAGGGCGGAGGCCACTGCCTCTATTTGCTCGTTGTTCAAGCTGACCTGAGTTCCGAATCCCACATAAACAACAGACTTATCATCATCACAAGAGTCAAGCCATGCTATCACTTGGTCTTCGGGAATGGAAGTTGATTTCTGATCTTTCTCACTAGAAGCCATGTTCGGAGCTTTAATCCGTGGCAAAGGCCCCACGGCCCAAAGCCTATCGTGTTTGACGAACTCGTCCTTGATAAAATTCATTTTTTCACCATCCAATTCTCTGAACGTGTTGAAGATGATCCCCCAGCTCAGCTTACACCCAATAAAAATCTCTCCCGGAAAGTTAGTGGCCGGGTCTTTACCATGTATAAACCATGAGGAAACTGTATTTGCGTTAACAGCGCTGAACCCAATGTTGGGGATGTTGAGTTGAGACGCTAGCTTATTGACCCAAGGACAAAAGAACAAATCAGTGACAATAGCCACTGGAGGCGAGGGGTGACTCTGAAACCACTCGACCAAAGGATCATGAAGTTTACTAAAGGCAGTCACTATGTGGGGAAGGAAGAGTATGGGGACATTTTCCATGTTCTCAACTCCAACTGGGATGGGGGCGTGAGTTGGGAAAGGAAGGGCTAGCGGTTGAATGCGGGTAGGGTGTAAAGAACGAATAGGGTTAAGATAATGAAGCATTTTGGGTGTGACTACGACGGTCGCCGTCAGGCCACGGAGGAGGAGCTGGTGGGTTAGGTCCAAATGGGGAACAAGATGGGCACCAGCTGGGAATGGGATGACCAAGATATGGGCGGTGCCTTTGCCATGGCCTCTCTCCATATCCGATGCTTTAGTTTTGTGTTTTCGGCACCCCCTTTCTGGCTTTGAATGCCTTAGGCTTAGGTTTGCATGGAGTTCTATAGGCTCAGGGGAGGGTAGTTTTCCACAGCTGCATTTACAAAGTAATGATTACAAAGAAAAAGGGTACAGCTCTCAGTTATCGTTTGGGAAAGCGAATTCTAGGTTACCTGTTTGAGTGAATTGCGAAGCAACCCATCTTCTTATTAAATCCTTTCTCTCTCAACTTTAATCTTTTCCCATTTGCACTTGCCTTCCGATGGTACTAGGAATCTTCTAGTCTTTTATCGTACAAAAAGATAAAAGCTTAATAATTAAATATACTTTCAATTTTTTACATAAAATAAAATTAAATCTTCATCGTTTTATCAAATGAAAATCAGTCTATAAACTTTTATTTTATTGTAAATAAATTCTGAACCTTTCAAAATCATGTAATTAAATCTAAATCTGTTAAATAACACTAACTGTCATTTGGATATCCTACATTGAAGCGACATGGATAGCTTAGTTGGTTGCCACACATGCAATACTAACAAAAGTTAGTGTCATTTAACATAGTTGGATTTAATTACATAATTTTAAAAGGTTGAAGGTTTATTTATAGTAAAATAAAAGTTTATAGACTGATTTCTATGTAATAAAACATTGAGGGCTTATATCCATTTTATACAAAATGTTGAAGGTATATTTGGCTATTAAGCCAAAGACAAAAAAAAGAGTTAAATTACATTTTTTATCCTTAACTTTAAATTCTTTTTATTATTTTATTAAAAGGGTAATTATCCAATATATCATTGATGGAGTTTTTTGATTCCACAAGTTGTAATAACAGCAAATTCTTTTTTCCTGGTGAATTAAACAATGTAATTTTGGAGACAAACTAATGTATTGAGAATTTAGCTTGAAGCTAAGAGGATTAAGAAGGTAAATTGAGAATGAACATTGTATGGATTTATTAATTTGGACTATGAGAATTATGGGGAATTAAAATTATGGGAAGATATTATTAGAGGATTGAATATGAAGACCATGAAGGAAATTAAATTATATGAAGGACTTTAGGATTTGAAGTAATAATAGACTATATAAATTAATAAAAATAGAAAGTATGAAATATTAGTGGGACAAATGATAGATATAAAATAAATTGAACTATTTAGAAATATATTTTTGCTAGACACCAAAATGGAGTTAATAATAAACGAATAAATATATATAATAATGGTGGTAATAAAATATACTATATGGATAATGGCTTTTTGAAGAAGCCTCGGCAATACCAACCCCACTTTCTCCTTATTGTCACTGGCCACTTGCATTTACCTCATCACCATCTATCATCATCATCATCATCATTGTATCACTCATCTTGCCACTGTTTTTCTTCCATTTCTACTGAAACTGAAGGCTAGCACCTCACGATCTTGTTGCCATTTACACTCCCATCTTGCATCGATAGCCAAGGCAAGAATGATTCTTGGTTTCGGAAGCCGCAGGCAGAAGAAAGAGTAAAGTTGGAAAAAAAACAAAGCATTTTGGAAAGAAATGGTGCAAGTGTGAAGACTAAAGTTTAAAGAGAAAATGGTGGACTGATCGAAGAAGGAAAAAGGGTACAATACTGGGATTTACTCACCGACACGAAAAAAGAAAGAAAAGATAGAAGAGAAGGCCTAATTGATGGAGAAATGAGGTACAAAAAAAGGGGGTTTTGACCATTGACAAAAAAGAAACGAAGAAGAAGGAAGAGTGGAAGTCGAGAGTGAAGGAAAGTGGCATGAATCGAGAGAATAAAAGGAGCTGCATTTCTTTTGATCTTCGAGGGTACAAATAGGGGTTGTTTTTGTTTGAACACAAAGCTGAAGGCGTGACAAACTTGCTGGTTTTGGGGTTGTCAAAATCACGTGGAAGTTGACCAAATACGTGCTTTTTTGACCGAGGGGTTATTGTTGAGTTTGGGCTGCTGCATTTTGCTCGAAAATAGGACAAAGAAAAGGGAAAAGAAGTTGAACCAAGGTGATGATGATTAGAATGAGAGGTAAGGTGACCAATGTTGAATTTAAATTAAATTTAAATTAGAAAAATTATTCAAGGAAACCAATGGTGTTGATTTAAGGTTGAATCATGGTAGATTCATATTGTGTTGGGGCTATTTCATTTGCACAGAAGGTTCCTTATTTTGGAATGCTATAACCACATGGAAAGAGGGCTGAATTAAGGTGGCTTTTAACGTAGAAATAGGGGCTGTTAAGGAGGTAAATTATAAGAGGCTGAATTGGTGTTTGTAAAGCCTTGTAAACAAGGAAGTGGCTGTATAAATTGGAGTTTATAGCAGCCCCAAAATCATGGAGATTCAAGTTTCCTAGAAAGGACTCTCGATTTTTTGGTTAGCTACAAGGGTAAGGATTTGAATTATTATAGATTTTTAAATGATAAACATAGGGTGAATTAAAGTAGTGAAAAAAATTATTTTCATGTAGGTTTGACTGGGAAAAGAACATTTAAGTAGGTGAAGGAGCATTTGGCAACCAAAGAGAGGTTTTACAAGGTAAGGCACTTAAGAGAAACTTTAAGAAATATACACTTCTTTAAGTGACTCAAAAATGTAAAGTTACTTAAGATAAATTGATAATATAAATTTTATTATTTTTATGCTTTAATGTAGGAGGAAATGATACAAGTAGAAGACATTAAACTCTCCAAATATTAAGATCAAAGATAAAGAAATCAAGAGTGGTAAAAGTTTAAGAAGTGCAAGGGTGCAATATCAACACTCATACTACACATTAAGGTAAGAGATATATATTGGAACGTAAGGGATACTAAATAAATTTTTAAAATCAACTGCTTTGTGTTTTATAACTGTATTTTCCTTGCAGGGGATTTTAATAAAATTAAGCCGTTATGCTGCCAGATTTTTTGTAAAATATTGGTTTGCGAAATGAGCTAGAGTTAAGAAAATGGTTTGAAAATAACAATTCTCTAGCAAGTTTTGTTTTGAAAATGAATACGGAATAGCATGATTTCGGCTACTTATGTAAACTTTATTCGAAACACCCATTTTCATAGAAATTATCAAAGTTTCGTATTTTTAGAATATATATATTTATATATATGAAAATGTTTTGAGACATGACTAACTGTCATTGCAGTATTGTTTTGGACTACTATGTGACTTTGATCCAGTCCACAGTTGGTTTTGTTTGGGCTACTATTTGACCCTGATCCAGTATACAGTATAGTTTCTAGGCTGTGTGACCTTGATCCAGTCCACAGTAAGCCCAGTTGACACCTGATCAGTGCTCACTATGGACCTCCTCTAGACTATGGCCATATGTCAACTGCACTTTCCCTCACGGAAATATTTGAACTGCTTGATTATTGTTTAGTTGTTATGTCTCCAGCTTATTATATATATATGCTTTTTCGTACTTATGCTGTTTATGAATTCTGAATGTTTATGTTGAGAATTATGTTTCGAATTATAGTGCTTATCTATGGTTTTGAACAAATCATTTTCTGATGCATTGCATAAGCATGTTTTGGTTTTTGAAATATATAAATTTCGAGTTTGAACCTTACAAAATGTTTTAAAAGCTTGCATATAGAAATTTAATATCTATCTCTTATATATATATATATATATATTATATATATATATATATATATTTCTTATTGGGCTTTATAAGCTCACCCCCCTTCTCCACCTTCCAGATTACCTGCAGTAGGAGCGCGTACGTGGGGTGCTCTTACGTCCTTTGAGGTTTTTTGTACCACCTTTGGAGGTATATAATATATAGTCACTTAGTTTATATTTAGACTTGCAATTTTACTACTTTTAGAATATAGGGATGTAGCTAAAGGAAGTATATGACATATCCATGTTTTAGGACGATGCATGCATCTTTGATATTTATATATTTTGTTAAGTGAATTGATTTGGAATGGTGAATGCATGCTTGTTTAGGATATTTATCTAGCTAATATAAATTTAGCTTAAGAGTAGAATTTAAGACATTACGTATAGCCTAACAAGGAATGCGAAAAAAGGAAAATTTTGGTTCATAACTTTGGTATAAAGGGTCGTTACACAAGTGGAGTTAGGATGATAAACATTTAAGTGACACCACCAAATGAAGCTCCCATGTTAAGTTATGTTTAGTGAACTTATTCTTTAATAAGCACCCACATGTTATCCTCAAATATTGCCATATTTCAATCTGTAAGTTCAATTGTTTATTTCATAGGTAAGGAAGCTTAGTATGTATTGATCTTTAGCCACTGTTAATGCCCTGTCTTAATCGTATGATAACTAGGAATAATTTTTAGGAACTAATATTTGACGACAGGGATTCTCATAATTGTAGCCATATTACAAATCCCTTACTAGGTTTATATTATTCCATAGGCATCACCTCATCTCAAAATCAATAATTCTCATTATTGTCTGAGTAGATGGTGAAGGAAAACCTTTCATGTCACTTCCCTAAGTGAAATGCATTGTCATGGTACCATGCCTCTCAACAATTGAGTTGGCTTTAGGGCATATACCAACAAAAACATCAGGTCTCATCAAATTCGAGCTACGCTTCAATTGGAATGTGGTTTGTCAATGAGCTATCATCAAGTGTGGTCATGCAAATAGTAGAAGATGAATCTCCTTCACGGAAGATCGTGGACTTATATAAGTTAATTCCATGGTTGTGTAAACAATTAAAGCATGTAGATCTTGAAACCAAGGTCGAGTGGACTTTTAACAATACTAGGAATTTTGAGCAAGTCTTCATCGCATACGGTTGCTAAATTATAAGGTTTTTGAATGGGTGTCAAGGGTTAATTTTCATCAATGGCTACCATCTGAGTGGACCTTAGAAGGGAACTCTATTGTCTACTTCTACCATTAATATATATAGTCAACATTTTTCGCTCTCTTATGCAATAGTCAGCTTTAAAACTTTAAAGGACTTGATGTGGTTCTTATCGAACTTAAAGTCTGAGATGACTAAACTTGTTCAAGTTATCATTATATATGATTGAAACCAAAATACTCTCACAACTGTAGGGGGTTTATAGGCAGGAACACTATACATATTGTTACAGACAAATTAAAGAGAACTTTTGCTCTTAAGTGAATAAATTGATGTATGGTAAAGAAAAAAAAGTTAAGGTGTTGTCCTTAAAACTATTTGATTCTATTACCTATGCAAGGATCGAGAAGGACTATGATGTTGCGTTACCAAATTTGTGCATATATAAGAAGGAGGTAGCTGATTGAACAGCCTTTCTATTAATGCAAAGGGAATGCTACATACAACAACCCTCCCTAGACCCTATAATGTGGGAATTTTGTGCACTAGGTTACCCTTTACGTTGGCTTAAATACATCCGACGTGATCTTGTAAATGCTCTATATTAGAGAAAGGAGGCTATGAATGATGAAAATAGGTCAAGGCTAGAGGAAAACCAAAAAAACTTGGAAGGAAGTCATTCGAAAAGAGATGGTGGCACTAAAGTTAGAAGATTACATTGCCTTGGATAAGAGTGAGTACAGGAAAAGAATTCAAGTTGATGACTTAACATGAGTTCATATGTTAGTTACAATGATGACGATAATGATGTTGATGACTTAACATGTAGCCTACCCCATCTATTGGGTAAAAGAATTCACGTTGATGACTTAACATGTAGCCCACCCTATCTATTGGAATAAAGGCTATGATGATAATGATGATGATGATGATGATGATGATGATGATGATGATGATCTTAAACATTGGATGATGTCAAAATTTAATCGACCTAGATGGGATCATTTCACAAGTAATGTTGCTGAGTCTTTTAATGCTTGGTTAGTGAAGGAAATGAGGTATTGAATTATTTCTATGATGAATGAGTATAAAGAAAAATTGGCATAAAAGATCTATAAAGTCAAATATGATATTAAATTATAAAAGAATGGAATTGGACATAACATTGAAGATAAGTTACTTAAGAACATTGGTAAAGGTAAGTTTTTCAATGTATCATGTTATAGTGATCTCTCAACAAATGTTAGTAATGGAAAGAAAATGATGGGTGCTAGCTTGACTACTAGGGAATGCACATGTCTTTGGTGGCAAATAATTTGAATTTCTTGTGCCCGTGCTTATGCTGTTATCAAAGCAAAACATGGAGACATTTACTAGTTTGTTGATGATTTTTATAACTCATAGATTATTATTGCTAGTTTGTCTATGATGCATGGTAGGCCGTGTGTGGACAAAGAAATAAATTATTAGGGGAAACTTCCAAAGAAAGGCAATGGAGATAAATATTTGGAAATTTATCTTATCCACTGTTAGTAGAGTTTTTTAACTCACAAGTGAGGTTAGGATGATGACATGTGTCCCATTTTATTTATTTTTATTTTTTCTTAATATTTTTAAAGGGCACATGCCATCATCTTAACTTCGCTTGTGAAGTTAAAAAACTCCACTGACAAAAGATAGGATAATAATCCTAAATATTTTCACTGAACCATGAAATAGATTAGTAGTTTTGGAAATGGAACTCTCAATTTTCATAATTGGCATGATAAAAAAATATTAATAAAAAATTGTTGTTGTCAACCAAAAAAGAAAAGGATAAGATATGCATCATGCTTTATGCATTATCATTTATTTATTTATTTGTTTGTTTATTTATTTATTTTTCTTTCATAGATTATGATTTTCACCAAACACCATATTTAAGTCATGTTTGGTACATAAGATGGTGTAAATGATAGAATAATAATCATTTTATTTTATGTTTGCCGCCCACATTAAAAGGAGGATTGGATTGCAAATATAATTAGTTATTCTCCTAACATAAAATGATTAGTTATACTCTTCAAAAGATAAGAATTATTTTAATCCCATAGGATTAGAAATAAATATTCATATTTTATTTATTTTATCCTTAAAATTTTTATTTAAAGATTAACTTAAACTTTTAATAACATAAAAGGATCATTTATAATTAATTAATTCAAATTATATTTAAAGAGCCTTAACTATGATTAAGCTCTTAGCAGAATTAGTCTCAAACCGTTAAAACAGATGAAGATACTTGTAGTTTACACAAAAAAAAAGACAAACAAGGAAAGAAAAATAATTGTTAATCGTAAAATTATTTAAAATTATATTTTTTAGTTTATAAAATTTGAATTATTAAATTTAACTCATATTTTTTTCATCTTTTCCTTTCTCCTTCTAATCAACAAAAGAAGAAAAAAGAGAATGCTTGTGATTACAAAAAAAAAAAAAAGAGGAAGAAACCATAAAGATAAAGAAAAAAAATTTAAGAATTTTCTTTTTGAAAAATTAATATAATTAAAACAAATTAGCTTGTTCCTTAGAAAAATTCATTTTTCTAAAATAAATATATTTAAATTATGATCAAAGAAATTATTTAACAATCAAGGTTTGGCTTAATGTAAACTTGCCCATGGACTAAGCGGCTTGTTACGTTGAAGTCTGAAAATTAGCCTGATTTTTGAGTGGGCTTGGACATAAAAAAATAGGCACGATAAACAAGCTTGGACAAAAATAAATAGGCCTAATGACTTTTCAAGTCGGGCTTGGCCTTTATCCAAGGAAACCTAGGCCTAGCCTAAACATAATTAAATTATTAATTTGTTTTTGTAGGTTACAAAATATAATGTAATTACATGTATTTAAAACATTGTTCATTGAAAAACACTATATATATAATATGAAAATCGGATGCAAAGTTTACAAATCAAATTAAACTTTAAAGAAATGAAAGAATTAAAAAAAAATTAAAATGCAAAAAAAAAGAGCTCGAGCCTGAGCTTATGCAAAAATATGTAAAAAAACGAGTCTGGGCTAAAATTCAACCTCTAATGATCGGGTCAAGCCAGGCTCGGGCTTGTATGTGGCCTATTAATCTATAGACTAGGCCCGACCCATGGACATCTCTAGCCTAACAGTTGTTACCCCTTTTTAGAAGGATTAAATCCAAGGTTTGAATCCAATCTCTCCTTATAGACCAAAAAGAAATTATTATAATATAAAAAATAAGAAAAAGAAAACAAAAAAGTGAAAAAATACAATTTTTTTATAAAAATTAATTTTTTAACAAAATAGATTTTTTGAAATAGTAATTTAAATTTTGTAAAATAATTTTTTATTAAAAACTCAACTAATAAATTTAACTATTAATTATAATACTATAAATAGTATTTAACTTTTTAATTATTTATTAATATCTATAACGAAAAAAATATAAACTTATAATATGTAATTTTAAAAAAGAGTACTACAAAAAATTCATTTTATACAACTTTTAATTTTACACATAGTAAATATAGTGAAATACATATATATATATCATATCTTAGTCTTAATCCTTGCTATCACACCTTGAAAGATACGATAGTTTGTATACTTATGCGGAATTTGAAATTTAAGGCTAACTTTTTCCATTTTTCATTTCACTAGTTTGTCATATGAATAGTTTAATCTTATAAATTCAAGTAGCTAACTACCTAGTTCAATTTAAGGTATCATGCCTATAGTTCCAGTCAAATCTCGTATCACAAAACATTCAAATAAACCACAATTGCAATTCTTGCATAAAAGCAGTAAATCCTAGTTTAACACATATCAAACCATATCTCAATTTAGCATTCAAATGCAGTCAACTTTTAATCTCAATACTCTATCGCAGTCATATACCTTATAAACTATAATATAATTGATTTTCACTAAAGAATGAGGTTATTTGATCCTTCAAAAAAATTCCCAAATGAATAATATAATATTTTTTCAATTTTGACATGTTTTAAAATAAATATTCATTTAGATCTCGTTATCAATAATTTAAGCAATGTAATCACCATTTAACTAACACCCATCCCAAACTATAGTACTATAAAAAACTGTTCAAAAAAAAGTCATTTAAACATACAGAACATATACTGAATAGAAGTTGTGAGTGCTCTAGAGTTCAAAAACTGTAAAAGCTGGATACTATAATCAGAATTTAGAACTATCTTGTTTTAACCTGTGAGGAAATAGAGGGAGAGTAAGATGAGAACCTAGTAAGTTAACCACACAAGTACAGAGGATAGCAACATACTATATATTGTTCTAAATGTATGCATGTATCGTAAATATTCATTTCATATAAATGTTAAGTCAATAACTTATAAATTTCTCATTTTTCTATAATCACTAACTTTTCTAACTATATGGATGTGGACTCAGTGATGCTGTCAAGGTCTTTTAGGGTAGGATATGAAAGGAACTTTGAAATATTTCATTATCCCCTTGAAGTTGACATCTCACTAATAGTCCTATCTTATAAATGAAAACTGTCAAATCAATATTCGGAAATACAGATATGGATACTTATAACAAAATCAACACTTGTAATTCAGAGATTAATACTCATAAGTAGAAATCAATAATCGTAATTTGGAAAATAGTACTTGTAAAAAAATACTTGTAATCAATTAAGCAAACCCTCATGTATTTAACTGATAAAGACTTTTCTACTGTAGCTATCAGTGAGCCTCGTCTACCCCGAAAACTAGTGTCCTATTTATGGCTATAAATCCTCATCACTCCAATCCATATTGATTAGCTAAGACTAAAACTTGTCGACGACAATTGTCAGACAACCCATATGTGCCTATATAAGAGTATATAGTATCGAGGTTGTTTCCTTAATGCTCTATTAGTTTCATATTAATTTGGAATGCCATAAAAGCTGTAAAACAATATTTTGTACATGTTTCGAAATCCTATCACATAGTGGATAAAGCAACATTATGCTAAATCCAAAAATTCGTATAATCAATATATTTTAAAACATGCTACTCATGAGATTTTAAAGCTTTCACATAGGCAGAAATAAATCCATGAAAGCTTTCACATAGGCAGAAATAAATCCATGCAAGCTTAAAATCCTAGCATACCATGCTATACATGAAATGTCATATGCAATATATGTCACATCCCGTGACCACATTTTTTCACGTAAAATACACAACTTATCCGGTTGGGCTGTCTGTGATACTTCACTTTTCATATTCATTTAACTATTAAATATAAAATGTATATTATCAATTACATCCCCTATTTTGATTCTCAAGAAAGTAGTACTGAAAGTAAGTCTAAATACAGAAAATAAATGATCATACCTCATATTATAAATCCAGCTGTCGCAATGTCTCCAAATGCACAGCTCAGAATCCTCAGATGTAAAATCTCACAGTCACCGAAAATCTGAAATGTTAAAATTGGGGAGTGAGCAAACCATGGCTCAGTAAGAGAGTTATATGCAACACTTGATATTCAGCTACCTATATGCTGAAAATAATTTTTCACTTTCTTTAAATCTTCCTAGAGGCTCTAGGCTCATATGTAGGAAGGATACTACAGTCGGATAGGGATCCGGATGGAGTAAGGTAGGTATTTTAGAATACCTGGCTTGTCCTGGAACCTAGAAGCAACTGTAGAGAGTAATCGTTTTCTTCTGATATTCAAATCCCAATAAAACATTAAATATTCACGTGATAAAACACTTAAGTAAATAATTAAGGAATTCATGTTCCTTTCACAAATACTCTTTTCCACACTTGTAAAACACTGTAAAATATTTAGTTTAACATGTAATATATCAAAAGCTCAGTAGCTGTAGATAATTTAGTACCAGCAAAAGTTCAGTGAAAAGTACAATCATCAATACAGTAACATGGAGACTAGGCAACACCCTAAATATATCATGCTATTATAATATCATCCCAAATAGGGGAAACACATGAGATCTATGGCCATAGTATATTGGGTCCTCAGTGTGCACTGATCAGGTGTCCACTGGGACGTTGATAATAAGATCAGTATCTATCAGCACTAATACGTGACACGTGAGCATGATATGGGGCCTAACAGTCTCAAAACAGTAAACACGTGATATAAATCTCATTTATGAAATCACTTTCACTGAATATAAGTTCAATCAATCCATAAATATTCATAAGGAAAATATTTTCATCTTATGAATAACAATTTATAAAATATTCATACTGGAGTAATCATTCCCAAAAATGTTCTAAATATTCTAGAACAGTATAAATCACATTTTCCATACAGTGAAAACAGTTTATAAAATAATCATTGTAAAATATAAAAGGTCATAACTGTCTTTTTCACCGTAAAACATATACACACGCTTTTCTGTGCTTTCACTCGAAAACATGATTTTCAAAGTTATCGGGATTCAAACCAATCATTTTTATGATTTATGGAAAATTAAAATATTTATTTTCCAAATCAACACTCTCGTCCCATATGTTCTCTGTAAACACATGCGGAGACTTTTTAGTCTCAAAACACTGTTTTCCACCTTTAATTACCTTTATGGAATTTTCTATAAACACTTATTTTCATAATTGAACCCATAAAGGTTATTTATAAAATCAAGTGAATATTTAAAGAAATATTATTAAAATATTCACTTTGATCCTTTTTATTTTTCACCTCGTTTCACGTGAAATATCACATATCAGGATAAATTTAGGTGATTTCCTTTTTCACCATTTTCAAAAACATAAATATTTTAAAATTAAATATCACTATATTCATGTTTTATGAAATTTACTTAATTTCTCGATTTTCGTACCCGAAAATCGATTCACGTGAAATCAAATCTTTTATTTTGGTTTTCGGTGATTTTCGATAAATTTCAATAATTTTTCGATAATTTTTCGGCAGTATAATGGCTGCTGATTTGGCTAGCCTCCTACACGAAAAATACAGTTTATATTTCTCAACTGGTATTTCACCACAATTTAAAACCGATAAATCACCACATTATAAACCGATAATTATCAATAGCATTTATAAAATTAAATGCAATTTAAAAACATGGCCGAATATCCTTACACGCGGCACATGTCTCCTTTACCTGTCTCGGGTCGGCGACTGCCTCTCGAAGATCGCACCCGTGTTCACCTTGCCCGATTCTGTAGGCTCGGTTATCGAGGAAATTTTTTGGAAATTAAAATTCTAAAAATTAAAATTTTTCCATAATTTATTCAAATTAATTATTCGGAATTAATTTCCGAAATCCTTACCGAGTGCCCGGGATTTTTCGGATTTTCGAATTCCCGGGAATTTTTCAAATTTCCGGAATTCCTTTTCTTTTCCTCTTTCTTCTTTTTCCTCTTTTCCTTCTTTTTCTCTTTTCTTTTTCTTTTTTCTTTTTCCTTTTTCTTTTCTTTTTTTTTTCTTTTCTTTCTTTCCTGGTTCAGACCGGTCAGCCTCCTCCATGGCCGTTTCTTCTCCGACGACCGGTTCTCCGGCCGTTCAGCCTTCCTTCAGCTGGCCGGCGTCAAGGCGAAGCTACTGGTGGCCTCAGCTCGACCTGGATCGACGGCACGATGGCGGATCTATTTGGTTTTGCCTCGATTTCTTCTCCTCCTCCGTCGGCCTTTCTCCGCCGTCGGTGGCCTCACCGGTGGCCCTCTTCTCCTTCCCCTCACCTCCACCGAGGTTCGAGTGGCGGTGGAGGCGGCTAAATCGGCCGGCATCGCCGATTTCTCTTCTTCCTCTCCTTTGGTTTTCTCCGTCGGTTTCGCCTCTGTTTCTTTCCGATTTTCCTTCGCCTCGGGCTGCGCCGGTCACCTCCCTCTTCTTTCTCCTTCACCGGCGTCACCCTTCCTTTCCTTCTCTCTCTCTCCTTTCTCCGGCACAGTGGCCGGTCGCCCTTCGGGGGGAAGAATCGGGTTTCCCGATTGTTCCTTCTGTTTCTTCTTCCTATTTTTGTTTTCTTTACTATTTTTAGTATATAATTACTATATTATATACTATAATTTATATTTTATACATATAATATAATGTATACTATATATTATATATTATACATATAATATATTCCACATATATTATACATATAATATTGGTATTTAATATATAATATTGTACTATATATATTATATAAAGATATATATTATATTAATAAAATGCAAATATATTTAATATATATTTTATATAAATTAGCATTTATATATATCTTTACATAATTGTAGAAAATACAATATATATTGTATTTACAATATATATTTATTCTAACTTTAATATAAATTAATATTTATATTTCTTTACCTGTGTGTGTGTGTGTGTATATATATATAAAATATTATATTCATATACATATGTATTATTCAAATTTATACAATATTATATATATTTATACATACCTCTGTATATTAATATATACTATATAGTATTTCAATACATATGTATTTATATAAAATTATATTTATATTATTTATAATTATATAAATATATTTCATATTTATTCCTTTTTTTTATTTAATTTGGATTTCAATTTATCCAAATTAAATTTCCTTCTCTTCTATATTTTCCATAATTCCAATCTTATTTTTCCGACTTAAATTTTCCTTTACTCGGATTTCCACCATTCGTTTCTTTCTCAATTCTCGAGAGTTTCACCAATATCCCGTTCTCACAATTTTATTTATTTCCACTGATTTATTTTCTCCAATATTTATTTCCAATAAATGGAAAATTTACGGTTATCACATTCTCCCCACCTTAAGAAATTTGGTCCTCCGAATTTAACTTAAGTTCAAAGGTGGTACATTCTATATACTTACAACTTTTGTCCCTTAGATCAACTTTTACACAATTACTGCCAGCATACTTCCATTGTCAAAATTACTTTTAGACCAAAACATGCGGTCTTTCATCGTATATCTATGCTCCCATAAATTCATTTATCAATTCGGGAGTTGTTCATTTCCACTCTTTTCACATAAAAGTCCATTCACACTCTTTTCACATAAGAGTCTATACACAATATTTTTCATATCACAGCTGATCTATGCTGTTCATCATCCATTTTTCTCACTTAGTGCCAAGTCGATAAAATTTGGTACTATCATTTACAAATGTCAATCAGTTGTATGTAATTGTCCCAGCAGCTTTCACATCTCGTGCACTCGCTCTCTCAATATATGTTCAAGCGTCCACATATTATGCTCGAGCATTTTCATCAGTACGGAGCGGTACTATCAGTACACTTGGGATCTCAAAGCCTTTTGCTATTTTCTATTAGTATATGGCTACTCAGAGACTCCCATCACATGTAATACTGATTGGAACTGTACACATATATTTCCACTGTTTCACACTCACACTTCGAGTAAGGCACTAGAGAATCTAGGAGTCCGATAGTGGAAAAGTGATTCCATTTAGATAATCAGTCTTTAATCACTTCTATATCATCATATCTCTTTTGAACTCTTTATTGTGCAAAATATCCATTTTCACATTTATTCCATCAAGGCTGCATCTCATTGCAGAGTCTACTGTTAATCATCTCTTGTTCTTATGGTATACTCAACATCACTTAAATTTTAGAATATACTTGAGAATGCAATCTTCTCATAATTTAAATTCCACAGTAGAATATTGAAATCCTCAATTTCATCACCACATTATTCATATAATTCCACCATTTCTATTACATTACTGGCAGTAAAAAGTTAAATCATTTATGTACTCCTTTGAGTATCATTTATTTCCACCTGTCAAGTTTGACTTGATTTTACATCTAGCCACGGTTATGTGATAACCAAATGAAATCACCTTTAGTCTTAATTTCGGGAACTACTTTAGGTTCCCTACTCATCATGTTACTTACTTTCTTATTTCATTTTCGTTTTCATATTTTCATCAATTTAGTCGGTTTTCTCAAGTGGTATGTACTTCACTGTTAAAATCATTTAACATCTTGCGTACCATCTTTTCTTCTCACTTATCCATTTATCGACTTTTATTTCTCTAATTATGTCTCACTAGTAGAGCAGCTAGTTCCATCACTCTTTTATAGATTGGCAGTAGTATCTAGCTATACTCAGTAATCTCATATCTCAATCATTATCTCACTATCATAGATAAATTCACTGTCATTCTGTCATCTCGAAATCATATATCCCAGAAAGAGATATTGTCTAGCCAAGTCTCTTATTCCCCACTCTTAATATAAGTCCACAGTTTCTGAGAGTTTAAAGGATTATATATCATAATGCTGCTCCTGTTCCATTTGTATCCTTAACTATATCGATATCTCACTCCTTAGGTTTATATACCTCACAAAGTAATTCATTAACCTTGAAACCTCAATAGGAACTCGTAAAATTTCATCGAGTTCTAGTCATCATCTTATGGACATCAGTCTCTGACCTTTCTCTAATGACGCTTTGTACTGAGGCTAGTCTTATGGACTCCTCCTGTATCTCTGATCAGATCAATAAAGTGTCCATTTTCATGTGGATGATCACTTGTTCTTCATGAGAACTTTATTAAATAATTAGAATTTAATATACCATTTAAATCCATCTACATATCACGGTCATCTGTGTTTTTCTCATTTGCACTTATACAGATACTTTATTAACCTCAAATCACACTATTTGTATTTCCATCAATCACACCTTTACAAGTGAATTTCATTATTCACACATTTTTCAGAGTTGTTGTAAAGCTTTCGGACTCTTTCTGTATCCTCCGATATAAGCTCAGAATTAAATTTCATATAATCCCTCGAGTCAGTGTTAGCTCGATTTCTCCAATCCATACAACTCTGAAAAATTTATTGGGCATTACATCCGATACTTTCTTTAATCACTCACCTTTTATCATCTTGGACATTTCATCCTCATGTCCTATCATTTTCACTGTGTATCCTCAAGGTAGAGAAAGTTAATATTCAAATCATTTTGAAATATTCTCTATCTTGATTTCATTATTTGTACTATTCACTTTCTTAGTCATTTTCTATAGTCATCTCACTTTTCATAATATCCAACGATCTCGTAATAAACATCCAATTCAATACACTCTTAATTCAAGCCCTTATAATCAATAATCAGGCCAATCATTTTGCAACATTCCACTACACTCTTATTGGATCGCATCATACACGGCCCCGGCCCGTTCGCTATCCACCTTTACGCATGTGTACTGTACTCTTTGGCAAGCCCACTGGCCCCTTCGAGGTTTTGTCATAAGGCCTAACCTGTTCATTAGGTCACTCGCAATTCGCATCCATAATCTAAGTGTAAGTGGAATCAGTAATAGGGATCGTTATATTCATATTACATCCTATATGCCATAAATGACTCCATTACCATCAATGGATTCAAGATCAACTTGGTTTTATCACTATTTTGAACTTTGCCCCAACATAGGGACATTTTCGTCATTTCAACATTTATTTCTTTCTCCTCAGTATACATTGAAATCAATGATCTCATTATCCATGTGCTGATATTATCCTTTCTCATACTTATATCAGCAATTTAAGATCTCGTTCGGTTTCGACAGAGAAGTCCACTAAAATCCATAATTGGATTATTCTGCTTGTAATGCAGCTTTATATCATCAATTTCTCTATCAAATCAATCAATTTCAACCTCTTTTGGTTTATTTTAACTCCCTGTAAAATTTTGAAGGTAGGGGTATTTTGGTCATTTTTGGCCAAAAATTTTCTCTCTCTTCAAATTACCTTCAATCAGTGATCTTAATGTCTATTTAATGATGATACTTCATTCCCTTCCTTTATATCATCACTTTCAGGTCTTAGTTCAGTTCGGACCGAAAAGTACTGGTGGGGCCCTTACCGAGTCTTTTCGGTTCCTTTCCGAACAGGCCTTCATTTAGATTATAAGATCACTAACATTCTGGTAATTTCTGAGCCTATTTTCCTCTTTGACAGTATAAATTTACACTTTCTCACTCCCTTTAAATCATTTTCACTCGATTCGTAATCATTTATTTTCTCTATGTATTCAGACTACATAGTACTACCGGGGATGTTTAACGTTTCTCAACATATTTCTTTCCAAAAGTATCAAAAAAACATCAGGCCAACTTTGCTCTGATACCATTAAATCTGTCACATCTCGTGACCACATTTTTTCACGTAAAATACACAACTTATCCGGTTGGGCTGTCTGTGATACTTCACTTTTCATATTCATTTAACTATTAAATATAAAATGTATATTATCAATTACATCCCCTATTTGATTCTCAAGAAAGTAGTACTGAAAGTAAGTCTAAATACAGAAAATAAATTATCATACCTCATATTATAAATCCAGCTGTCGCAATGTCTCCAAATGCGCAGCTCAGAATCCTCAGATGTCAAATCTCACAGTCACCGAAGATCTGAAATGTTAAAATTGGGGAGTGAGCAAACCACGGCTTAGTAAGAGAGTTATATGCAACACTTGATATTCAGCTACCTATATGCTGAAAATAATTTTTCACTTTCTTTAAATCTTCCTAGAGGCTCTAGGCTCATATGTAGGAAGGATACTACAGTCGGCTAGGGATCCAGATGGAGTAAGGCAGGTATTTTAGAATACCTGGCTTATCCCGGAACCTAGAAACAACTGTAGAGAGTAATCGTTTTCTTTTGAGATTCAAATCTCAATAAAACATTAAATATTCACGTGATAAAACACTTAAGTAAATAATTAAGGAATTCATGTTCCTTTCACAAATACTCTTTTCCACACTTGTAAAACACTGTAAAATATTTAGTTTAACATGTAATATATCAAAAGCACAGTAGCTGTAGATAATTTAGTACCAGCAAAAGTTTAGTGAAAAGTACAATCATCAGTACAGTATCATGGAGACTAGGCAACACCCTAAATATATCATGCTATAATAATATCATCCCAAATAGGGGAAACACATGAGATCTATGGCCATAGTCTATGGGGTCCTCAGTGTGCACTGATCAGGTGTCCACTGGGACGCTGATAATAGGATCAGTATCTATCAGTACTAACACGTGACACGTGAGCATGATATGGGGCCTAACAGTCTCAAAACAGTAAACACGTGATATAAATCTCATTTATGAAATCACTTTCACTGAATATAAGTTCAATCAATCCATAAATATTAATAAAGAAAATATTTTCATCTTATGAATAACAATTTATAAAATATTCATACTGGAGTAATCATTCCCAAAAATGTTCTAAATATTATAGAACAGTATAAATCACATTTTCCATACAGTGAAAATAGTTTATAAAATAATCATTGTAAAATATAAAAGGTCATAACTGTCTTTTTCACCGTAAAACATATACGCACGCTTTTCCGTGCTTTCACTCGAAAACATGATTTTCAAAGTTATCGGGATTCAAATCAATCATTTTTATGATTTATGGAAAATTAAAATATTTATTTTCCAAATCAACACTCTCGTCCCATATGTTCTCTGTAAACACATGCGGAGACTTTTTAGTCTCAAAACACTGTTTTCCACCTTTAATTACTTTTATGGAATTTTCTATAAACACTTATTTTCACAATTGAACCCATAAAGGTTATTTATAAAATCAAGTGAATATTTAAAAATATTATTAAAATATTCACTTTGATCCTTTTTATTTTTCACCTCGTTTCACGTGAAATATCACATATCGGGATAAATTTAGGTGATTTCCTTTTTCACCATTTTCAAAAACATGAATATTTTAAAATTAAATATCACTATATTCATGTTTTATGAAATTTACTTAATTTTTCAATTTTCGTACCCGAAAATCGATTCACGTGAAATTAAATCTTTTATTTTGGTTTTCGGTGATTTTCGATAAATTTCAGTAATTTTTCGATAATTTTTCGGCAGTATAACGGCTGCCGATTTGGCTAGCCTCCTGCACGAAAAATACAGTTTATATTTCTCAACTAGTATTTGACCACAATTTAAAACCGATAAATCACCACATTATAAACCGATAATTATCAATAGCATTTATAAAATTAAATGCAATTTAAAAACATGGCCGAATATCCTTACACGCGGCACATGTCTCGCTTACCTATCTCGGGTCAGCGACTGCCTCTCGAAGATCGCGCCCGTGTTCACCTCGCCCGATTCCGTCGACTCGGTTATCGAGAAAATTTTTTGGAAATTAAAATTCTAAAAATTAGAATTTTTCCATAATTTATTGAAATTAATTATTTGGAATTAATTTATGAAATCCTTACCGAGTGCCCGGGATTTTCCGGATTTTCGAATTCCCAGGAATTTTCCAAATTCCCAGAATTCCATTTCTTTTCCTCTTTCTTCTTTTTCCTCTTTTCTTTCTTTTTCTCTTTTCTTTTTCTTTTTTCTTTTTCCTTTTTCTTTTCTTTTTTTTTTCTTTTCTTTCTTTTCTGGTTCAGACCAGTTCCAGACCGGTCAGCCTCCTCCATGGCCGGTTCTTCTCCGACGACCGGTTCTCCGGCGATTCAGCCTTCCCTCAACTGGCCGGCGTCAAGGCGAAGCTGCCGGTGGCCTCATCTCGACCTGGATCGACGGCACGGTGGCGGATCTACTCGGTTTTGCCTCGATTTCTTCTCCTCCTCCGTCGGCCTTTCTCCACCGTCGGTGGCCCTCTTCTCCTTCCCCTCACCTCCACCGAGATTCGAGTGGCGGTGGCCGAGGCTCAATCGGTCGGCACCGCCGATTTCTCTTCTTCCTCTCCTTCGGTTTTCTCTGTCGGTTTCGCCTCTGTTTCTTTCCGATTTTCCTTCGCCTCGGGCTGCGCCGGTCACCTCCCTCTTCTTTCTCCTTCACCGGCGTCGCCCTCCCTTTCCTTCTCTCTCTCTCCTTTCTCCGGCACAGTGGCCGGTCGCCCTTCAGGGGGAAGAATCGGGTTTCCCGATTGTTCCTTCTGTTTCTTCTTCCTATTTTTGTTTTCTTTACTATTTTTAGTATATAATTACTATATTATATACTATAATTTATATTTTATACATATAATATAATGTATACTATATATTATATATTATACATATAATATATTCCAAATATATTATACATATAATATTGGTATTTAATATATAGTATTGTACTATATATATTATATAAAGATATATATATTATATTAATAAAATGCAAATATATTTAATATATATTTTATATAAATTAGCATTTATATATATCTTTACATAATTGTAGAAAATACAATATATATTGTATTTACAATATATATTTATTCTAACTTTAATATAAATTAATATTTATATTTCTTTACCTGTGTATATATATATATATATACAGAAAATATTATATTCATATACATATGTATTATTCAAATTTATACAATATTATATATATTTATACATACCTCTGTATATTAATATATACTATACAGTATTTCAATACATATGTATTTATATAAAATTATATTTATATAATTTATAATTATATAAATATATTTCATATTTATACCTCGTTTTTTTTATTTAATTTGGATTTCAATTTATCCAAATTAAATTTCCTTCTCTTCTATATTTTCCATAATTCCAATCTTATTTTTCCGATTTAAATTTTCCTTTACTCGAATTTCCACCATTCGTTTCTTTCTCAATTCTCGGGATTTTCACCAATATTCCGTTCTCACAATTTTATTTATTTCCACTGATTTATTTTCTCCAATATTTATTTCCAATAAATGGAAAATTTACGGTTATCACAATATACACATGGTTCGCTAACTACAAACTTTTCATATACGGTATTCAAACTCTTAAAATCATTTCGTTAGGCTCAGATCATTATATTGTACTACCTAGCCTGCAAGTTTAAATACATATCAACAATCCAAGCTCATATCTGCAATTCGAGATTCTTATCTACAATCATATACATATATAGTCCCATGCATCACAATTAGGCTACTATGCCTTAATAGGCAGTATTGGCACTCGATTCGTATATATAGTTCCAAATCACAAAAACCAATACTTTCAATGTTCACACTTACATTGTACAATGCTAACATGCATCTTGCGTAATTAACATACCAAATCTTTGATTGATTACAACTTGTTCGAGCTCATACTCAGTGATCACCATACCATCCTTCGAGTTAATTCACTATAAACACACACCATAAGCATTATTACACATCAAGATCACATTACAACTTGTCATACACATCCTTATTTACTAGTTTCACTTAGGATACCCTTAGGTACACTAGGCCTTTAGTTGCCAAAATGTCCCATTCACTTAGTTTCACTTCACATTACTTATACCGATCAATTACACTCTTCGAATACCCTAACACATCATTGAATCAAGGCTAGAACACATCACTTTCAATGAGCCCCTCACCTAGGCCAAAACTACCATTATGCCCTTCATTCATTTTCAATGCAATTTAGCACCTTACATGTGCTCTACTACATGAATTACACATTATACAATAAAACCCCCTTGAATCGAGCACATTTACACTTAGAACTAGGGCTGAGAAAAAAAACCAAAAAAATCTAAAAACTGACTGGAACCGAGGTGTTCGAGTAGGATCGGAACGGATTTTAAAGAATTCAGATTGGATGCGGGTATATGACATCATCAACACTATATTTTTCGGATCGGATCTGGTTTTTTTGAATGGGGTCCGAAAACCTGAATAAACCCGATTTAAAATAAAGCCCAAAAAACAAAACTTAAACTTGGGCCAAAATTATACTGGACTGCAGAGACTATTGATTAACATTTGTCCATTTTCCAGCTAGACCAGCCCACGACAAAAGTGTTTTCCACTTTTCCTAATCCTTTGCTTGTTGTCTGCAAGCTAAATGCCAACTCAAAAAAATTATACCCTAAATTCCCTAATGCTCGTCTTAGTCATCTCTCAGACTCTCACTCTCCTTTCGTCTTGAATCAATCTCTTAACTCTCATCGATCAACCATAGAAAGAGACCCTCTACTGTAGCACTTCTGGTGTCATCTATACGACACATAGCCACCAACAGTAGTTGACAAAAGCTCAACATTTGGCATTTTCGAGAATTCCCACACAGCCACAACTAGGCTTCCTCACTCTCAGATCTCAATATCTCATGTAGGTCACTAAATCTGTTAGATCTTCTTTTACTCTTACTTACTAAGCTATCTAATCTTCTTTTACTTTTACTTACTAAGCTATCTAATCTTCTTTTACTTCTTTGATAGATCTCTGCACAACCGTCGCTCACTGTCTTAGTCTCTTTCAAAACGCCTTTATCAATTGCTCTTCTTGTCGTTCTTTATCAAATCTAGCCTTCCTCCTCAAAAGAACACCACTAATCTTTAAGGTAAACTCTATTTAATCTTGATCAGGTTCTCAATCTTTTGTCTATGAGGTTTTTTCTGCATTGTTTCCTCTTGCTCTTTTGTCGAGTTCAAGCATTACTTTTGGTAGCACTGTAGCAGCATATATTATAATTATAATGTTATATATATTGCTGTATATATGCTTTTGAAAATATTTAAAATCACATTTTTCTACTTGAATTAATTTAAAACTTTGATTAATAAAGATTTGAAGAAGAAAATCTTTGTTTGCTTGGCACTTGGCCCTTAATCTTAGCCTTAACATTCTCATTCACAATCACATTCTCTTCTCTTGAATCAATGTCTGGAACTTGACAGATTATAATATATTTTTTGGAGGGTTCCTAGTTTGTACTCATCTTTGCCTTTGGTTTTTATGAGACAGTAAAACACTAGTATATACTAGCTCAGGTTATTTCATGCGTAAGACTAACTTTCCTTTGAAAAAACTGCACTTGATACCCCACATAAGATTGAATGTTATTTCAGGTTATTTCAGTTTTGTACCCTTTTAGTTTTTCACACTCAATGTTGCTTGTAGTGATCTCTTTTCTTTCTCTTTTTCATTCGTTTAAGTGAATTTGATAATGGATCCCTGTGGATAGTCTTCCTTCATTTTTGTCTAATTCAAGTCATTGAACTGATTCTTCTCTTTTAGTTTATCATAACATAAACACATGATTACATAAGATGTTCTTATTAGTTAAATTTTCTCCATATGTACTACAAGACGATTAGATTTAGAAATTGAAATTAAAGTTTATGGATTTCAAGTTTTTGACATGTTGTAACTGATTACCATGAATAAGGTTGGTTATTCCTAATATTAAACTCCAGTAGGTTTTTTTTTTTTTGCAAAAAATGGGGGAAAAAAATTCTTGTTGTAGTAGCAATTTTCTCTTTCCTTTGTGGATTATTATTAACTGCAATGCAAATCAGCAACTAAGAAGGTCTTTATCAAGAGTTATAGTTCAGCATTTTGTGATTTCATTTGTTCTACTTTAATGATCTACATTAGAAGTTGTTTTCATGAACTATTTGTGTAAGTGCTAATTAGGAAGCAAAAAGTTAGGAGGTTTGCCCATTGATTTGGCCTAGATGTGGTTCATGGTGCCTTGGTTTCAATATTGTTGCATAAGACTAACTTTCCTTTGAAAAAATTGTACTTGATACCCCACATAAGATTGAATGCATAAATTCAATTGCATGGCTTGCTATTGTAGGCTTTTAGCAGGTTTTTGCTATAGTGCTGAGTTTATATCAATTAAAGTTCTTTATTCATTCAAGTAGAAATGAGTATCATGCCTTGCTGTAAAGGGATCATTGTAATTTTCTCATTATCTGTTAGTGCATAATCTCATTAAAATACTAAGTAGGTGATTAAATTTTCAACTTTGCTTTAGTTTGATTGGGACAATGATGACAAACTGCCAAGTGCCAAGCAAACAAAGATTTTGTTTCTAGCTATAGAATAAAAAAAGATTTTGTTTCTAGCAATTAGTTTAGTGCATTTAGTGTCATCATTTTCTTTGTTTCACTACCTAGTTTCTAGCTGTTGTTTGGTAACATTTTTTTTCATGTAAATTATTGCTCAAAAATTCTAGATTTGATGTTTATTCACTTAAGTTATAGATTTGATGTAAATTATTTCTACAGATATTTTTTTTATATTTAATATATCTCTAACTTGTTATATTTGTTTCTTTTTAGATAGCTGGATGGATTCAACAGCATCAAGTAATCTCCTTGATAGTAATACTTTGCCCGAGAATCAAAGTGGCCGAATCTGAAACCCACATGTGGTTGAAACTTCAACTCTTGAACCAACAACTACAAATGAACAAGCAAATGCCAATGCCAATGTCCAATCAAGTGCTAAGAAACCACCTAGTGGCAAATTGAGATCATTGACATCCAAGGTATGGGTATAGTTTACTAGGTTGCCTAGTAAAACTAGAGAGGATCAAAAAGCCACTTGCAATTATTGTGGTAAACTCATGAAATGTCCTAGTACAAATGGAACCACTGTCTTGCGTAACCACTTAAATAGATGTAAGAAGAACCTTTTAAACAAACTTGATGAAAACCAAAAGATGTTAATGTTTAAAGCTGTGTCTAGGGATGACATGAGGACTGATAGTGGTTCAGCAATGGTTACATGGAAGTTTGATCAAGAAGTTTGTAGAAAATATTGTGCTAGGATGATCATTTTAGATGAGTTACCTTTTAGGGTGGTTGAACATGTTGGGTTTCATGATTTTTGTAATGTTATGCAACCTCGATTTCAAGTTCCTTCAAGGTTTACTATAGCTAAGGATTACTATGACTTATTTTTGAGTGAAAAAGAGAAGTTTTTCATGTACCTAAAAAAATCAAAGCTAAGAGTTTGTCTTACTACTGATATTTGGACTTCTAGGCAAAATCTTAGTTATATGTGCCTTACCGCTCATTTCATTGATCAGGAGTGGAAATTACATAAGCGAATTTTGAGTTTCACTCCAGTTCCTAACCATTCAGGTGAGGTCATTGGAAAATGCATTGAGAAACATTTGCTTGAATGGGGAATAGATAAAGTTCTTACTATCACGTTAGATAATGCAAGTGCTAATGATCTTGGTATTCAGTATGTAAAAAGAAGACTTAATAATTGGAAGGGTAGTATTTTAAAGAGTGAGCATTTGCATATGAGGTGTTGTGCGCATATTTTTAGTCTTACTGTGAAAGAGGGTTTGAAAGACTTGGATGATTCAATTTTTAGAATTCGTTCTACTGCGAGGTATGTGAGGTCATCCCCTGCAAGGTTACAAAGATTCAAAATTTGTGTGGAGTAAGAAAAAATAAAAAGTAAAAGCCTTGTTTGTTTAGATGTTGAGACTAGGTGGAATTCAACTTTCTTGATGTTAGAATCTGCTTTGAAGTTTCAAGCAGCTTTTGATAGGTTAGAGGAACAAGATGACAAATATAAAGATGAGCTTAGGGTAGAAAAAAATAGGGGTTTGCCTACTGGAGATGATTGGGATTATGTTCATGGATTGTTGCCTTTTTTTAAAAGCTTTTATGATTCCACTTTGCGTGTCTCTGGTTCTTTGTATGTGACTAGCAATAATTACTTTCATGCGGTGTTTGGTGTTGGAATGCAAATTAATGACAGATTGCGTGATCTAAATCCAAGTGTTCAGTTAATGGCTTCTCAAATGAAACAAAAATTTCAGAAATATTAGGGAAATGTAAAGAACCTCAATCCCTTGTTATTCATTGCTGTCTTATTAGATCCTAGACGTAAGATGGATTATGCTATGTTTGTCATTGATGAAGTTTATGATGAAGAAAAGGCCGCGGAGTTGGGTAATCGGGTGAAAGTTACCCTAAATGCATTGTTTGAGCATTATGCTTCAGCTGTTGGTAGTTCTAGTGAAGGAGCAAGTGCTAGTTCTCAAGCACCAATGAAGGTAGAAGAGGATGTTGATGTTAATGATGCAGAGGCATATGCCTTGTCAAAGAACAAACGGAGAAGGGCTGAACCACAATGCAAAAAGGGGAAGTCAGAATTGGAAAGATACTTAGAAGATGTTTATGAACATGATCATAAGAATTTTGATATTTTACATTGGTGGAAGATAAACGGTTGCAAATATCCAATACTTGCTGCGATGGCACGAGATGTATTAGCCATTCCGGTAACTACTGTGGCCTCTAAATCTGCTTTTAGCACCGGAGGGTGTGTCCTTAATCCATTTCGCAGCTCTCTGACTCCCAAAATGGTTGAAGCCCTTATATGCACACAGAATTGGCTAAAATCTGCACTTGTGGCGGTTGAAAATGAAAAAAAATTACATGTTTGGGAAGATATTGAAAGCAGTAAGCAATTAATTATTTATAACTTAATTTGATATATTTATATCGTTTTGCTTATTATCTATCATTAAGTCATTTTATGAGTTTTATATATATTTCTGTAGATTTTAAGGAGTTGGTCCTTAATGAAACAAGGATGGTCATTGATGATTAACTTCAAGAGAGAAAGGTAATTGGATTTAATTTTCTTCTATTTTAATTATAATTTAATTTTTTCTTTTTTTATGAATATTCTTTTTTTTTTTTAGGAAATCGAAGATGGGAGAGATTTGACAACAACAATTGCATTCAGTGTGAAATTCAGTTTGCAATTTACTGTTTTTAATTTTATATATGGAAAATGGAAATTGGAATGTTGTAGTTATATTTTCAAATATTTTGATTTGAACTTGATTTCTAGTAGCTTAGTAGTTAGTAGTTTGGTTTTTGGAAGTTGGAATATAGCTTTTGACTTATTTTGTGATAATATGGATGATTTAGGAGTAATGTTTTATTTAATTGCTAAGTAAGTTATATGCTGAAATTGTAGAACATAGTGATTATGGATGATTTGCATTGAATATAAATTGTAGTCATCATCGCTTTATTATTGTTTGTGTTTGGTTTGTAGAAATGGCTACTGTTGTTCTCTAAATTCTCTCCATTGTTTTTGTTGGCTGTTGGTATGTTATAATTTAAAACACATATTTATTTGGCTATTACAGCACATTTTTTTTTTTTTGCTTTTGGTTCTAAAGTTCAATACGATTTTAGGCCTATCTTAAGCTTTTAGGATCATAATCAGTTTTGATTAAAAAAAAGGATCATAATCAGTTTTGTTGACTTGGTAGTTTGGGTAGTAATGTTAAATTATCATGAAAGCTCTCCAATAATACTAATGGAGTGTATAGCCTGATAACGAATGGTCTCTCTTTAGAGTTGAAGTGTTGTCATGACTATTTCATCCCATTCTCACTCTGTTGTAAACTTTAAATGTTAGTTTTATAGGCCTTAAACATTACTTTGTTTTGTAATTGTTTTCTGCTCTGTACAATGCCTGAACTTTTCTATTTCCTTTTCTGTTCAGTCTAATTTTTTGTAATTGTAATTAGACATTATGAAATTGTTCAGTATAATTTTAAGTTTTGTTCTCCAGTAATACTAATGGAGCGTATAGCCTGATAAGGAATGGTCTCTCTTTAGAGTTGAAGTGTTTGTCATGACTATTTCATCCCATTCTCATTCTGTTTTGTAAACTCTAAATGTTAGTTTTATAGGCGTTAAACATTACTCTATTTTGTAATTGTTTTCTACTCTATAGAATGCTTGAACTTTTCTGTTCAGTATAATTTTTTGTAATTGTAATTAGACACTATGAAATTGTTTAGTATAATTTTAAGTTTTGTTCTCCAATAATACTAATGGAGTGTATAGCCTGAAAAGGAATGGTCTCTCTTTAGAGTTGAAGTGTTGTCATGACTATTTCATCCCATTCTCATTCTGTTTTGTAAACTCTAAATGTTAGTTTTATAGGCCTTAAAACATTACTCTATTTTGTAATTGTTTTCTACTCTATAGAATGCTTGAACTTTTTTGTTTCCTTTTCTGTTCAGTATAACTTTTTGTAATTGTAATTAGACACTATGAAATTGTTCAGTACTTTAGTATAATTTTAAGTTTTGTAATTGTAATTAAACAATTCCACAAGTTACTGCTTTGCAGAATCCTTTACTATTTCCTTCTTCTTGCTCCTTGCTTGACAATTGACATGTTGTTTCTTGCCCGAAGTAGTGAGAAATTGTAGCTAAGCTTGAATTGGATAGTGCAACCTACAATGTATATTTTTATTTGCAGTTTAGTTTATACAAATGGCATTGAAAAAAAAACGGATCAATTCGGATATTATTCGATCCGATCCGAACGTCAATGGATCAGATATATTCGGATAGTTGAAGAGTGCGGATCGGATTCGGGTAATAAAATTAAAACCCGCATAGGTTCGGATCAGATCAAAAAAACTGAAAAATCTGAACTGATCCGATCCGATATCACCCCTACTTGGAACCCTAGGTGGCTAAAACTATAGGACCATGCTTTAGCCATTTTCAATCCAATGTAACACTATATATCATTATAATGCCTCATAACATCCAACATATATTAATCTTGTAGCATTGAACACAACTTACTTCTTAGGTACCCTTGAAGGTCGAACACTCCACGAACTCCTAGGAATTGATTTTTTTCAAAACAAAGCCATAGAACATATTACTATTGTCCATTAATCAGCATATATAAGTGTGGAAGATTGAAACAAACTTTAGCCATGAAAATCTTGGATCCCAGAATTGAATTCTGATGAATCTTTCACACCACTTGATAAATTATGAAGTTTATCATTTCAAGGATAGAATATGCAACAATCTCTTTTCAAGAGTTACATTGAACTTACATATTTTCTACCTATAAAAATTACTAAAAAATGAAAAGGATCCTTTCTCTGTTGAAAACGGTGATATTATCATAAATATAACACCTAACATAAAAACTTAACATCTAAATCTATCTTAACAAAATGCTTGATTCTTATTAATTAAACCCACTTTGTTGACAATTACAAATCAAGATAAAATATAATTATAAATTTTTATTAGTAATTTGTAAATAATATTTCCTTTTTTATATCCATTCTCATGCTCGTCTTCATTAATTATTCTTACTTTGTTCCCCTTATTCATGATTTGTAGTTATCAAATAATTGTGGAGGAATTAGCATCGAACATATAAAATACAATTAAACTACAAAAATTAGGTATTTGAGGAAACTAAGTGGACAAAATTACTTTTGTTGTAATTTTTTCTCAATTTCTTATGTAGCTGTTTGATATATAGCAATGAAATCAAGTCGAATCAAGATAATTTAACACCAAATTCAAATTTGATTTAACTTAAAAACTTGAGATTTGAAGCTAAGCTTAAGTTCAATCAAGTTAAGTTTTTTAAGCTTGAACTTGACCGAAAATAATATTCAAGTCACTCGAACTTAATTCGTTAGGCTGAATTTATTATTTTTCAATAATATATTATAAAGTAAAATAATAAATTAATAATCAAATATTAAAATTTTATACTAAAAAATTTGATTAAACATTCAAGCCACTTAATTAAATATTAAGATATTCGAACTCGATTCGATTCATTTATTGAATAGCCCAACCTCAAGTGTTATTTCGGAAACAAATTAGTGCTTGTGCTAATAATGGTCTTACCTGTTTCAATTATATCTTCATAGTTAACGTGTGTGACCAATAATTAGCTTTCATCAGATTTTAAAGAGTATAATTTTGAACTTCATGATCAAGAGCCTTTCTTTACTCGACAAAAAGGGTTTCAGGAATACTTATGCTTATGATATTCTCTTCTGCTTCTTTTGGATTTTTTTTGGTCAAGTCTTCTTTAGTTTTTACATCAGCAACTATTACATTCTTTATTTCTGCATATAATTAGTAGTTTTTCTTTTCCCACAAGAAAGTTAGGCCAGGGAAATTTGAACTCGTGACAGAAAACGGGAAAATAGAATCCTTTCATAGTTAGTTTCCATTGATCAACAACTTCAAGCAGAATTCATCTATGAATTATTATGTCATACAATAAGCATGATTATGAATTAAACATTAAATTAAGTTAAAAATATATATTATTGCATCATCAAGATGATTGTGGCATGGACAAATTCACAAATCCAATCTCGATTTTATTAGCTTTTATTCTATGATATATACCCCATTTAATTATTATATTCAAGACAATTAAAGATGATAGGCTTGATAAGAATGGAATATTTCGCTGGTAAAATTTAAGTTTAATTTTCACTGCCCAAAATCTTTCTCACTCGAGTAATTATATCATGCATCATCTAAGATGATTGTGGCATGGACAAATTCACAAGCCCAATCTCGATTTTATTATCTTTTATTCTATGATATATATACCCCATTTAATTATTATATTCAAGACAATTAAAGATGATAGGGTTGATAAGAATGGAATATTTTGCTGGTAAAATTTATGTTTAATTTTCACTGCCAATAATCTTTATCACTGCCAATATGCCTAATGGTGAAATTGTGCAGCCTTACCTAATTTTTTTTTAAAATATAAAGAAAATTCTAACCAACATTAAACGTGTAAAAAAAATTGAATAGTTAGAAGAAAATAATAATATAACACTTAAAAATATGTAATTTAGAAAATTTTGCGCAAAGTATGAGTATAAGATGCAAAATAGCACGATGGGCTCCATCCATCTAAATTTATGGAATATATAAAGTTGGGGTAAGAAACTTTTGTCCTGATCCAAGGGAAGGCATAGTTTACAGCCGAAGGTCAATTCCAATACTTAGTGCGATCTGTAATTATTATGCATGGTGGGCCGTGTGTCGACAAAGAAAGAATTATAAGGGGAAACTTCCAAAGAAAGGCAATGGAGAAAAATATTTTTGGAAACGGAACTCTCGTTTCATTATTGGCATAACTAAAGAAATTAATGAAAAATTATTTTTTCAACAACAAAAAAAATTTAGGGGGGTCATCTTTTTAGTATAAAATGATTTAAATTTCTCCAAAACATAAAAATTATTTTAATCCCATGATATTAAAAATAAATACTTATATTTTATTTATTTATTCTCAAAATTTATATTTAAAAATTAAATTTAACATTTAATAACAAAAAAAAGATCATTTTTAATTAATTAATTCAAATTATTTTTTTCTTCTTTTTCATTTTTTATTGGTTTTTCTTTCTTTTCCTTCTTTTCTTGTTTTTGAACAAAAAAAAAAACTACAATTTTGATAAAATAATATTTTCTTAAACAATTCTTTTTTTCAAAAATTATTTTTTGGAAATAATCAAAAATTTTAAATCAATTAAAACTTATTATAAAAAATATTTTTAACTAGTTTTTTTTTACACTTAAATTTTATCTTTTCTTGCTTTTTTTTTGTTTGTAGGAAAGGAAAAAAACAGAGAGAGAGAGAGAGAAAGGAAAAAAATAATTGTTAATCATAAAATTATTTAAGGATAATTATTATATACACTATCGGTCAAGTTTTTTTACTCTACAAGCAGTGTTAGGATAGTAACACCTGTCCTATAAAATATTAAAAAATAAAAATAAATAAAATAGGACGTGTCATGATCCAATACATCGTCAGTAGAGTTTTTTTTTTATTTCACAAGTAATGTTAAGATTATAACACATCCTATAAATTATTAAAAAATAAAAATAAATAAAATAAGACATGTGTCATGATTCTAACCTCACATGTGGAGTAAACAAATTTCATCGGCAATGTATGGAATAATTATCCATTATTTGAACTTATATATCTTTTATTTTATAAAATTTGAATTATTAAATTTATTTATTTTTCATTATTTTCCTTCTAAGGGGCAAAAAAAAAAAAAAGAAGAGGAAGAAACAATAAGATAAAGAAAAATTTTTTTAAGACTTGTCTTTTTGAAAAATTAATGTAATTAAAACAAATCAAATTATTTCTTAGAAAAACTCATTTTTTTCAAAATAAATATATTTAAATTATGATAAAAGAATTTTGTTTTTTGAAAAATCAAGGCTTGGTCTAATAGTTATTACTCTTTAAAAGGAAATAGGTCCAAGGTTCGAATACCTTTACTCTGTTGTATCTCCTTATGAGCCTTAATAAAATTATTTTAATACAAAGAATTTTAAGAAAACGGAAAAAAAAGAAAAAAAGTAAAAGAATAAAAATATTTTTATAAAAATTAATTTTTTAGCAAAATACATTTTTTGAAAATGTAATTTAAATTTTTTAAATGATTTTTTATTAAAAACTCAACTAATAAATTTAACTATTAATTATAATATTATAAATAATATTTAAATTTTAATTATTTATTTTTATTTATAATGAAAATATTATAAACTTATATTATTTTACTTTAAAAAAGAGTACTACAAAAAACTTATTTTGCACAACTTTTAATTTTACACATAGTAAATACAACGAAAGACGTAAAAGAATCATCTTAATTTATTCTTAATCCTTGTATATACCAAATATAAAATAAGATGATATCATCTAATCTTATACTATACCAAATCTTATATTATCTCATCCTATTTTCATCCGATATATCAAATATGACCTTAAGTTATTGAAGCTTAATATGACATCTATATAGCTAAATTTGACTTTCAAAAATAATTTTTGACATCCACAAATTAGATTTAAGCAATTGGAACGAGATGAATTATCATCAACAATATGAATTTGTCGAATGTACAACAACCTTTACGTTTCATCTTTCTTCCTTTCATTTCCATTTTGACAATTGCACTCTTCTTTTTCAAAATCAATGTCAGTTATGTTTTAGGTACATTAAAATTTAAAATATGGGGAAATTATCCCCGTTTCAAGATAAGAAGCAAGGCTTACATCGAATTAACGTAACTTCTACCAATAAAAAAATAATGAAAAAGAAGAAAGGATGAACATTTTTTCCATCGAAAGAGATGATATTACTGTAAATATAACGCATAACATAAGAAATTAACATCTTAATCTATTAAAAAATGCTCGATTCTTCTTTTTTCCGATTAAACTAACCTTGATGGAATAGAAAGTTGAAGGGAAATATTTGTCCTGATCCAAGGCAAGGCAAGGCATAGTTTATTGTTAAATGACAATTCCAATACTTGGTGCGATATGTGATTATGATGCGTGATGGGCAGTGTGTGGACAAAGAAATAAATTATTAAGGGAAACTTTCAAAAAAAGGCAATGGAGAAAAATATTTTTACTGGACCCTGGAATAGATAAATATTTTGGAAACGAAACTCTCAATTTTCATAATTGGCATGATTAAAAATAAAGAAAAAATAATTGTTTTCAAGGCAAATTCTACTGTGAGTTCACAAAAATTGACCTTATTGTAAGGTTATTAAATTTTAACCTTTAGATTAGTCAAATATAATATAAATCGTTGGTTAAATTTGAAAAGTTAAAAAACTCTTTAACTTGGTAACCGACTAAATCAGTTATTAAAATTATTATTATTTACTAAATATTATTAAAATTATAGTAGTATAATACTAATATAACCTTGTTATAATTGCAGTAGTATGCTGCTTCTTATATAAACATTTTTACTATTTTAAATCCTAATTCCTAAACATAAACCCTAAATTCTAAATCATAAATCCCTTTATAACAATTATTTTCTGTTTCACCTTCAATTTAGTTTGTAGCTGTTTCAATATTTTATAAATCCTAAACCTTAAACCTAACCTCAATCAAATAGTTGTTCTTCTGTCACATCCCGTGACCCCATTTTTCACATTTTTTTATACATTTTATTCGATTGGACTATCTGTGATACTTTACTTTTCATATTCATTTAACTACTAAATATAAAATTCGTAATATCAATTACATCCCCTATCTTAATTCTTAAGAAAGTAGTACTAAAAGTAAGTCTCAATACAGAAAATAAATGATCGTACCTCATATTATAAATCAAGCTGTCGCAATGTCTCCAAATGCGCAGCTCGAAATCCTCAAATGTCAGATCTCACAGTCACCGAAAATCTGAAATGTTAAAGTTGGGGAGTAAGCAAACCACGGCTCAGTAAGAGAGTTATATGCAACACTTGATATTCAGCTACCTATATGTTGAAAATAATTTTTCACTTTCTTTAAATCTTCCTAGAGGCTCTAGGCTCACATGTAGGAAGGATACTACAATCGGCTAGGAATCCGGATGGAGTAAGGCACGTATTTTAGAATACCTGTCTTGTCCCGGAATCTAGAAGCAACTGTAGAGAGTAATCGTTTTCTTTTAATATTCAAATCCCGGTAAAACATTAAATATCCACGTGATAAAACACTTAAGTAAATAAATAAAGAATTAATGTTCCTTTCACAAATACTCATTTCCACACTTGTAAAACACCGTATAATATTTAGTTCAATACATAATATATCAAAAGCTCAGTAGCTGTAGATAATTTAGTACCAGCAAAAGTTCAGTGAAAAGTACAATCATCAGTACAGTATCATGGAGACTAGGCAACACCCTAAATATATCATGCTATAATATCATCCCAAATAGGGGAAACACATGAGATCTATGGCCATAGTCTATGGGGTCCATAGTGTGCACTGATCAGGTGTCCACTGGGACGCTGATAATAGGATCAATATCTATCAGCACTAACACGTGACACGTGAGCATGATATGGGGCCTGACAGTCTCAAAACAGTAAACACGTGATATAAACCCCATTTATGAAATCAATTTAACTGAAAATAAGTTTATTCAATCCATAAATATTCATAAGGAAAATATTTTCATCTTATGAATAACAATTTATAAAATATTCATACTGGGTAATCACTCCCGAAAATGTTCTGTATATTATAGAACAGTATAATTCACATTTTCCATATGGTGAAAACAGTTTATAAAATAATCACAGTATAAAATAAATTTCATGACTGTTTCTTTTTCACCGTAAAACATGTACGTACGCTTTTCCGTGCTTTCTATCCAAAACATGGTTTTCAAAGTTATCAAAATTCAAATCACTTATTTTTATGATTTATGGAAAAATAAAAATACTTATTTTCCAAATTCAATAATCCCGTCACCATGTTTTCTTCTATAAACACGTGTAGAGACCTTCTAGTCTCAAAATACTATTTTTCATCTTTAATTAACCTTTATGGGATTTTTATAAATAATTATTTTCATAATTAAAACCATAAAGGTTATTTAAGAAATCAAGTGAATATTTGGAGAAATATTATTAAAATATTCACTTTGATCCTTTTCATTTTTCACCTCGTTTCACGTGAAAATATCACCTATCGGGATAAATTTCGGTGATTTCCTTTCTCACCATTCTCAAAAACATGAATATTTTAGAATTAATTCTTGTGATGAAAAATATTCATGTTATGATTTTCGGTAATTTAGAATATTTTAGAATCATTTATTATATCAATAATATCACAAAAAATGTGATGAATATTTTAGAATTAATTATCAATATATTTTAGAATTAATTAATTATCAATATATTCATCGTTTCTTGTGATGAAAAATCATTTATTATGATTTTCGGTAATTTTTCCAATAATTTTCGACAGTATAACGGCTGCCGATTGGGTAGCCTCATGCACAGAAAATACAGTTTAAATCTCAACCGGTAAATCACCACAATTTTTCCAACCAATCATTATTACTAGCATTTATAAAAATTAAATGCATAATTTAAAACATGTGTGCCAAATATCCTTACAAGCTGCACATGTCTCTCTTACCTGTCTCAGGTCGGCGACTGCCTCTTGAAGGTAACACCTGTGTTCACCTCGCCCGATTCCATCAGCTCGGTTATTGAGGAAATTTTCTAGAAATTAAAATTCTAAAATTTAGAATTTTTCCATAATTATTTAAATAAATAAATTATTTAAATAATTTAACACTTTCCGAGATTTCTTATCGATTTCCGTAATTTTTCGTAATTTCTGAATTCTCGGAAATTTTCCAAATTCCCGGAATTCCTTTTCTTTTCCTCTTTCTTCTTTTTCCTCTTTTCTTTCTTTTTTCTCTTTTCTTTTCTTTTCTTTTTCTTTTTCTTTTTCTCTTTCTTTTTCTCCAGTCAGACTGGTTCAGACCAGTCAACCTTCCTCCACAGTCGGTTCTCCTCCGGCGGTCGGTTCTCTGGTGGTTCAACCTACCCTCAGCTGGCCGGCGTCAAGGTGAAGCTGCCGGTGACCTCCGTTCAGCCTGGATCGACTGCATGGCGGCGGATCTGCTCGGTTTTGCCTTGGTTTCTCTCTTCCTCCGTTCGGCCTTCCTCCGCCATCGTTGGCCTCACCAGTGGCTCCCTTCTTCTTCCCCTCACCTTCGCCGAGGTTGGGGTGGCTATGGTGGTGCCAAGACCGGCCGGCACCGCCATTTCCTCCTCTCTTCTCCTTTTCGATTTTTCACCGATTTTCCTTCGCTTCCGTTTCTATTTTCCTCGTTTTCCATCGCCAGTCGCCTCCTCTTCCAGCCTTTGTCTCGTCGGCGATGTCATTCCTCAGCCCCCTTCTCTTTCTCGCCGCCGACACCATCGGCTAGCATCGTGGGACGAAAATCGGGAAGCTTCCCGATCTCCCCTCTCCTATTTCCCTTTTTATTTTTATTTTCTAATTAAATTCTATAATTTTATATACATATATTATATTTATATAATATATATAATCATAATATAATAATATATATTATACATATGATAATATTAATTTATATATATATATATAGTATTGTAATATATGTATATATTATATATAAAGATATATATTATATATTTCAAAATATCTATCTAGTATATAGATATATATGTATATTTATATACTTAAAAATTAAATAACATTTATATATATATTTACATATATAAATGTTATAATACAATATATATTGTATTTACAATATATATTTTCAAACTTTAATGTAAATAAATATTTACATTTCTCAAATATGTATATACTTATATATACATACAATGTTATATTTAATACATATGTACTATTTAAATTTATACAATAGTGTATATATATATCTATATTTACCTCTGTATATTAATATATACTATATAGTATTTCAATACATATGTATTCATATAAAAGTACATTTATATAATTTATAATTATGTAAATATATTTCTCTTTCATTTCTCCTTTTCTTATTTAATTTGGATTTCCATTTATCCAAATTAAATTCCCTTCTCTTCATTATTTTTCTGAATTTCAACCTTATTTTCCCATTTATATTTGTTTCACTAAATTCTAATATGATTAATTTCCAATAAATAGAAAATTTACGGTTATCACATCTTTTTTATTTTCCACTTATATTTTTAACAATGGTAAGTTTTTGGAAGAGAATTGCATAAACAATGAAAATTGTGATGAAAAGTGTGAAGAACCAATGATTTACAAACAGCGTCTTCCAAATATCACATAATTCAAGTGTATCACTGTGTATGAAATATCACATACCTTTCATCTGCCATAATCAAGAAATTTGATATAGATGTAAGACAGTACGGATGAAAAGCATTGTTTATTATATATAGATGTAAAAAGGAAGATTGTTTATAAGGCTAGTTGACAGAGATTATGATTAATTTGCTGAGAAATCAACTATTATCAGAGGAGGCAAAAAAGCTAGGGTTTGTAAATAATCGTTAAATATATAAACCAGACAAACCCCAAAAGTTGAAAGTTATTAGCAACCGACTGCTATATGTAGCCGTCAATTGCCGATAAAATCGATATATAATAACAAACTGATTGAAGAGTTTCTTTTGTAATGGGAGTCGACTTCCCGTGAAAGGAAGTCGACTGCTCATATGCATTGTGGAAACGGAAGGCTTCTAGCAATGTAGCAATCGCCTGCTAAATTGCCAGAAGCATTCTGTTACATTGCCAAAAGCCTTCTATTTCCAAAATGCATATGGGCAACTGACTGATTTTATCAGGTAGTCAAATTCCCAAATTTTTTAAGCATGCTGTCCTTAATTTATTCATGGGAAGTCGACTTTTACTATTAAGAATTCAACTCTTATGCATTTTAAATGTAATTTCACATCACTAGCGTAAATTGGATTAGATTTATCGTAAAACTAAATAGATTAAATGTAAATTTGATAAGTAAATTTAATAAGGATAATCGTAAAAATGATGAGATTCATCATAAATTTGAGTAGATTGTTCATAAATTTAGTAATGATAATTGTAAAAATAATGATATTCATTGTAAATTTGAGTAGATTGTTTGTAAATCTAATCAGGATAATCGTAAAAATGATGAGATTTATCCTAAATTTGAGTAGATTGTTCATAAATATAATAAGGATAATCATAAAAATGATGAGATTCATCGTAAATTTATTTAGATTGTTCGTAAATTTAATAAGGATAATCGTAAAAATTTTGATATTCATCATAAATTTAATTGGATTTATCTTAAAAATGATTAAATTTATCGTAGTAGTAGTAGTAGTAATAATAATAATAATAATAATAATAATAATAATAATAATAATAATAATAAATTCAACAAAAAAATTTATTAATAATATAATAATAAAAAATCATAACAATGTTAATAAATAAAAAAATATAATAACAAAATAATTAAAAATTTATTCATATGGGGAGTCGACTTCCCAAGAAAGGAAGTCAACTTCCCATGTGCATTCTGGAAACAAAATGCTTATGGCAATGTAGTAGTCGACTGCTACATTGCCAAAAGCATTATGATTCCAGAATTCGACTTTTATTATTGAGAATTCAACTTCCAATGTATTTTAAATATACTTTTCACATCACTAGCATATATTAGATTAGATTTATCTTTAAACTAAATAGATTAAACGTAAATTTGATAAGGATCATTGTAAATTAATAGAAGATGTTCTTAAATGATGAGATTCATCGTATATTTGAGTAGATTGTTTGTAAATTTAATAAGGGTAATTATAAAAATTTTGAGACTCATCGCAAATTTAGTTGGATTTATGGTAAAAATGATAATAATAATAATAATAATAATAATAATAATAATAATAATAATAATAATAATAATAATAATAATAATAGTAATAGTAATAATAATAGTAATAATAATAATAATAATAATAATAATAATAATAATAAAAAATTCAACCAAAAAAATAAGAAATATTTATTAATAATAATATAAGAATAAAAAATCATAACAATATTAATAAATAAAAAAATATATGATAACAAAGTAATTAAAAATTTATTCATATGGGGAGTCGACTTCTCAAGAAAGGAAGTCGACTTCCCACGTGTATTCTGAAAACAGAATGGTTTTGGTAATGTAGCGATCAACTGCATTGTAATTGCAATCGACTGCTACATTGCCAAGAGCATTTTGTTTCCAAAATGCACATGGGAAGTTGACTTACTTTCTCAAGAAATCAACTCCCCAAGAAAATTTGGCCTTTATACGGGATATTTTGGGAAAAAAATCCCTAAACTAAACCTTCTTTCTCTTAAACACTCCTTTTTCTCATATATCTCTCTAATTCAATCTTGCAAATAAACATAATCTCATCAACCTAATCTTATTTTAAATCAAAATTCCTCCAATTTACACCAAAATCCCTAAAAATTTCAAAACCTAAAAATGAATAAAAGAAAAATATTGACGAATGCATCTTAAACAAGTAAATAGAAGCAAAATGCTAGTAAAAGCAAGTCAAATGTACGATCCAAGTGACAAAGAATAAGTGAGTCCGAGGATGCCCTTGAACAATTAGATTTTTGTAAGAGTATTCAACAAGAGAGGTATGAACTTTTTAAGGATTCTAAATTTTGTGTTGGGCGTTCAATTGATTGGAGTGAGTTTGATTGTACAAATTTTGGTAGAAAAATTAAGAACTATCTAAAAAAGGTAAGTTGGTATGAATTAGCAAATCTTAGGGATAAGTACTTGTAACATCCTAAATCCATAGTATAACATAATATTAACTTATAAATCACACTTACTTACCGGTTGGGCTGTCTCTTTACCTTGTCATTAATTACCTAAACCGAATTGTAAAGAGAAGCAAAGTGGCGTGAAGTCCACTTATAGCCTCTTTTATTGACTTTTCTTCATTTGTCCAACAGCATTTATTCCCTTTTTCACTTTCCATTTCAGTTCCAGCCTTAAATCTTCATATTTATTCATGCTTTATTTAATGCTTTCACACCATCAATACTATCTTCAACCTTTTTATGAAGATTAAATCTCATCTTTTTCTTGTTGCACTTAGATGTTTGTCTTTCTTTCCTTTATACACGATACTATAAATCATCATTCTAATAATTAAAATGAAAAGTGGAAATTCACATTCAATGTTTTTTTAATTTGACTAAAAGAATTTATTTCCACTATCAATCATGTACAAATATGGTGTATAGTGTAATAAAATCGGGTCTCACATTTCTCCCCACCTTAAGAAATTTGGTCCTCCAAATTTCACTTGGACCTATCACTGAAAGAGCTATGGATACCTCTCACGCATAAGGCTCTCTAACTCCCAAGTAGCCTCCTCCTCGTTATGATACTGCCAAAGCACTTTAGCCAAAGGAATCATCTTAGATCGCAATACCTTATCCTTCTTATCTAGGATCCATACCGGTTTCTCAACGTAACTCATGTCCTCTCTGATCTCCAGTGGCTCATGTCGAATCACGTGAAAAGGATCTGGATGGTACTTTCTCAACATCGAGACATGGAATACGTTATGCACTCCTGACAACTTTGGTGGTAGTGCTAACTGATTTGCCACATCTCCCACGCGATCTAAGATCTCATAAAGCCCAATGTATCGGGGGCTCAACTTTTCTCTTTTCCCGAATCTCATTATACCTTTGGATGGTGAGACCTTTAAGAATACATAATCACCCGCTACAAACTCTAATGGTCAGCGTCTGGTATCTGCATAACTTTTCTGCCGACTTTGAGCCATTCTGAGCCTTTCACAAATCATCTGTACATCACGAGAAGTCTGCTCGACCAAATCGGGAGCTAACAGTTTACGGTCCCCCACTTCTTCCCATGCTATCGGGGATTTGCATCGTCTGCCATACAAGGCCTCATAAGGTGCCATGCCAATACTCGTATGAAAGCTATTATTATAAGCAAATTCTTCCAGGGGTAAGTGATCGTCCCATGAGCCCCTAAAATCTAGTGCACACGCTCTCAACATATCCTCGAGCGTCTGTATCGTACACTCGGACTGTCCATCAGTCTGTGGATGAAAAGCGGTGCTAAAATTCAGCTGGGATCCCATAGCCTCCTGAAATCTCTCCCAGAAATGAGAGGTCAAGCGGGAGTCCCTATCAGAGGTGATACTCACTAGAACACCATGTAACCTCACTATCTCCCTGACATACAAATCGGCTAAGGCACTAACTGAATCTGTAGATCTCATGGCCAAGAAATGAGCAGACTTAGTCAATCTATCTACTATCACCCAAATAGCATCATACCCCTTCCGGGTCCGTGGTAATCCCATAATAAAATCCATAGTAACATGCTCCCATTTCCACATAGGAATCGATAATGGTCAAAGCATACCTGCCGGCTTCTGATGTTCAATCTTAATCTGTTGGCATGTTAGACATCTAGCAACAAAATCAACAATGTCCTTTTTCATCTTAGGCCACCAATACACTCTCTGGAGATTCTGGTACATCTTAGTACTACTCGGATGTAACGTGTATCTAGAGGTATGGGCCTCTGATAAAATCAAATCTCTAATCTGCTGATAACCGGAAACACATATCCGACCTCTAAACCTCAGTATCCCATCGGTGCCAATCTCAAAATCTGACATAACTCCCATCTGAATTTGACTGGCTATCCCGACGCAATAATCATCACCCCTCTGAGCTTCTCTAATCCGATCCATCAAATTCGGCTCTATATGAAAACTATCCGTAAATCCATACCGGTCAGAGGATATAACTGTCAAGCTGAGGCTAGAGAACTGCTCTATCAAATCGTGCTACCTGATCATCATATAAGATACCATGCCAACATGCTTACGGCTCAATGCATCTACTACTACATTAGCTTTACCTGGGTGATACAAAATCTCACAATCATAGTCCTTTAACAGTTTCATCCACCGTCGTTGCCTCAAGTTCAATTCTCACTGTGAGAATATATTCTTCAGACTCTTACGGTTTGTATATATCCGAAATTTCTTCCCGTATAAGTAATGCCGCTATATCTTCAGTGCAAACACTACTGCGGCTAGCTCCAAATCATGTGTCAGGTAATTCCTCTCATGATCCTTCAACTGTCGAGAACCATAGGCTATAACCTGACCATGCTGCATGAGCACATACCCTAAACCTTGAGCGGATGCATCGGTATACACCATAAATCCACTTGATCCGCTAGGAAGTGCCAATACGGGGGCACTAGTCAATCTCTTCTTAAGCTCAAGAAAACTGCGCTCACACTCGTCATTCCACTCAAACTTCACATCCTTACGTGTAAGTCGTGTCAATGGAGCAGCAAGTCTAGAAAATCCCTCCACAAACCTGCGATAATATCCGGCAAGACCCAAGAAACTACGTATTTCAGTAACCGTGTTAGGCCTTTCCCACTGAACAATGCCCTCTACCTTGGACGGATCAACTGACACCCCGTCCTTCGACACTATGTGTCCCAAAAAGATTATATGGTCAAGCCAGAAATCACACTTACTGAATTTTGCATACAAACTCCGCTCTCTGAGGGTCTGTAATACTATACACAAATGCTGCTCATGCTCTTCTGGAGTCCTAGAATAAATTAGGATGTCATCTATAAATACTATGACAAACTTATTCAAAAAGGGATGAAACACCTCATTCATCAAACTCATAAAAGCTGCAGGGGCATTTGTCAACCCAAAAGGCATCGCTATGAACTCATAGTGACCATAGTGAGTTCGAAATGCTGTCTTATGTACATTCGACTCCTTAATTTTCAACTGGTGATAGCCTGATCAAAGATCTATCTTGGAAAATACCTGTGCACCCTTGAGCTAATCAAATAGGTCATCAATCCTAGGTAGTGGATACTTATTCTTAATGGTAGCCCGATTCAACATCCGATAATCTATACACAACCTGAGACTACCATTCTTCTTTTGAACAAATAATACTGGAGCTCCCCACGATGACACACTAGGACGTATAAATCCCTTACCTAATAACTCCTGGAGCTGCTTCTTGAGCTCGTCTAACTCTGTCAGTGCCATTCAATATGGAGGTCTAGAAATCGGCTCTGTACCAGGTACCAACTCGATCATAAACTCCGTCTCTCGATCCGGTGGTAACCCTGATAAATCCTCTGGAAAAACACCCTAGAAGTCCTTGACCACAGGAATCTCTTGGATTTCTGGATGTTTCCTCTCTATATCCTTCACACTAACAATATATCCTTCATAAACATTCATACACAACCACAATTTCAGTACACAAGTCATCTCACAAACATATATTCACATACTATTTTATTAATTTACAATAACTTTACAATATACTTTTCGGGATGAGAGAAGGTAATAAACTTAGTATTACAATCCAAACTAACATGGTTCGCAGCTAACCAATCCATACCCAAAATGATGTCAAAATCATATATATTCAACAAAATTAGGTTAGTTGTCATAACCTTTCTCTCCTATAGTTAATTTACAATTCCTATATACAATCTCTGTCCTCTGAAAATCTTTAAAAAGGGTATTCACTTGCAATGTATACCTTAATAACTCTGGCTTTACTGGGGTCCTGTTAGCACATGTAGGCGATAAGAACGAATGGGTAGAACCTGGATCAAATAAGGCAACTACGGGGATATCAAAGAGATAAACCTTACCTTTAATCACATCAATAAAGGCGTCGACAGTCTCCTGATCCATCGCATACACCCGTCCCTGAGTCACAACCTTCTTACCCTTCTCTACAGCTGTCGCCCGCCTAGGCTGTGAGGGTGTCGCTTTCTCTGGCTAACTCGGAGCTGCCGGTGTCGCTCCTTGAGGTAATGCAGGAGGAATAGTAGAAGCAGCTGACTCTCTGAGCATCGGGCAATTCCTGATAAAGTGCCCCATCTGTCCACAATTAAAACATGCCTTGGACATCAAAGGACAAAGGCGTGACCCATGTGACCTTCCACAATGTCTACATAAAGGTGCAACACTTCTTTGAGTAGTGGTGGGGCCACTAGCAGGAGTAGAGACTATTGGTCTATTAAATCTGCCCTCTGAAATCTGTATGCCCATAGGTCTAGTCCTCTTAGGCTACTCTTTACCTGATTTGTCCTCCATAAACCTCTTAGCCTTTCCCTTTGCTTTTCCTTTACTTTTACTACTGAAATCGAGCTGGAACTGCTCATAATCCCTCTCACATAGCTGAGCCTGTCGAACTATCTTGTCATAAGTCTGTATATCAAATGGGGCTAGCTTCATTCTGATAGATGGCCTCAAACCAGCCCTAAACCTCGTAATCTTATATCTGGTATTCGCACTAGTCTGTGGATCAAAACGACTCAATGTAGTAAATTTGGCCTCATACTCGTACATTGACGTGCTGCTCTGAACTAAATCCATGAATTCTTGCTGTAATTTTTCCTGAGCAGTGTCAGGAATATACTGCCTCCGAAAAGCATCCACAAAAATATCCCAGGACAGATCCGATGGTAAGCAAATAATACAGTCTGAGTGGCCTTCCACCAATGTCTCGCATCATTTGCAAACTGGAATACTGCTAGGCCTACCTTCTCTGTCTCTGAACATCTCATAATCTTAAGTAATCTCTCGACCTCAATAACCCATTGTTCTGCTGCCAATGGATCCCTTGATCCCTTAAATTTCGGCGGATCTAACTTTCTAAATGATTTCACCAGTGCCACATCACAATAAGACTCCGCAACTCGAGGTGGCTTAATCAATGGCTGTGGTGGAGCTACATGTGGCTGAGGTGCCGGTGGTGGAATAGGCTAAGGCTCGGGTACAACTGGTGCTGGCTGTGGTGGTGCTGGCGCCTCTACTGGAGCTGTAGGAGCTGCGACTCTCTCCCTCTCCACCCTATCCACGGCTCTATCCGCCTGATACATAGCCATGAAATCGGTTTCTAACCTCTCTACTCGGCTCACACGAGTATCAATGCCCTCTGGCTGTATAGGACTTACACGTCTTGGGGTAGGTTTCGGTGTCTGCGGCTCCGGAATCTATGCTGCCCTACCTCGACCTATATCTCTAACTGAGCGTGTCACCCTCCTTCTTCCACTCATATCTGTACCACAGAGATCATTTTTCACTTATCATTAGTATATCAATTATATATTCAGATCATATAGTACTACAGAGAATGTTTACTATTTACTTTTCGTTTTAAGCATCACTAGACATCCGACCAACCCTGCTCTGATACCATTAAATCTGTAACATTCCAAAATCCACAGTATAACATAATATTAACTTATAAATCACACTTACTTACCGATTGGGCTGTCTGTGATACTTAACAACTCCTAACACTTTAATAAGAATTAGTACTTTTATTCCTCGTACTAATATAGAAATATGAATTGTTACATTATTTCCTTAAGATGTATATACATTCCTTCCCGTTTACAGTAGTACTATACAATTTTACTGAATATATAAAAGAAAATATTGTACCTTCGATATCGAATATCTGCTGACTCTAGCAGTCGATAACCTTTGGAAGGTAATTCTTTTAATCCAGAATCAACAATATGTGGAGTGAAAAATAAGGGGTGAGCGACAACATGCTCAGTAAGGAAAATGTATGCTGCTTTATAAAACCAAAACTATATCCCCCCAAACCGTTTATTTTTCTCAACAATAAACCCAGTAGGAAAATCAATGGATATAGTAATCATTCTTTGATATTCAAATTATTGGCTAAGAGTTTATAATATAATGTAGTAACCAGTAAATAGTATTCAATAAATCCTCTCAATAAACAGAAATCAATAAGTTGAGACTAGGCATCACCCTTCAACCAAATCATGCTATCATCGTTCCACCCCCCTCAGGAACGTAGCAATCATCCCCACAGGGATACAATAGATCTATGGCCATAATCTATAGGTGGTCCTCGGGTCCATTTTCCAAGTGACTTCGAGACCTCTGATGACTTGGCGGGTCCATCAGACTCGTAAATAGTAATGCATGAAACTCGGGGCCTAAAGTCTCAAAATCAATTTATATCACACAAAGAACCTTTAAGGAATTATTTCACCTAGTATAATCATTTTCTCAAAATGATTTGTTTTTCAAAAAGGTATTATGTTTTCTGTTTACAAAAGAAATAAAAACAGCCAGGTTTTTTCTCCAATTTTTTATGTGAGAAAAACCATTTAAAACCTGCTCGCCCATGGTCAGCTCACCCATTACGGCTCGCCCATGGTTAGCTCGCCTATTACGGTGAACTAGTATTCACCCGCCAACATTAGCATTTGAGCTTGACTAGTGCTCGCCTGCAAATCGCCCGAAATCTCACCATTTAAAAACAATTTAAGCTGGCTTGCCCCATTATCAGCTCACCCATTACAGTTCGCCCATCACACTGGATTGAGCTCGTCTGCCTTCATTCATCCACAGTGGTGAACCAACATCGCCCATCGTGGCTCTCACACCAAGCTGATTGGGGGTCGCCCACACAACTTTCTCAAAACAACAAGGACTCGTCCACTATTGGCTCGCCCAGAATTTTATAAAAGGGGTTGCCTATCTTTGGCTCGCCCGGATTTTTATTAAAACATGGGTTCGCCCGCCCAAAACATCATAAAGGGGTCGCCTATCGTTAGCTCGCCCGCCCTTTACCAGTTCACCCAAATCAAAACGTTTTATCAAATGCATGTCATAAACCAAAACGATTTCTCAATATTTTCATAATATTTTACTCCACAGGACATGCATTTTACTTCACATACTACTCCCTTACCTGGTCTTACGTGTCCTTGCTTCCCGATCACCTTCCCGATCGCTTTTACCAAGTCCTTAATTCCCGGCTGCAAAATAATTTATTAAAACCATTAATATTTTCTTTTCGAATATTTCCTAAAACTATTACTATTTTCCTTTAAAATATTTGCGACACTTAGGCGAGATTTGAGACCAATCTACAGCTCGCCATTCGCCCAACAGAGCTCGCCAGTCATTAATGGGCTTACACGTGGAAGCTCACCCAACCTTACTCGCCATTCAAGTATTGGCTTATTCATGGGAGTTCGCCCAACATTCGACTCGTCATGCCTATGCATGTGAGTTCACCATACAAGGCTCTTTATTCAAAGGTGGGTTCACCAATGAATTAAACTAGCGTTGGGCGACCTCGACCACTTGGACAAGTACTTTCAACTTGGCGAGTCCTTTATTTCCTACTCACCTCATTGGCGATCACTAACATTCCACATGGGTGATCACAATAGTTGCCATTCTCGCCTTTTTGGCGATCATCAATTCCATACATTTGGGGCGATTATAGCCCTCGTCCATTCAGGCGATCAGTCTGATTATCCAAAATATTGGTGAACATGTATATTGCCGATTCATGCATACCATTGAACTCACCTCATCCTTTGGGCGAGTACCCCAAATTTCCTTGCTCGCATATTTGGCAAGCAGTTGGATAATCCCGTTCGCCCATCGTGTTTCTTATATATTCTAACAAGATTTAGCTAAAACAAGGCTATATCTATGTTTATTACGTTGTAAAACATAGACATCTACCATTGAATATCAAGAGAACCATAGAAATATGGAACTCACCTTAACTGAGTTGCACTTTCAGAAACAGAGTGCTTTCTGCCTCACTTAGCTTTACTTTGTTTATTCCTTAGCTCTTCAATGATGGAGAAAAGGTTTAGCTAACTAAGGGATGAAGTTTCACGGCTCATGTATGAGAGGAATGGAAGAATGGAAGAAACGAGATGTGAGTTTGCAGTAACACAGAATAGGCGAGAAGGTTTTCAAAGAAGATGCAGTTTACCAAGTGGGTTTTTTCCTCATGTATTCCTTCTTATATAGCCATGCAAATCCAATAAGAACCTACCGCCTATTTCTTATCCCTTTTTCTTTCATCATTTCATGTCTTTCATGCATTAAAAACCAAAGAAAATGGTGACAAAAGGAACGGTGGTGAAGCTTCCTGCTGTAGTCCTTTTTTTGGACTAAATTTTCTCTTCTCTTCTCCTTCCTCACCACGCCATTTCCAGCCACTATCATTGACTTTTTATCTCATCCATTCCTTGTCATTAATTACCTAAACCGAATTGTAAAGAGAAGCAAAGTGGCATGAAGTCCACTTATAGCCTCTTTTATTGACTTTTCATTTGTCCAACAGCATTTATTCCCTTTTTTACCTTCCATTTCGGTTCCAACCTTAAATCTTCATATTTATTCATGCTTTATTTAATGCTTTCATACCATCAATACTGTCTTCAACCTTTTTATCAAGATTAAATCTCATCTATGTCTTGTTACACTTAGATGTTTGTCTTTCTTTCCTTTATACACCATACTATACATCATCATTCTAATAATTAAAATGAAAAGTGAAAATTCACATTCAATGTTTCTTTAATTTCACTAAAAGAATTTATTTCCACTATCAATCATGTACAAATATGGTGTATAGTGTAATAAAATCGGGTCTCACAGTACTGCCCAACCTTACTATACTCAGGTATTGCTTTGAAACAGAAGGAAACATCATTAAACTGTCTCCAATGGAAGGATGGGAGTATATTTATGTTTGTTAACAGCAAGGAACCTAAAATTTCACCACATTATTTAGCTTATCTCTTAGGTTGTGATAACTTACAAGCTCCATTCAGTGCCAAATTCTTTTGATGTCAATACGACATGGAGAAAATATACTGGGAAAATTGATATTCATGATAAGCATGCTAAAGCATCATCAATCTCAAACTTGACATATAGGTTTTTACATCATTTCATTGTTACATCTGTACAATGTCATAATGGGGCATTTAACAATATAACTAGAGAGGATTTATGGATGCTTGACTATGTTGTTAGTGGTGTTACTATCAATTTGCCTCAGTATATTATATATTGACCAAATGAAAGTTACTCTTAAAACCAAGATTGAAACAAATAAGAAAAACTCTTCATTACTTAGAAAAATACCCATTCCCTATGTGAACCTACATGTATTAGACAAACCAATGATTTTTGGAACCCGAAGTATGATTTATTATCAATTGGTGTCTAATATAAATTGAGTTCCATAGCAAAGATGGGTTTCAAAGAAGTAAATGGTTCTTGGGCGAAAAAGGCTCAATCCATTAAGGAAGATAACCAAGATGAAGATGATGCCATTCATCCCTCTCAAGCTATAACGCCCTCGAAAGCTAGGATTTTTTAGCTTAATTTTTCCTTTATTTACTATGTTTGTCACTCACTCAGTGTAGTTAACACCTAACAAGTAGATTTCTACTCGTTTAATTGTTTAAGACTAGTTGTCTAAGGTCCCATTAAAGTCCCTTCATAATACTTGCCAAAAAAACGAAACTAAAAATTTTGCCCCTACTTTGGGCTATTTTCCATCCCCATATGTAATACATCATCATTTCAACCTATAGCAATTCCAATCTCAATATAGTATCTAAAACATTTCATATCCATCAATTTAATATATCGAGGGTAGGAAATTCTAGAGTAAGGTCTCAAAATATCTATTTTACTGTAAGGCCATGATATCTTATGAGATATTGAATATCTCATAAGAAATTGAATAAAATTTAAAAGTTAAATAAATATATTAATAATGGCTTAACATGTTAACAAGTAAACTTAAATTTAATTAGAAAGATTTAAATTACATTTCTATCCTTTTAAAAGATAAGAAAATATTTTAATTACATCTTTAACTATTAAAAAAATTAAATTACAATATTATCCATTAATATCTTTAAGAAAAATATTAAACAATATAATGTAATTGCCTAGAAACGTTGGGGAAGTGGACTGCCCATGTATGGAAGTCAACTTCCCCAGTTATTTAACTCGACAGATTGATTCTGTCATATAGGCAATCGATCTCTTAAATATGATAGTCGACTACCATATTCAATATAAGATATATTTTACGATTAATTATCATTTATTTAAACTCTTTATAGCATTTTTATAATTATTTACATAAAAATTATGCTGAATTACATTAATTTTACTGTTAATTATTATAAATTTTATTCATATAATAAATTTAATATGTCTCATATATTTTATGATAAATGTAATCAATGTAATAAATTTTATGATCAATGTATTATGATGAATCTAATATATTTTACGATGAATAAATAAAATTTTACAATAAATCTAATAAATTTTAGGTGAATCACATGAACTTATGATAAATCTAATAAATTTTATGATGAATTTCATTTAATTTACGATGAATTTCATTGAATTTACGATGAATCTCGTATAATTTACAATGAATCTAATAAATTTTACAATGAATCTCATTGAATTTACAATTAATATCATAAATTTTTTGATGATTCGAATGGTTTAAAGTTAATTCTATTAACTTTACACTTATTATCATATTCTACACTAAGTATAATAATTTCATGATTAGTAATCATAATTTTACAATTATTATTATCAACTGTGCACTAATTGTATTAATTAAACGCTTAATTATCATTGTTTTGATGCGTACTCTAGTGTTTGATGTTTAATGATAATAATTTGATGTGTTAATATAAAAATAACCTTTGGCATAATAATTTTACAAAATAAGATAAATAATTTGACTACAAAATAAGATAAATAATTTGATTATTTAAGACAACATTCACTCATTATGGAACTTAGAGATTAAGTCCGAGGTAACTGGCTAAGAAGTCGAGTCGAGTTCAATTATATCAGCACCGACTCAAGAAGATCGCAAACCCAATCAAGTTTCACTAAGCTATTTTTAAAGATTAATATCATTATTGCAATTATTATTCTATTTGTTTTGATGGTGATGATGATGATGATAATTATTATTATTATTATTATTTTATTATTATTATTATTATTATTATTATTATTATTATTATTATTAGCATATTTATGCTGATTCTCATTAAATTCATAGTTAAGCATTATATTTATATGTATATTACATTGTTTTTACACTGATTATAATAATTTTTATGATTAATTGCTAATTTTTTATGATTATTCTTGTATTTGTACACTTATTTTTATTAATTTTACACTAATTTTCATCATTTTAACATTTTATTATCAGAATAATCATAGGGGAAGTCGACTTCCCGAAATTATAAGTCAACTGCCATTGTTAATAAATTTGACAAAAGCTTTCTGTGTAAAGGCAATCGATTGGTACTTTAACCAGTCGATTGCCATTACATAGAAAGCTTCTGTGAAATTTATTAACTAGGGTAGTCGACTTCCAAAATAAACAGTTGATTGCTTTTTACACAAAAAGTTTCTAAGTAATCTATAACAATAGCAATCGACTACCATTATTAAGTAATCGACTACTTTTTCCACAAAAAGCTTCTGTGTAATTTATAACAATGCAAGTCAACTGCTATTAGTGAGCAGTCGACTGCCTATTGTAAACCTATTACTATAAAAGCGTCTTTTTCATTTTCCAACCAACTTTTCACCTTCTCTAGCTGTTCATTGTGTTTCTTTTTCTAAGATTCCTTAATCCTCTCAACCCAAGTTAATTTCTAGCCAATTTAACCTTCAAGACTCAAAACGCAACTAATTTTGTAGTGATTAAATAACTTTCCTCATTCAAAATCATAAAAAACACATCAAATTTCAGATTTATCAAAAAATTCATCAAAATGAGAAAAGGTGATAAAAGGAAAGGGAAAGGGAAAGTTCAAGCTACTTCTCCAACTTAAAAGAGACAAAGACAAGGGCAAGCTTCGAGCTAGATATCTCAAGGTCAAATGTTTAGAAATACTATTTATTATGAATGTTATGACAAACTAGGAGATAGAAGTTGTATATGTGGTAGAACAGTTAAGTCATCTGAATTTTGTGGTAATTCATTGAGGTAGTTAAAGAATGGTTAAAATCAATTGAATGGTTAAGGATAACCAATATCATTGAAAAAGGTTTAGCCTATCTTTAGTTAGAGAAATTTACAGTGGTATTGCATTGAATAAAAAAGGATTAGGCTCAAGAAATGATATGAACCATGATTGTTTATACACTTTATTTGAATGGGGAAGAGGTTGTTTTGACTATGGATAAATTAAGAGAATTATTAGGAATTCTTTCTGAGGATGTATATGTAATGTTTGATGATTTTGATGGAAATATTGCTTGGCGAAAATATAGTGGTAAAGATAAACATCATATTAAGGAAATATTTGCTGCTAGATTTTCATCTATTGCTTATAGATTTTTGCATCATTTTATTACCACTTCAATAGAGTGCAAAACTAGTAGTTTAGCATTTGTTACAATTGAGGAATTGTGGCTAATGGAGTGTGTGACCACTAGAACAACAATCAATCTAGCATGTTATTTGATGCAAAGTATGCAGAATGTACTAGTTTCCTATTCCAGTAATTTACCTTATGCCAATATAATTGCACTCATAGCTCAGTCTAAAAACCTTCTGAGTGAAAGGTATATTCGGGATCTTACTGTCAAAGCCACCAAGTATACTAAGAAATAACTTGGCCTTATGCATTAGAAATTGGAAAATGATGAATGGATTAGAAAGTCATTTGAAGCAACGGACATTCCAGCGTAGCAAGAAACATCGTCAACTCCTTCTCAACCTTCTCTCGAGATGATTTGTCAAATGATTCATGGAATTGAGACTAGATTTGGACAAAGAATAGATACCTTAAAATCAAATATGAATGAAAGATTCAACTTGGTGGAACTTCTTCAACTAAGATTGGTGGCAGTGGAAGGTTTAAGAGCACAACTAGAAAATCCAATAGTTCACAACATTATTTACCTCTTTTGGATTCTCTTTGAATAAACATTTGAACTTGACAGTGGAAGGTGAGCGTTTACACTTAATTTTGTATTTTTATTATTTTTTTCTATTTATGCTTGTTGATGATTTTTCAATTTGACTACCAATCACAGGTAATGGAGGCAAAAAGGAGCTACAAAGTGATTATTCAAAGAACTTTATTTGGGCTTCATATTATTATGAATGTTAGGATTTGTCCTAGTTTTAGTTTAAGTTGAATAATTGCACTATTTTTTATTTCAATTTCTTATGTTATGTATTGAGGATTCATTTACTCATTTGAAGACATTTCGAACCTTTGGCATTTAATTTATGTGTGCTTACAAAAGTTTGATATTTAATTTTACATGTATTTGATTTATATGTGCGTTGGAAAGTTTGAGAATGATGATGCAGTCAACTACGCTTAGTAGTAGTCGACTGACATGTGAAATAATTTTGAATTTATGAGGGAAGTAGAAGAAAATTTAAAATTTTGTGCTCAAAATGCGATCAAGCTTTAGCAGTTGAATGCAATTCAATTTCAGGATACAAGTAGTTGACTGTTGCTCAAGGCAGTCGACTGCTATTTACCTAGACAATATGTAACTTTTTCTGGGTTTAAAGTAGTCGATTGCCTTAAATAATAGTCGACTGCCCTGTGCCACTGGAGCAATACCACTTAAACAATAACAACAACAACAACAACAACAACAACAACAATAATTAAATATATCACTCGTATCCTGTTACCTCAATATTGTCACTAGAATAAGAAAATTTATAATTATAATAGTTAACTCAAAGATAAAAGTGCCATTTTCATGTTCAAATACAATAAAAAGGTTCAAGAGGTCATACAAATTAAAAAATGTTAAACATCAATCATCTCTCTCAGACTCTAAGCTTACACATTGAATGTTGTCGTGAAGGTGGTTGACCCAAAGATGGGGTGAAGGATTTGGCAATTCATTCCAGCATACAAAAGCGTCTAGTCTTGAATCAACATGATCAAATCTTCCTCCAACATAAGTTTTAAATGCAGCTGGTATTGTCTCGATAGCTCCTAACCTTGAATCAATAAAGAGAGAAAGCTAATTGAGTTTGTTACCCAATCAGCATATGTAACCAAGAAGAATAGCATTTGATGGTTGATCAATGGTAGTAGTTGGAGGAGGCACATTAGCTTGTGTGATAACCACAACTTTTGGGCACCGAATGAGTATATAAGCTATTATGGAAGCTTTTGGTTTATATCAGTTCTTAAGGATGATAGAATTAAGCACTGATAAGAGACATATTGTAGTGAAATAGAGGATTTATTAGTGGATTATTTACATGGGATTTTTAAGTAGCATCAAGAAATGAAGGATTAATTTTTTAAGTGCATGATAAGTATACATGATAAAAAAGAATTATGTAGCATATATAAATATATTATTTGTCATAACGTATTAGGCTTTCGGAAAACCTAATAGCTAGACACTAAAATCAAAGGAGTCGCCACCAACCATTCTAACCTAGGTGTGATTGGTCACCTATTCAAACTAAGGATAAGGCTTGGTCTACGTTCAAAGATACTAGGGTTCGGGAGTACGGTTACGTAAAGGGAAGGATTAGCACCCTTACAACGCCCATCCTAAAATGGTACCAACTAGTTTTAGGTTATCTTTACAATTTGCCTTGTGTTTATATTAATTTCGATATGCTTATATATTGGGAATATTTCTAAGATTTTTCCATCAATTTGGCTCCAATCTTAGAAATTCCCCTCACCTCAAGATGTTCAAGGAGTCTCAATTGACTTTCTTGAATTCCATCGTCGGATCAATTAAATAATTTATGAAAATCTTATTCTTTCTAACTTTGGCTCTAATTTCGACTCCATATTAGTTTCTATATTTTTTAATCTTATTTCATATTATATTTATCTCTATATTTTATTTATTTATTTTATTTATTTAGAGAATAAATATGAATCATGGTTTATTGAAGATTTTCTTAAAAGCGTCCCATCAATTTGGCTCGGCTTAAAAGAAATCTTTTCACCTAGAAAAGTCAAGGAGTCCCAATTGACTTTCTTGAAATTTCATCATTGGCATAATTCATATTTTTTATTTCCTATAATTTTTATTCTAAGCTATTTAGTTAATTTATCTAATTTTATTTACATTTCTTTAATCTTAATCTTGATCTAATTTATCTTTATTTATATTTATTTATATTTATTTAATAAACATGAATTATATTTTATTGAAAATTCTTTCAAAAGTATTCCATCAATTTGGCTCAACTTAAGAAAGAATCATCTCACCTAAAAATTTCCAAGGAGTCTCGATTGACTTTCTTGAAATTTCATCATCGGTATAATATATATTTATCTTTTAATAATTAATTAATAGTTTTAAACCATTTTTATTTAAAAAAATAATTTTAATTTATAAATTTTAATCTATTCTAATTTATTCATATCATGCAAATCAATTATATCCACCCTAATATATCATATCATGCCAATATCATACAAATTACATCTCACATCATATCCATTATAGATTAAATCAAAACGCATTAAAATATTAAAAGAAAAAGATAATCAAACCTTGTAATCACGTGATCCCTCTTATTCCAGCAACTTCATTCCTTTCTTTGCTCTTCATCTCATGGGTAGCATCAATTTAGTCTTTATTCTTTTCCTACGTACAGCTTTATTCTTTCTCCTTTTTGTCAACTATCTTTCTCCACGTTGCTTTGTTCAACCTCTTTATTAATGGTTTCATGCACAATTTTGGAGAGCAAAGATTCACAAAGACAGCACCAAAACAAAGCTTATTTGACCTGGCAACAGACAGCTCTCAGATTTTATTAACTTTGAAGTAGTTGGCCTCCTTTTTTCACCATAGCAGCCCACGTTTTGATTAAAACTTGACAACTCCACTCCACGTCTTATCCTCACGTTTTGGTTCACAGCGACAGCTTGCAACTTTCAAACGTCTTCTCCTCACGTTTTGGTTCACAGTAGTTCTTGAAAAGAAATGCTCACACGTTTCCTTAGTTTCAGCAAATATCAGCCACTGTTTTCATAATTTCTGTTTTATCTTCAAGGTTCTACTGTTCTTTTGACTTAGTCTGCTCACTCCAATAGTTCAAAACAGCAAGGCTTTTCCTCCAGCAGAATGATGCAAACAATAAGGATGTAGCAGAGACGATGCTGCAGTGGGATGATGAGTGCGAGGAACGAGATGCCGCACATAGGATGATTGGGTAGTCTCGGAGCTAGGGACAGAAGTCACGGTTAAATGGGGTGAAGGCTTGACAATTTGGTGTGACGTAATAGGAGGTAGGAATGAGGATGGTGGCTGTGGTGCTAGGGGGTGATGGCGCAGCAACAGAGCAGCAATGATGGGTTGATGCGAGAGTAAGCCGTGCAGCGATGATGGTGCAATAGAGTAGCTAGGAACTTTTTTTCTTTCTCTTTTTCTCCTCCACGTGTGTTCTTCTGTTTTGGTTCTTGCAGCAACTCTTTCTTTCTTGACAGTCGTAATCAATTGCAACAGACAAGGGCCTCTATAGCAGTGTAACGATGAAGAAAATGATGGTGCAAGACAGAAACGACGATGCCGGCTGTTTAGGCTGGCTGCGTGTTTATATGGCTTGGTTGGTTAACGATGGTGGATGTCAAGGTGACGAGTGACTCGGGTTTCTGATCATGGTCCTCAACAGTCAAGAGTGCCTAGGGTTCTTTTTTTCTTCTAGGTTTTTTTCGTGTGTTGTTCCCTAGGTTTTCTAGGTTTTTCCTTTAGGGTTTTCTCTCTAGGGTTTTCTACTTTTCTCCCCCCTTTTTCTAGGGTTTTTCTAGGGTTCTTCTAGGGTTCTGTAGGTTGTTTTTTTTTGTCCCTGTCTTTTTTTTCCCCCCTAGGGTTTTCTCCTTTTATAGACCTAGGTTTTTTTCTTTTTTTTCTTTTTATATTTCTTTTATATTTTTTATATTTTTTATTTTTGGTAATAATTTGAAAATCAAGAATCAACTTTTTTAGGAAATTTTATATTTCAAGAATCGGACTTGAATCCGATATTAATTTTGACTTTCCTTTTCACAAAATTTTGATTTTCAATCTTTAATAGTCTCATTTAATTTTACTTTCCTATCAAAATTAATTCTGATTTCCTTCTTTTTTTTTATTTTCTTTATTTTATTCTATAAAAATCAAAATCCAAAATTTATTTCTAAATCTAAAAAATAAAAATTAAAAATTAAAAATTAAAAATCAAATATAAAAAACTAATTAATTAAAAATGTTTGAAAAAGAACCGGACAAAAATGGTGTCTACATTATTAAATAAAGAAATTATATAAAACAAACAAATATATGTATTATATATTTATATTCAAATGAAATAAACAAATATATATATGTATAAAACAATTAAAGATATAATAAACATATATATATATATATAAAATAGCAATATAAAAAAAAAAGAGACAAGCTTCCTAAGGAAGCCTGCCTTGGTTGGTTGGTGGGAATTTCCCTCCAACTCATTAGCTTCAAGCAGACTAGGATAGCAACAAAAAAAATGGTACAAAATGAAATTGATTGGAGAGGAGAGAGACTGGTGGTGAGTGAGAGATAAAAGAAAGGAAAGAGTGATCGTCGACAACATTAAGAGAAGACAAGGTTGCCGTCATTCAAAAAAAATCAAGAAAGAAAAGAGAGCAAAATCGGGGAGGTTAATTCTCAGCAAAACCAAAGAAGGAAGACATGGGAGAGAGGGCTAGAAAAAAATCAAGTGAAAGAAATAAAAAAAAAAGCTATAGCTGATGAGAAGGGGAGAGTCGAGAGTGAAGGTAAGAGTGAGAAGGAAGAATGTGAGTGCAGGAAGGCTAAAGTAGTGGCAAAGCATGGAGGAGAGCCACCTTGCAACGCTAGAATGGGCAGATCAAGGCAAAACAAAGGGTTGAGTGTGGTTGTGTTTAAGCTGATTAGGAACTGGTGTTTAGAGTTGCGTTTGGGAACTATTGTAGTGGTTGAACAAAGGTTGGAGGAAGCATGGGTTGAGCGTGAAATAGGAGACTCTTAGCAAGCTTTGTAGTAGTTGTTGTGGAGGTTTTTTGAAAGCTACAAATGGACTGTGTTTGAAGCTGGTCTGGCATTCATTGAAGGGTGAAGTGGACTAACGTTGAACAAGGGATATGGTGGCTTTTGGTGTTAAGCATTAGAGCTGAAATTGAAAGAGGAAATCAGGTGGTTTTCGGCTATTGAGGGCTAGAGAATGGAGTGATTGGGGCAAATTTCAAGGCTATCTCAAGGGCTGTTAGAAAATAGATGACATAAAGGAATTTTAGCTACTGAAATGTGACTGAAGAAGAGCTGTAATCGAGATTGAACGCAAGGCTATTTGGCTGGTGAAACATAGCCAAATGAGGCACGAACAATAGTGTTTGGGATCTGTTTGTTTTAGAGCTGAACAAATGGTGGATAAGAGGACTTGTAAGGGTTGTAATGGTGCCAGTTTTGGTATGCTTATGGAGGCTATTGTGGATGGAAATAGGTTGAGTTAGTAGAGGTTTTTATGGCAGTTCAACTTTGTTAGGGGTGGTTTGGTTGTGGCCAGATCAAGAAGCAAAGAAAGAAAAGCAAAGAAAGGAATGGAAAGAAAGAAAGGAAAAAGAAAAGGAAGAGTAAGCCTTGAGAGTGAGAGGCTGCCGAAAAGGGGTAGACCATAAGAGTTCCATGGCATTTTGGGTTTCTTTTTCGTTTTCTTAGGAGAAGTTGTTTAGGTTGGAAATGGTGGTGTTGGTCTTGGTTTTAGGTTGAAGATTGGTAGTTGTTTGAGACAGCATATAATGGTTGAAAATGGTGCAAAAACAGGGGAAACATGGTTGGTAACAGTAGGAAGGCATAGACGAAAGGGGTTGAAGTTGGGACATTAGGTATTGGAAACATGGCACATTGTTGGCTGGAACAAAAGCAATCGTGGGCTGCTATTTGAAGCCTCTTAAACCTTAGACAGTGGCTACTTCAAAGAAGAGCAGTAAGAGTACTGTGTATCAAGCAAGCAGGTGAGTTAATTCAATTTTAAGGCTTTCATGAGAAATGTTAATTTTATTGGTTTGGGACTAAGTGTGTGAATAGCAAATTATTTCCAAAGGTGTGTATTATCTTAGAAGGGTTGAGAAGTTAAGTTTTGAATGTTGGTTTTAGACAAACACAATAGCCAAAAGAAGAGTGACGAGAACAAAAGCAAGGGTGCTCAGTTTTACAAGAGTTTAAAAGGTGAGAAGCTTTCCTCGAGTAAGGTTTTTGTTTTGATTAATGTAGGTTGTTAATGAGTTAATTTGAATGTAGGAAATTTATAAGAAAAATCCAAGAAATCAATAAAGGTGCAAGAGTGAAATTGTGTTTTGTGGTGCCTTAAAGGTATAGGATCTTATTTAGGTTCCTTAATGGTGTTATGTTTGTATATATAAATATATATCGTAATTGCAAACGATACGTGGTGTGGTAGTGTCTAAGTCTTAGTGGAAATACTAAGTTTGTAATCATATAGGTGTCATTTGGAATAGGTTAAGTGAAGAACAAAATTCAAGAAGGTGCTAAAGTGTAAGGCATACGGGGGTGATGTCCTTAATTACGATATTGTGCAACATTAGGTAATGGAATTGTTCTTGGTAGATGTCAGCTCTTCTTTGCTTATGTATGTACGCACTTGTTTTCGATTTCAAGGTAAAACACATATATGATTTTATATATCTGGATATTCATATAAATATATTTATGTGTAATTTCTATGAGTAGAAAAAAGGAAGGATTTAGAATGCAGTGAATGAGGTATGAAATTTATATGTGAAAATGACCATGTTTGAGTTTTTAAAATGTGTTGGATTGGAGTATAAACTGTAATTGCTTGTTGGAGTTTTAATGTAGGTTGATTTGGGTTGTGATTGTGATGCTAGGTAATGTAACATCCCGAATCCACAGTATAATATAATATTTACTTATAAATCACACTTACTTACCTGTTGGGCTATCTGTGATGCTTAACAACTCGTAACCCTTTAAGTATGTCATAGTACTTCCATTTATAGTACTATAACAGAATTATAACTATTACATTTAATTTATTTGAGATCATTTACATTCCCTCTTACTCAAAGTAGTACTGTACAATTTTACTGAATATATAAAAGAATATAATGTACCTTCGATATCGTATATCTGCTGACTCCAGCAGCCGATAACTTTGGAAGGTAAATTGTTTACCTCAAATCAATAGCCTGTGGAGTGAAAAATCAGGGGTGAGCGACGACGTGCTCAGTAAGGAAGGTGTATGCTGCTTTATAAAAATAAAAACTATATCCTCCAAAACGTTTATTTTTCCTAACAACATACCCAGTAGAAAAACAGTGGATATCGTAAACAGTCTTTAATATTCAAATCACTAGCTAAACAGTTTATAATATAGTATAGTAAACAGTAAACAGGATTCAATAAATCCTTTCAGTAAACAGAAATCAATAAGTTGAGACTAAGCATCACCCTACAATTAAATCATGCTATCATCGTTCCCAAAGGAACGCATCGTTTCCGAAGAAACATAATAATCATTCCCACAGGGATACAGTAGATCTATGGCCATGGTCTATATTGTGACACCCTGGGATGCACCTGCTGGTCCACCGACCTGAGCCATCACCCCAGGCGGGTCACTCAGCTACGTGAATAGTACTGCATGAAACTCAGGGCCTAAAGTCTCAAAATCGCTTTATATCTCATAAAGAACCTTTAAGGAATATTTCACATATTTCATCATTTCTGTAAAATGATTGTTTTCCAAAAAGGTTTTATATTTTCTGTTTACAAAACACAGTAAAACAGCCAGTAATTTCACCATTTTTCTTGTGAGAAAAACACAAGTTAAATCGACTCGCCCCTTATTAGCTCGCCCCTTACGGCTCGCCCATCGCAGTGGGTTGAGTTCACCTATTTTTATTCGCCCATGTGGCGAACTAACATCGCCCACTTTGGCTCTTATACCGAGCTGAACTGGGGGGTCGCCCATAAAATAGTTCAGGGTTGTCCCTAAGATTATTAGGGATCGCTCATAAGCACTTATCTTTAAAAACCAAGGGGTCACCCACTTTTGGCTCGTCCAAAATATCATAAAGGGTCGCCTATCTTTGGCTCGCCCATATTTTATTAACACAGGGGTCGCCTTTTTTTGGCTCGCCCAAAACATCACAAAAGGGTCACCTTTATAGCACGCCCAAATCATAGTCTGTGAAAATAGTTTATCAAACCAATGCATATTTCAAATCAAATCATTTTCTCAATATTTTCATAAAATTTAACTCCACAGAACATGTATTCACTTCACACACATCTCCCTTACCTGGTCTTACGAAGCCTAGCTTCCCGATCGCCTTTATCAATTCTCAATTCTCGGCTGCAAAATAAATTATCAAAACTATTAATATATTCTGTTCGAATCTTTCCAAAACTTTGGGGAGACTTGAGACTAATCCTCTAGCTCGCCCAATATAACTCGCCATTCATATATTGGCTTATACGTGAGAGATCGCCCACAATTCAACTCGCCATGCCTATGCATGTGAGTTCGCCATACACGGCTTTTTATTCAGAGGTGGGTTCGCCTATGAATTAAACTAGCATGTGGCGACCTCGCCCACTATACCACGCTCCATATTATTTAGCTCGCCCATAATAGCTAAGCTCACCTATTTCTCATCACTTTTACACCGTTTCCAACACTTTTCTTGTTTATTCTCGATTATTTTCTAGACTACATCTTGTTCTAGTTTCTTATGTCCTAACAAGATTTAACTAAAACAAGGCTATATCTATGTTTCTTACAGTATAAAACATAAAAATATACCAATAAACATCAAGAGAACCAACGAAATATGGAACTCACCTTAACTGAGTTGCACTTCCAGAACAGAGTGTTTTTTGTCTCACGTTAGCTTTACTTTGCTTATTCCTTAGCTCTTCAAACGATGGAGAAAAGGTTTAGATAACTAAAGGATGAAATTTCATGGCTCACGTATGAAAGGAACGGAAGAAACAAAATTTGAGCTTGCAGTAAAACAGAATGGACAAGAAGCAGTAGAGTGGTTTTCGAAAAGATGAAGTTTGCTAATGTCAATTTTCTCATGAAGTCTTCTTATATAGTCCTGTTAATCCAATCAGAACCTACCACATTTTTCTTATCCCATTTTCTTTCATTATTTCACGTCTTTCATGCATTAAAAATTGTAGAAAACTGCAGCAAGTGTAACGGCTATGGAAGGCAAATTTCTGCACGTTTTTTACTATTATTTCTTACATTTCACTCAACTTAATTTTCCTTCTTTTCTCCTTCCTCTCCACGCCATTTTCAGCCAACTATTATTGACTTTTTATCTCATCTTCTCTTCATTTGGCCAACAGCCATTTATTCCCTTTCACACCTTCCATTTGGTTCCAGCCTTAAATCTTCATATTTATTCATGCTTTATTTAATGCTTTCACACCATCAACACTATGTTCAACCTTTTTTATCAAGATCAAATCCCATCTATTTCTTGTTGCACTTTGATGTTTGTTTTTCTTTCTTTTATACACCATACTATAAATCATAATTTCCAACAATTAAAATGGAGAGTGGAAATCCACATTCAATATTTATTTAATCTCACTAAATTATTTAGTTCTACTATTAATCATTTACAATTATGGAGTATAGTGAAATAAAATTGGGTCTCACAGGTAATGTCCTACCTATGCCATCCAAATGCCGAATTTCCATTGAAAATTAACGTACATAAAGTTTGTGGAATTAGTTTAAATCAATTTATTGTGTTTTCAATCTCATGCTTTTTAGAAATGCTATTTATCATTGAGACTCGCATACTTGAGGCAAGGGAGCATATGGTTTTACAAAGGCGTTAAGTTGGTTAAATAAATATTGTTGTCATGATAGCTTTGCCAAAAGGAATCCAATCATCGAAATAATGGTTTCTAAGCATGGTTTCATATGATAATGATTTCAAAACTATAAGTGCTTAAAACAACTCATGCTTTCAGTACACAAAACATGTTCTAAAAGTTTTTTTCATACAGGTTTTGACTTATGAGACATGTGGCATTGTGTAATGCCTGTGTGGCACTTGGAATTTGCCTGTGTGGCACTTGTTATGCCTATGTGGCATTGAGGTGCCTACCTATGTATACATTTCGGATTCCTCTTGTGTGCTGATGGATATCTGTGTATATATATGGATTATGAAATATCCTGGATGTTTTGTGATCTTCTAGGCGTCCGACAACTAGTCGTGACATGTACATCAACTACTAGATGATCACTGGTGTTGGGATGATTCATGATCATGAATAGAGCACTGGTATAGGACTGTGACCACTGCTAGCTACAGTGGATGCTTTCATGGAAAGTTCATTGGTTATATTTCCAAAGATCTTGATTACGTTACTGAATCTCACAAATTGATGCTTGTCTCATGTAATACTTTCAATTATGTATTTTGATATTGTTACAAAAACAAATGAGTGTATCGTTTCTATTTTTACTGTATCTCAATTTTATATATGTGTGGCCACTAATATGTTTTGCAATTGATCGATATAAATGTTTTATATCTTATAAACTAAAGTATATCGACACTGCATTATTCTTAATAAATTGCATTAAGACATGAGGTTTTTTGCATTTGTTCATGCATAAACATGCATTGAGCATAGTAGGAGCCTAGCACCACTTAGTATATATTTTCTTATTGGGCTTTAGCTCACCCCCCTCTTCTACCTCACAAATTACTTTTGATAGGCTCGGCGTGAGTATGGTGCACCAAGAGCTTTTTATACGTGCTGCACAAAGTTATATTTTTGAATTGAGGTATAATCCTCTTATTCTTTTGTTTATATCCCAGACTAAATTCTTTTATGTATATAGTGTATAGGACTTGGGATGTAAGTACTAGGAGAATATCAAGTCTATAAACAAACTATGTCTTGTGATTGAGTTGTACCCTCGATAGGGTAATTCTACAGTAAGTTTATAAAATTTGACTTTATTTAAAATCAGTGAATGATGGCCTTTAGTTTGTAATATTTAGTCTCAATCATTGATTAAATTTTAAAAGTAAAAAAAAAAAGACTTAAACTTGATAGCCTGTTAAACCAGTGTTTTAAATTATCCTTATGTATTAAGTATTAAAAAAATATTAGTGTGTTACTAATTTAACTTTATTAAATTTCCCATACAATTCAAAGAATTTGACGGAAGCACCGTTGCCGCTTTGATCCGTTCATGCCATCGTATCCACGGAAAAGGAACCCAGCTGGTAAAATTTCATCTTCTTACAAACTCAGATCAAGAGCCTCTGTTTGCTCAGTGTTAGTTTTACTCTCGTCTATTCAAGTTAAAGTGACTAAATCGAACAAGATCCGCTATTCGCTACTCAGACTGTATCATAAAGAATGGGCTGAAAAGCTGGTGGAATTTATATAATTCCAAAAGAAATTTGGCTCTCTCACAAAAACTTGCATGAAGGAAATGATACCATTCCTAAATTGCTTCTCTCTAAAAAAGATTAATGATGAAAAATGCGTTCGGCACAAGGAACTTTTGAGTGCCTATATAGATGCACATTCTACCAAGAATAGGGAGCCCTGGCCCCTGGGGTAGCATTAATTACCATCCATAGAGGCTTAAAAGGGGAAAGAAAGTAGTGTGGTTTTCTCTCTTTGTAGTGTGGTTTTCTCTCTTTGTAGAGAAGAATGTTAGAATTATGTATCCTCCTTCTAGTTCATCACTTCCAGTGGTTTAACAGAGGAAGGCCTTGGGAGAGCACTTTTCTGCCCGGAACCGTGAACACCGGGAGATGTTGGGAACCCCAACAATCACTTCCTTCAACCATCGGGCCTTGGGAGAGCAGAGAGAGCCTTTTTTATTACCCGGAACAGAGGAAGAGATGTTGGCAACCTAGGCTCTGATACCAGTTTGATGGGATAAAACACGATAAAACAATTATCTGACAGATACGTAATGCAACGAAAAATCAAATTATCCCTCTCTTGTGTAAACCTAGTAGGAAATTATCAAATAGAGCAATCCCACATAATATTAAGAGACAAATAAATCACCACAACCACAATCACAAGCACAAGGACACAAAGCGATTTAACGTGGAAAACCTCCTCAAGGCGAGGAGTAAAAACCACGGCCTTAAGGGCACCAAAACAATCTCCACTATCAACAACAATGGGAATACAAAGTTCTCTCTAGCTAAAACTGGAGGTATACCAGCACAATATCTCAAGAACAATAATTCTTGGTTAACAATCTTACAAGAGAAAAGAAAAATAGGAGAGATCTCACCAAAAGATGACAAAACAACACCCTCTACAAAACTGTAGATAGAAGCTTGAAACCCGATCTCCACCGTTCAAATATGAAGAACTCAATGTCATGAACGCTGCCAAATTTCAGCTCAATCGACAACAATGGACCTCGATCAACTCGATCAAACTTTCAGCTTCCACAAACTTCTCCCTTTTTCTTTTTCTCTCTTTTTGGCTGCCACTTTTTTCACAAAAGTATTTGCCGCACTTCATGAAGGGGTTAAAAACCCTTAAAACATAACCCATGTGCAAGGACTATAAAGCCCTTAATGATATTGAGTGGGCCTCCACATGGAAGGAAACCCAACCCAACAAATCTCCCCCTTTCCGACTATGTGGAGGGAACCGCCATCCCGGCGATCAACCGACAAACTTCAAGCTTATCCTTCGGTAGTGCCTTAGTTAACATATCAGAGCCATTGTGATCAGTGTGAATCTTCTCAAGTTCAAACAAGTTGTCATTGAGAGCATCTCTTAACCAATGATACCTCACATCAATGTGCTTTGATCTTGCATGAAAAGTGGAATTCTTACCGAGGTGAATTGCGCTTTGATTATCGCAAAATACCACATACCTCTGCTGCTTGAAACAAGCTCCTGCATGAACTTTTTCATCCATAGCAACTCCTTACTAGCTTCCGTTGCTGCAATAAACTCTGCCTCTGTAGTAGAAAGTGCTACACATTTCTGTAGCCTCGACTGCCAAGATAAGCACCACCTGTAAAGGTAATCAAATAACCCGAAGTGGACTTTCGAGAATCCACATCTCCTGCCATATCAGAATCAGTGTAGCCAACAAGCACTGGTTTTCCACTAAAAAGTGAGACTCAAGTTGGAAGTGCCTTTGAGATATCTCATAATCCACTTCACTGCATCCCAATGCTCTCTACCTGGATTTGACAGAAAACGCAAACAACCACCAACTGCATGAGCTATATCCGCATAGTACATAGACACACCATAGCATACATCAAACTTCCTACTGCTGAAGCATACGGAACTCTTCTCATATCTTCCTTCTCCTTATCTGTAGAAGGACACTGCTTAGAACTTAACTTAAAGTGAGTAGCAAGAGGAGAACTAACCACTTTAGCTTGATCCATGTTGAACCTCTCAAGCACCTTTTCAATATATTGCTTCTGTGACAAATACAACTTCTTGGCTGCTCTATCTCGATAAATTCGAATCCCAAGAATCTGTTTTGCTGGCCCTAAGTCCTTCATAGCAAAGGATCTGCTCAACTGCTTCTTCAACAAATCAATCCTTGAAGCATTCTTGCCAACAATCAACATATCATCCACATAAAGCAATAAAACGATAAAGTCACCATCAGAGAATTTCTGTACAAAAACACAATGGTCAGAGGTAGTTTTCCTGTAGCCTTGTTTTTCCATAACAAACTCAAACTTCTTATACCACTGCCTCGGTGCTTGCTTCAACCCATAAAGGCTTTTGTTTAGCTTACACACATAATCTTCTTTGCCTTTAACTTTGAAACCCTCTAGCTGCTCCATGTAAATTTCTTTATCCACATCACCATGGAGAAAAGCAGTTTTGACATCCATCTGCTCAACCTCCAAATCAAAACTAGCTGCTAAACCCAGAACAACACGAATGGATGACATCTTAACAACTGGAGAAAAGATTTCATCAAAGTCAATACCTTTCTTCTGGTTAAATCCCTTGACAACTAATCTGGCTTTGTAACGTGGCTGTGAAGTATGTTCTTCTTGCTTCACTCTGTATACCCATCTGTTCTTCAAAGCTTTCTTTCCCTTAGGTAACTTTACTAGCTCAAAAGTGTTGTTCTCTTGCAATGATTTTATCTCATCATGCATGGCATCAAGCCACTCTTTCTTGTGTTCATCTTCCATGGCCTCCTCATAGCATTCGGGTTCTCCCCCGTCAGTCAGTAACACATACTCATTAGGAGAATATCTTGTGGAAGGTTGTCTATCTCTAATAGACCTCCTGAGTGGAATATCTGATAAAACCTCTAGTGTAACCTCTGAAACTGGTGGCTGCTCATCAACATTTTCACCTAAATCAACATGTGTAGAGCCGGTACCAACATTATCTGTATACTGTTGGTTGTTCTGAACATCTTCAGCTTCTGTTGGCACATGCGTCAGAGGAACTAGATCTAAATCAATCAAATCATCGCTACTTTGAGGAACTATTGTCTCAAACTTCTGAATATCTTCAATGGTTTGGTCTTCCATGAAAACAACATCTCGGCTCCTTACAAGTTTCTTCGACACTGGATCATAAAACTTGTAGCCAAACTCATCCTGGCCATAACCAAGGAACACACACTGTCTTGCCTTAGCATCAAGCTTAGACCTCTCATCTTTAGGAATGTGCACAAAGGCTTTACAACCAAAGGTGCGCAAGTGATCATAGGAAACATTTTTACCAAACCAAACTTTATTAAGCACATCAAAATTCAATGGAACACATGGTGTGAGATTCAAAACATAAACAACAGTACTCAAAGCCTCACCCCAAAAGGACTTTGGCAACTTCGCTTGTGAAAGCAAACATCTCACCCTTTCTACTAGTGTCCTATTCATCCTCTCAGCTAACCCATTCAATTGAGGAGTCTTCGGAGGTGTCCTTTGATGTCGAATACCATATTGCCTGCAGTACTCATCAAAAGGTCCAGAATACTCACCCCCATTATCTGTCCTAAGGCATTTCAATTTTAAGCCTGTTTGCTTTCAACTAAAGCATGAAATTGTTTAAACACATCTAACACTTGATCTTTTGTTTTCAAGGTATAAACCCATATCTTCCTTGAATGATCATCTATGAAAGTCACAAAATAAAGAGAACCACCAAGTGTTTTCACTTTCAAAGGTCCACAAACATCAGAATATACCAAATCAAGAATACCTGATTTTCTTGTAGGAGGGGATGACTTGAAGGAGACTCTGGTCTGCTTCCCTGCCAAACAGTGAGTGCACCTATTCAAGGACACGGTCTTCATTCCAGGAAAAAGATTTTTCTTGGTCAAAATCGTCAAACCCTTTTCACTCATATGACTAAGCCGATTATGCCACAACTCAGTTGCACCATCACTATCCACAACATTGATAGCGGAATCACATATCTTGGCCTGCATCATATACAAAGAGGAGCACTTCGAGCCCCTAGCCATAACCATAGAACCTTTAGTGAGCTTCCATTTACCATCACTAAAGGTGCTACAAAAACCTTCATCATCAAGCTTCCCTGTAGAAATCAAAATCATACGGATATCAGGAATATGCTTCACACTTTTCAGAACTAGTGTTGTACCATTACTGGTCTCCAAGCACACATCTCTTATACCAATAGCTTTAGCAGAGCCATCATTACTCATCCTAACACTCCCAAAATCACCAGATATGTAAGATGAGAAATACTCTCTTCGAGATGTAGCATGAATTGAGGCACCACTGTTAATTACCCAATTGGTCTCATGGCAAGTAAGATTAACAGCATCATCATCATCATTACAAAGAATAAGGAAGTCATCTGTAATAGCGGCAACTTTATCAACATCACTATCATCAGAATTTATCTTCTCCTTACCCTTGTCCTTTTTGTTTTCTCTTTTTAACTGTCGACAATACTTCTTTATATGTCCTTTTAGACCGTAGTGATAACACTCAACATTAGCAAACTTGTTGGACTTACTCTTGCTTCTACCTCTGTTCTTCGGACCTTTACTCTTACTCCTCCCCCTATTAATTATGACTAAGACTTCTAACTGTAAAGAAGAACCCTGTGACTTTCTTCTCATCTCTTCATTCAAAAGACTGTTCTTAGCCAAATCCATACTGATGACACCATCTGGGGCTGAGTTAGACAACGACGTTCTAAAAGTCTCCCAAGAGTCCGACAATGTACCAAGAAGCCACAAGCCCTGTACTTCATCTTCAAACTTGATATTCATACCAGCCAACTGATTAATAATCCCCTTATATGCGTTTAAGTGATCTGTCATAGAAGTTCCATCCTGATATTTCAAACTCATCAACTGCTTGATCAAAAACAATTTATTGTTTCCAATTTTAGGAGCCTACAACTGCTCCAGCTTGTTCCACAATGTGCGTGCGTGTGTCTCTCCACTGATATGGTTCAAAACATTATCATCTACCCATTGTCTAATGTACCCACACACTTGTCTTTGGCATAAATTCCATTCTGCCTCAGTTTTATTATCAGGCTTTTCATTACTAAACACAGGTAAATAATAATCCTTCACATACAGCAAATCTTCCATTTTACCTCTCCATATGTGATAATTCGAACCATTCAAATTAACCATTCTACTTGTATTAACTTCCATGCTCAACACAAGGCCTAAATCAACAATAAACAATGCTCTGATACCAGTGTTGGCTGCTATTGGGCCTTCTCACCCCAAAAGCTAGCTCAAGAGGTGAGGCTTTCCCCCACACTTATAAACACACACCCAGCCCCTTCCACAACCGATGTGGGAATACCCCAACAGTGTATTGGTCATTAACTAGAGAACACTGATTGGATTTTTTTTTTTTGAGTTACAACGAATTTGAAGGAAAGCTTGAATAATTATTTATTATAATTTTTTGTTACATTTATTATTCTAATTATTTATTATTCTAATTGCTTAAAAATCTTACTAAAGCAAAATTCCTACAGTAAAAAAAAAAAAACAGAAGATAAATCTTGAACTTAGAAATGCAACATAGCCTACAAATTAGTTGGCACTTGGCTCTAACAAGTGCTCAATAGTTTTTTTGTGACTTGGATTTTAAATATTTTTTCATGTTTTTTATTTTTGCTCAGTGAAACATAATTATATTTCCTAGAACTATGATTGAATAAATAAAATATGGACCATGATTGTCTTTGGTAAGCAATCAACTTCCATTTATTTTAACTTACTGTTTCAAAAAGATATATGAGCAATCAAATGCTTTTTTCAGGCATTCAACTTCCCTTATATGAAAAACTAAATTTAAGTTAAACAAAAAGAAATTTATGAGATTTATTGTAAAATTTATTAGATTTATCATAAAATTTATGACATCATTGTAAAATTATTAGATTTATCGTAAAATTTATGAGATTTATTGTAAAATTTATTAGATTTATTGTAAAATTTACATTTATTCTCATCAATTTTACGAAAATATCATAAAATTTATGATAATTATCATAAATTTTACGTTGAATGTCATAAATTTTACATTAAATCTAATAAATTTAATGATAAATCTCATAAATTTTATGATGAATCTAATAAAATTTACGATAAATCTCATAAATTTTATGATCATTCTCATTAATTTTACAGTTAATTGTTATAGTTTTATGTTTATTTTAGTGCTTTTATGCATATTCTAGAAAATTTTACGACTTATTATCAAAATTTTATGTTTATTTTAATTATTTTACTTTTATTTTAATCAATCTTATATTAATTATATAGTTTTATTGTTATTTTTGTGTTTTTACATTTATTCTTATCAATTTTATAATAATTTTTTATAAATTTTAAGTTTTATTTTTATGGGCAGTCGAATGCTCGAAAATAACATTAGACTACCCACTAATAAAATTGAAACAAAATCCCATTTGAATCAAAGCAGTCAGCTGCTTTATAAAGCAATTGACTTCTTGTTATGAATGAATGTTAATTTTACTAATGCTTGATACTAAGTAAAATAATAAAAAAAAAAGTTAAAAATGTTTAGTTTGTCGTCTTATGAGAATTTTCCACATTGTTTGAACGAAACCACTATATGTGGTTCCATTTTGAAAAGAAGAAACCCAATATCCTCCTTGTGGTCTCCTACATTCCTCTTTTTGGAACTCTTGCCTTCCAAAACTTCAAAATACATGAGAATGGCTTGATGCTGTAGCACCCATGTCAAATCCATGAAAACTTGTAATAATAATAATAATAATAATAATAATAATAATAATAATAATAATAATAATAATAATAATAATAATAATAATAACTTTTACCTTTCTTTTTTTTTCTTACACTATATATTTTAATAGTAATAAACTTCACGATTAGTGTACAGAAACAAAAGAAGAGGAGGAAACCGATTAAGATGTGGAGTAGGGTTGTTGTGAACCATGATAAATGAGCTACAAGTTAAAAGGGATTTCCTGCAATTGCAATGAATTTTTGAACCCTATCCCAAATTTAGGATTAATAATAATAATAATAATGATGATGATGATGATGATAATGATAATCGTAATGGTAATGATAATGATAATCGTAATGAAAGAAAGAGGGTTGAGAGAGAGTCCAGTTATTTTCCTGAGTAAGAAAAAGTTATTCAACTAATGATTGCCTGAAAATTTATAATGTTTATGGTAAAATTTATAGTGTTAATCGTAAAATTTATTAAATTTATTATAAAATTTATAACATTAATCGTAAAATTTATTAGATTCATTGTAAAATTTGTTACATTCATCTTAAAATTTATTAGATTTATCTTAAAATTGATGAGAGTTATTGTAAAATGGATATTCAACTTTCAAAGTTAAATTTTAAAACATAATTTTTTTTAAATAATGGACTACTCTTACCTTCATAAAATCTATTTAAAAAAATACAAGGTAGCCAAATGCTTGTGGATGTCTCATAAAACTTTTCATCTCAAAATGAAGGCATGGACTATGAAGACACTTGAATTCACTTTCTTGAAAATGCGTACAAGCTTTTCTTCGATTCAAGCATATTATTCCTATAAAATTTCTTAGATATGGGTCACAACTACCTTCAGCATGATTGGTGCCACTCATGAAATACTTGACTTTGACTTTTTCATAGGACAAAGATAACGACTATTCAAAGATGTACTCTATGTACATCAGTAAAAACACTTTAATAGACAAACGGAATAAAAAAATTTTGAATATGAGATTCCAACAAGTGATTCCACTTTTCATTAATAGGCTGAATTGCAGTCAATTGAGGAGAGGATAGTATAAATTTTATTGAGACTTAAAATAAAGTAGAAGCGAGAAGAAAGAACTTTCAGAAACATTTTTTTAAGTGTCAAACAAATGGTTTATCATAAAATTTATGATATTCATTGTAAAGTTTATGAGATTTATGATATTTTTCGTAAAATTTATAACATTATCATAAAATTTATAAGATTTATTGCAAAATTTATGAGATTTATCATAAAATTGATAAAAGTAAGTATAAAAACACTAGAAAAAGCATAAGTATATAATAATTAACCGTAAAATTTATGATGGTAAGTGCAAAACATTGCAAAAATATATAAATATGATAACTAATCTTAAAATTGTTAGATTCATCGTAAATTGACGAGAGCAAGTGTAAAAACATTAGATAAAGCATAATTATATAATAATTAACTGTAAAGTTAATATGATTTAAAGTAAATTTGATGAGATGAATTATAAAAATATTATAAAAAGCATAAATTATGATAATTAAGCATAAAATTTATTACAATAAGTGTATAACAAATCCAAAATTATTGGGGTAGTCAAATGCCATACTAGGGCATTAGATTGCTCGGATAATTTTAGGTTCTTAACACATTTTCTAGGTAAAAAATTCATAAAACACTATCTCTCTAAGACTCTCTTCTCAATTTTCTCTCTCTATATTAGAGTAGACTAACCTTATTATAATGTATAAACTAAGGTAAAAAAATATTAAATTTAATATATTAGATAATTTGGTTTCGCATTTTGAAAGAATAAAATTATAATTTTGGTTGTTTTATGAATGGATAAAAATGTAATTTAAATATTTTGTTACCTTTTAAAAGAATAAAAATGTAATTTACATTATATTTCAGTAAATTTAAGTCTACCTATTGACCTATTAAACCATTGTTAACATATTTTATTAACTTTTATTATTTATTCAATATCTCATGAGATATTGAATATCTCCTCGTAGTATGTTGAATAAAATTAGGCTACTGGTCACAATAATTTGTGATTCCTAGTAGTATAACTTTTGACATTAAATAAAATTAGACTACTGGTCATAAAAAAATTTTGTAATTACTAGTAGTATATTTTGTATGTTATGATGGAGCATGAAAATGCTATAAGTCTTACTATAAAAGTATAGCTGTAGCAAGAAAATTGGGTACATCTTAAATCCAAGCCATGTGAAGAGTATTTGTGATAGCTCTATTGTAATTGATAAAGTGTATAACCACTATTACAATGGTAAATCTAGATCTATTAGAAAGAAACACAATATAATGAGATCCTATATGAGTAATAGGATTATAAGTGTGAATTATATAAATATTGTTGATCCTTTAATAAAGGCTTTGCCAGAGAAAAGATTTGGTATACATCGAGAGGATGGAATATAAGCCCAAATAATCTGGAATCTCCTATAAGGATATCCAACTTAATGATCAAAGATCCTGAGAATTAGGTTCAATGAGATGAACGAACATAGAAAGGTTCTTAAAAGATACAGACTTAAAAGCTTTAGGTTATTTGTCCATCCCTATGGTGTGATGTATCTATCTTATAACGTTGGAGGATTGATTCTTTAAGAATCTTAATGAAATCTATAGCTCTTTATGAGTGAGTATATTAGTTACAGAAACACTCTTGATAGATTTCACCTATATGAGTATATATATTGGAGTAAGGCCACTATATGAAGCTTGGTTGGGCAAGTTTCTAGATTACTCACTAAGTTGGAGATCAAATAGAAGGCTAAAATGTGCTGGCTTAATAAGAATTTGGTAAACACCTGAATTATTATATGTGTACTACAAACTTTTGTCTCTCTTATACAGTCAAAGTTCAATGCGCAAAACACTATTGGCTTAGGAACAAGATCTATAACTACACTAATTAAAAGTTCAATGTGGTTGTACACCCTTATTATGAATAATAAATTCACTGTCAAGTTAATAAAAAATAATTAAAGCTTTTAAAATATATTTTATTATTAAAATAGAGAGGGAATTGTTGGAACTATTGATTTTGTTGGGGTTTACCTTGAATCTCACATAGAAAACATAGGAGAACTTATAAGGGCTCTTCCCTTATAAATAATGTGTTAGGCTTGGTTTGTAAAATATCTCAAAGAGTTGTAAACACCAATAGAATAGTTAAGATTTGGGCTATTAGAAAGGGTGTAGTTGGGTTCTTTGGGTAATTGGGTTTTGGGATTTATAACAAGTTTGCAATTTTTCTCTTCTAAAAATTGCATAGTTGTAATTATTTGATTAGTTATTAAATTGTTTGGATGGTTATAGGCCAATTTGGTTGGGCCAAACCACATTAAAAATTATTGTGTTTGTTTTTGCTTTCTTCCATTTTTATAGGTGTTTGGTTTAAGAGACATTTTTCTCAACAAGTGGCATCAAAGTTAAAAGTTCGTGATCTAACAAGAGGAGGAAAGCTATGGTTGAAGCTATGTCTAGAGGTATACCTAAGTTTGAGATTCCTTGATTTGATGGTAAAAGTAATTTTATGTTATGTCAAAGTACGTTTTAGGATCTTCTAGTGCAACAAGGTCTAGATTTGGCATTAGAAAAAAATAAACCAGATGAAATATCTGATAAAGATTGGGTTGGAATTCAGAAAAGGGCTATGAGCACAATTAAATTGACACCTGCTCCAGAGATTAAGTACAATGTATTGATTGAGACGACACCAACTAAATTATGGAAGAAGCTGGGAGACATATATGCATCAAAATCACTGACGAATAAATTGTGTTTGAAGACGGTTTATATTCTCTGAAGATGGATGAAGGTATGAATCTCCATGATCACTTAATTGAATTCAATAGACTAATTTCACATTTATTAGCTATTGATTCTAAAGAGTTGAAAGAAGAAGAGAAGGCATTGCTGTTGTTGTCATCTTTGCCTAAGTCTTATAGACCTTTAGTTTAGACTTTATTGGTAGGTAAAACTACTTTGACATTGGATGATGTGATTGCTATGTTGTGTGAGAATGAAAGATATATGCGCAAAGAAAATTCCTCATCTGCGAGAGGTGTACTAGCTACTGTAGAAGTTTCTACTCAAGGGAGAACTAACGAAAGACACAATGGATCAAGAGAGAGATCAAGATCAAGATCAAGATTCAGAGATTATAGTAAGATGGAATGTTATTATTATGGAGAAAAGGTCATATTCAAACACGCTGCAAGATATTAAGGAAGGACATGGCTGCATTCAAAAAGGCTCAGCAAAAAAGTGATAATAAAAATCACTTTGATGAATTAAAAGAGGGTGAAAGTTTAGGCAATATTGTGGTTGAGAATAATAATAGAGTGAAAATTGAAGGTATTGGGAGTGTTCAACTCGAGCTTCATGATGGTGGTGTCAGGACTCTTCGTAATGTGAGGTATGTGCCCAATTTTAGCTACAATTTAATTTCTTTGAGTGAGTTAGCTTCACGTGAGTACATGTATATTGGTAATGATGATTGTTGCAAAGTATACAAGAATGGTAATTTAGTTTTGCAAGGAAAGAGGAATGAGAAACAATTATATTTGCTTGATGATGCAAAAGATAAAGTTGTTCCCAAGAATAAGAAGACTCAAACGCCTGTTAGTTGGATTCAAGTCAAGGGAGGATTTGTTAGGGTTTGCCTTGAATCCTACATCGAAAATATAAGAGAAGTTATAAGAGCTCTTCCCTTAGAAATAATGTGTTAGACTAGGTTTGTAAAATATCCCAAAGAGTTGTAAACACCAATAGAATAGTTAGCATTTGGGCTATTATAAAAGGTGTAGTTGGGTTCTTTGGGTAGTTGGGCTTTAGGCTTTGTAAGGAGTTTGCAATTTTTCTCTTCTAAAAATGGCATAGTTGTAATTATTTGATTGATTATTAAATTGGTTGGGTGGTTATGGTTAATTTGGTTGGGCCAAACCATACTAAAAATTATTATGTTTATTTTTGCTTTCTTCCGTTTTTATGGGTATTTGGTGTGAGGGATATTTTTCCCAACAGATTTTAATAATAACAACATATAACTTTGAAATATTAAATACAATGAAATCCAAATGTTATTGTATCACGTCATTACTAAGCATATATTATCCATTTGCTTCCATTTGCATTAATGGATATAATAAAATAATCATTATTATTGTAATTAACTTACAAATAATTCAGCGTATAAATAGAAGATCAGTTTTCAAATAAAGTTGACACAATTCTATTCATTTCTATAACATACCACAATATATTCTTTAAATTCTTGGACAAGAGAAGAATGTTTGATTTTAGAGTTTTTTACTTTACAAATTAGTGTAGAATTGTAGAGTGTACAACAAATATAAGTTGAGTTGTTGTATCCTAGAAGTAACACGCTCAAAGTTCCCATTACACCAGTGTCATAATCCAACAGAAGTGTGAATTATCTTAAATAGAGCGGGATATCTATGCCTCATTCCAATTTTTGTCAATCAATAAATTTTAATTTTAATGTTAATTTACTTTTATTTTTTGTTACTAATATTTTCTCTTATTTCAGGTTCTAACACCAATAATTTTAAGACGAACTCCAACATTATGGTCCAAGGATTCTTGAAGTTAACATGCTGAGACTAAGATTGATGCTCAGATGATTATGGTCCTCGAATTCTTGAAGCTCGACATGTTGAGACTGAGGTTTTTTTTTTTTGAAGAGTTAAAATTTTATTAAATGGATTGGAAACATAGTCCAGATATGCACAAGGAACATGACCTTTTGCTGCTAACTGTGCTGCATACATCCCGGATATAGAGGAAACAAAGGCATTACAACTGGGAGACATTACATCAAACATCTAGTGAACATATTAGGCCTCTAACTGAATGATCTAAGCTATGAATCGGAACACTCCAAAAGATTGATAGCATCTTTTAATGACAGCGATTTGGTTCAACCAAGAGAAAATGAATAACCTGCAATAACACAAGCATCTTTTATCGACAAGATAGTAGTAAGGTTCAACCAGGAAACAAAGAGAACCTGCAAATCACAAGGGTATATCTCCTCCATCAGAGCAACCCACTTTTAGAAGAATAACTCTGTAGACATCGAAGGTGATCCATTTTGTTAATTTCAACCTACCTTTCATTAGCCTTAATCCCTTAACTTAACTTTGTACTTTTAAAACAACCTGAAACTACTAAATTCCTTAGCCCTTTGTAATGTGTTAGCAAACAAAATGTCTTTGTGGCTTTTATAAGACAAAAGTCAACAAAATCAATTGAGTCAAACTGTCTTCTCTCCCATATTTCGATCCTCTGTAATAAAACATCCACACAAAAAATCATTTCCATTCCAACTAAATAATCACAGGCATCTCTGTCTTACCTTTGGTTTAATTGACTAAGCATTCAGGGATAAGGAATCAGTTGACCCTTTGGACTTCTATGAAATTGTTTTACTCCAGACCAATGCTCCTCTGTTTCCTCGATCCCATTTTGTTAGTTGCTAGAATTTGATTAATATACAAAAGACTTTAGCAGCATGACATAATCACAGGAAACTAATTACCAAACGTTTCAATCCACAAACAACCTAAAACTGCTTACATTTCATATCAGATATCAATGATGCAGTAAACAAAAACTATCGTTTGCATCAGTGTTCTTTTATTCACTACAAATGTTTCTCGCCATTTCTTAAATTTCGGCTTCCATCAAACTTTTAACTATGTCTTCTTCATTTGCTGTTGAAGAAAGCCCCAATAACCTCGCAACCTCCAGAGTGGCTTGCGCGTCCTTTCTTAGCATTTTGTTCCTGTTCATAATATCTTCATCTGAGATTTCTTCTTCCATAAAACTAGAAGTATCAAAATAGTGCCCCATCAAATTATTCTCCTTTTTCCTAGAGAAGTTTGCCTTTTTACAATTCTTTTTACCCTGACTTTTTGTTGAAGCAGATTTTTTCTTTCCAGAGAAGACCTCGACATTTTGAAGAAAAGAAACATAAATAAATTTCTTACTTTTTTTTACTTTCCTTGCTCTTTCTTCACTGCCTTCTTGGATTGTATCAACTTTTAGAGCCATCTTATCCCCGGACTGAGTAGAGACTGGGCTGTTGTGTATTACTAAATCCATGACCTCATTGCCTTCACTGCCTTCTTGGATTGTATCAACTAAGTATTCTGTACCAGAACATGGGTTAATGGAAACCATCAGATTTGGATTACCCAGTGTAGAGTCCAATCTCGTTTCTTTAACCATTGTTTCAGCTCTCAGTATTTCATCCACAAAATTTGTTTCAAATTTCCCTCCAATTTCATTTTCTCTATTCAAGATACCAGCCAGTTCATCATATGCTTCCTAACATTTTTCCTCGAAAGTATTCATCTCATCATTTTTCGAGGAGGGCTCATTAATGGCTTGTATGTTCCTGTCGTTTGCTTCTTCATCCAGCAAAACTTGACCGCCATAATCCACCGTTTGAATTGATACCATTGGTGGTGTTTTTTCAGAAGCAGAGCTGGTGCTTGAGTTCGTGACTTGATCGATGGAAGAAGGGCAATTCCATCTTAGCTCATAGTTGTCTTCCACCACTACTTCTATAATAAATTTCTAACCATTCATCCTGAACTCAATTGAATTCATAACTGACTTGTTTTTGTTTAAACTAACTAGGATTTTAGCCAAATCCAATCTTTCTTTTTTGCAAGAGCAGTCGTCCATTGAAATAAATTTTCCTCAGTGATCTTTGATTTGTTTAAGCACTTCCTTGTTCCAAGCATGCAGAGGAAGGTTGTAAATTCTAATCCAAACCAATCTTTCATCACTGATGAGTTCTTTGGACCATGGTTTAATCCAGTTAAACCAATTGTTAGCTTTAAATTGACAAGTATTTTGAAATGACAAAATTCAAGTAACCTTAAAAAATGATTTTTCTCCAAGTAAATTTGCTTTGAATGAACTCAATAATAGAAAATATTTTAAACAAGTTTTGGATTGTGATTTCAACTGAAAAAGTCAGTAAATACTCTTAAGAAAAGTGTTAGAAGTTTTTGAACTGACTTAGAATCACAAAAAAAAAAACCACAAAATATCTCAAATTGCAGTTAAAGACGTGCAGGAAGGGATTCTGGTTAAAAGGGATCGATCCCCTTGGTAAAGGGATCGATCCCATTTTGGCAGTAAGGTGGACAAAGCTTTATGAACAAGTTGGAATAGGTTCTGGATAAAAAGGATCGATCCCTTTGGTAAAGGGATCGATCCCTTTGCACGAGACCTGCAGTAACGGCTAGTTTTTAAGGGTTTCAACGGGGGATCGATCCCATTTTGGTAGTAAGGTGGACAAAGCTTCAGGAACAAGTTGGAATAGGTTCTGGATAAAAAGGATCGATCCCTTTGGTAAAGGGATCGATCCCTTTGCACGAGACCTGCAGTAACGACTAGTTTTTGAGGGTTTCAACGGGAGGATTTGCATTAAATACTTCACCAACTGTTCTATCCGTTTGGTGGGTTATAAATAGAGGTATTTATGAAGTTTGAAGGGAGAACAAGCATTCCAAAGTATTCAAGCTTCAAGAGAGAAACTGAAATCTGAAAATCTTTATTGTAACTCCATTTTGTGAGATTGTTTTCTGTATTCTTCACCCATTCACTGAAAAAATCAGATATTCAAAGGGGTGAGCTATCCTTATAAGGTCTGATATTGTAGAGTGTGAGAATACTACAAGGGTAGAGGATTAGAGGGAGATTTCTAAAGTCTCAAGAGAAAGTGTAAAAGGTCTTGCCACACCTTCAAGTGGTTTGTAAGCATTCTCAAGGAAGAGGTGAATCAAAACCTTGACAAGGAGTTCAAGGAGAGAGGACGTAGGCAAGAGATTGGCCGAACCTCTGTAAAACTTGTGTTTGCTTCTCTTTCCCTTACTCTTATTTACTCCATTTATTTCATTGTTGTTTATTTGACTTTGATTGTGCATTAAGAGTTAAGAAAATTAGAAATAACTAGAAAAACCGATTCACCCCCCTCTCGGTAGAGCCAACAATTGGTATCAGAGCTTAGGCTCGAGATTGACTTAGATTAACATCTATCGAGTATAAACTATCACAAATGGTTCAAACTAGTTTGTCTACACCCTTGGTAGGAGAGGGACACTCTACGATTAGACCTCCACTCTTTCATGGTGAAAACTATGCTTATTGGAAGACTAGAATGATGCTATTTATTCAAGCTAATGATTATGAAGTATGGAGAGTTATTGTTAAAGGTCCCATTATCCCTATTAAGAAAGTAGATGGGACGAATGTGCCTAAGAAAGAAGATGAATGGGATACTAATGATATTAGGATGGCACAACTTAATGCTAAAGCAATGCACACACTCTTTTGTGCATTAGGACCAAATGAGTATAATCGAGAGTCACAATGTGAGAATGCTAAACAAGTTTGGGATAAACTAGCTATCACACATGAGGGAACCACACAAGTCAAAGAAACCAAAGTAGGCATGCTCACACAAGACTATGAACTATTTAGAATGAAGAATGATGAGTCAATTAGTGACATGTTTACTAGGTTTACGGACATAATAAATGGTCTTAAAGCTTTAGGGAAGACGTACTCTAATGTAGAGATGGTGAAAAAGATTCTCAATAGCTTACCCAAATCATGGGAAGCTAAAGTCACTGCTATTGAGGAATCCAAAGACCCTCATACACTATCTTTAGATGAACTTATGGGATCCTTGCTCACTTATGAGATGAAAATTAAGAGAAATCAAGATCCCCCAAAGAAAGTTGGACTAGCACTAAAATCCACCACAAGTGAGGAATCAAAAGATGATCATGATGTAAGTGGTGATGAAGAAGATTTAGAAGTGGCCATGTTCGCCAAGAGGTTCAATAAATTCATGAGGATGAGAGCTAGTGGAAACTCTAGGAGACCCCCTAGGAGAGAGTTAAATAGAGGTGAAACTAGTAGGAAAGATAAGGACCAAATTATATATTATTAATGCAAAAAACTTGGCCATATTAAATTTGATTGTCCTTTGTTTAGGAAGCAAAATGAAAAGAAACAAAAGAAGAAAGCAATGGTGGCTACTTGGAGTGATAGTGACTCCTCCGATGAAGAGAATGTGGAAGATGAAGTAGCTAACCTTTGCTTCATGGCTTTTGAAGATGAGAAGGTAACTTCTAACTTGCTAGATACTCATGAATACACTTTTGATGAATTACAAGATGCATTTGATGAATTGGCCAATGAATTTGAATGCATGACCTTGAAATATAAGAAAATGATCTCTAAGTTGAAAAAGGAAAATGAAATGTTTGTGAATGTTAAGTTAGAATGTGAGAAGAAATTAGAAAATGCTAATCTAGAAATTGAAGAATTAAATAAGAAGAACACTAATTTGCATAACTCCTTTTCTAGATTTTACATGGGTCAACAAAAACTTGATCAAATGCTAGAAACTCAAAGAGCATTCTTTGATAGAGAAGGGTTAGGCTATAATGCATCTAACAAAGAGACTCATCTTAAAAACTTCCTAGTTAAAGATAGAAAATTTACTTTGTGCCCATTATGTAACAAACTAGGACATTCTTCACAAGCATGCACCTCTAAGAAGACCATAATTAGAGGAAAAATGGCTATCAAGATTTGGGTGCCTAAACATGTTTTGAATTCAAATGATGAGTCTTTAAAGTTGAAATGGATCCCTAAAGGATCAAAAATTATTAATACTAACTCTCAAGGACCCAAGAAAATTTGGGTACCTAAGATGAAAGCTTGATGTGTTTGTAGGAGGAAGAGTATTGCTACAAGACTAAGTCCAAGGAGCATTGGTACCTTGATAGTAGATGCTCTAGACACATGACGGGAGACAAGAGCCAATTCAAGTACTTAAAGCATAAAAGTGGTGGAGAGGTCACGTTTGGAGACAACTCCAAAGGACAAATTGAAGGAATTGGCTCCATTGGTAACTCTTCCTCAACCATTGAAAATGTTTTGTATGTTAGAGGCTTGAAACATAACTTGCTTAGTATTAGTCAATTGTGTGATAAGGGATTTAAAGTTATGTTTGATGATTTGTGTTGCAATGTTGTTAATGCCAAATCTAATCAAATTGTGTTTATTGGACATAGACAAGGAAATATTTATATTGTGGATTTAAATGAACTTAATAGCAAAAATGTATGCTTTATGGCTACTAGAGAAGATGAACCTTGGTTATGGCATAGAAGACTAGGCCATGCTAGCATGCATGTTTTGTCTAAGTTAGCCAAAAGAGACTTAGTAGTAGGATTGCCTAAGCTTCAATTTGAAAATGACAAAGTTTGTGAGGCATGTGTAAGAGGAAAACACAAAAGAATTTCATTTAAACCTAAGAAGTGTGTCACTACCTCTAGATCACTTCAACTTCTTCACTTAGATCTTTTTGGACCAACTAGGACCAACTAGGACAACTAGTTTAGGAGGTAAACACTATGGATTTGTGATAGTTGATGATTACACTAGGTTTACTTAGGTGTTCTTTTTAAGTGTTAAAAATGAGGCCTTAGAAAAATTCACTGTTTTCTCAAAACTTGTTCAAAATGAAAAAGGTTACTCTATTTCAAGTATTAGAAGTGATCATGGAAAAGAATTTGAAAATCTTGGTTTTGATATATTTTGCAATGAAAATGGTATTAGCCACAATTTTTCAGCTCCTAGAACTCCTCAACAAAATGGGGTAGTTGAAAGGAGAAATAGAACCTTAGAAGAAATGGCTAGAACCATGCTTTGTGAAAATAACTTACCTAAATATTTTTGGGCTGAAGCAGTAAACACTTCTTGCTATGTTATAAATAGAGCTATGGTAAGGCCTATTTTAAAGAAAACCCCCTATGAGCTTTATAAAGGAAAAAGACCTAACATAAGTTATTTTCACCCATTTGGATGTAAATGTTTTGTTTTGAACAATGGTAAAGATAATTTAGGAAAATTTGATGCTAAAAGTGATGAAGGTATTTTTCTTGGCTATTCTCTAAATTCTAAGGCCTATAGAGTTTTCAATAAAAGAACACTTGTAGTAGAAGAGTCAATACATGTAATCTTTGATGAATTAAATATCACTAGTAGAACCAATCTTGATGATGAAGTAGAGATCTTTGATGAACCTATAGTTGATCCATCTCAAGATAAGAATATTAGAGAACAATTAGAAGATCTTGCTATTAACAAAAATGAGGAGTCCATGGAACAAGAAATGATTGAGAAGGAATCTAGGTGTCCTAGAGAACTTGGATATGTGAAAAATAATGATATTATTGGAGATCCTACCATTGGAGTTTGGACTAGGTCAACCTATAGAAACATATGTCAACATGTAGCCTATGTGTCACAATTTGAGCCAAAGAAAGTGGATGAGGCGTTGAATGATGAAAATTGGATTATGGCCATGCAAGAAGAATTAAATCAATTTGAAAGAAGCAAAGTGTGGACATTAGTAGAAAGACCTAAAGATTATCCCATCATTGGAACCAAATGGATATTCAAGAATAAGATGGATGAAAATAGCATTATTGTTAGAAACAAGGCTAGGTTAGTGGCTCAAGGTTATAGACAAGAAGAAGGAATAGACTATGATGAAACCTATGCTCCGGTAGCTAGATTAGAAGCCATTAGGATGCTACTTGCTTTTGCATGCTACAAGGATTTTAAGTTATATCAAATGGATGTGAAAAGTGCTTTCTTAAATGGTTATATAAATGAAGAAGTTTATGTTGAGCAACCTCCTGGTTTTGAAAATCCAAAATTTCCTAACCATGTTTTCAAACTTTCAAAAGCCTTATATGGATTAAAACAAGCTCCTAGAGCTTGGTATGAAAGACTTTCAAAGTTTTTAATCGAAAAGGGTTTTACAAGAGGAAAGGTAGACGCAACCTTGTTTATACAATCTAAGGGTCATGACTTATTGGTAGTTCAAATTTATGTAGATGATATCATTTTTGGTTCTACAAATGAGTCATTGTGCAAAAATTTTTCAAAGCTAATGCAAGGTGAATTTGAAATGAGTATGATGGGAGAATTAACCTTCTTTCTAGGACTTCAAGTTAAACAATGTAAAGAAGGTATTTTCATAAATCAAGCTAAGTACACTAAAGATTTGCTCAAAAGATTTGGAATGGATGAATCTAAACCTTTCTCTACACCTATGAGCACAAATATTAAGCTTGATAAGGATGAAGGAGGAAAATGTGTAGACACTAAACTATATAGGTCTATGATTGGCTCATTGCTATATTTAACTGCTAGTAGACCCGATATAATGTTTAGTGTATGCTTGTGTGCTAGATTTCAGTCATCCCCTAAAGAATCACACCTACAAGCAGTAAAAAGAATCCTTAGATACCTCAAAGACACTTCCTCCTTAGGACTTTGGTATCCTAAAGATTCTACACTAGATCTCCATGCTTATTCCGATGCGGATTTTGGTGGATGCAAAGTGGATAGGAAAAGCACATCGGGAACATGCCAATTCTTAGGAAGTAGGCTCATCTCATGGTTCTCTAAGAAACAAAATAGTGTAGCTCAATCCACAACCGAGGCTGAATATATAGCTTCCGAAAGTTGCTGTGCTCAAGTTTTGTGGATTAAGCAACAAATGAGAGACTATGGAATAGAAATGAACCAAGTTCCCATTAGGTGTGCCAACACTAGTGCCATCAATCTTACAAAAAATCCCATCCAACACTCTAAAACCAAGCACATTGATATTAGACATCATTTTATACGAGATCATGTGCAAAAAGGAGACATAATTCTAGAGTATGTGGACACCTTGCACCAATTAGCTGATATCTTCACAAAACCCTTGGACAAGGAGAGATTTTGCACTCTTAGAGGTGAATTAGGTATTATGAATGCTCCTTGAATTGATTTGATGAGTGGCTTAAGTTGGTTTGTTATGATTGCAAGAACGGAATTTGGAAAATATACTTACCACTTGCAACTCATGACTTTAATTTGCCATGTTACTGTTCATGATCTTAGCTTTTGAGGTTGAATTGTTGAACTTTGTGCGTTTTGATCATGTTAAATGCTCTTCATTAGCCAACACCCACTTTATGATGTTTAAGACAGGTTCACAATCATGTTCACTTAGTTTTCAAAGCTGTTTAGCATATTCTCAGCATTTTTCTGCAATTTTCTGCATTTTCCTGCACTTTTTCTGGATTTGTCAACTAACATCTCATGCATCCCAAGTGGCAACAACCAGATTCTGATCTTAAAATAGTAAAAATGCATAAGTTTCATTGATTTCAAATCATTTTTATGCATTACAAATGAGGCAAGTGACTGAGGAGACAATTCTTCCCAAATAGGATTGATTTTCTAGTCCATTAGGCCAAAAAATCTGGGTTCTTGCTATGAGGGATCGATCCTTTTCACCATGGGATCGATCCCATAGCATTAGAAATTGGCAAAGTAAGCCTGGCAACCATTTTGTCTGGAAGGGATCGATCCCTTCCTATAGGGGATCGATCCCCTCGTGACAGAACTTACTTTGCGCTTCTTTTAAAATGTCGGGCCCTCCTTCCTTTCAAACTATTCACCTTCTTCTTCACCTTCTCACGCCGTTCCCCATTTTCTCTCATCACAAACTTCTCAATCTCACTCATTTCTACACCAAATCACTTCATTCTTTCACCAATCTTCCTCATTTCCTTCTCTCTTTCATTTCCCCTCCTCATTTCCTGACAAAATCTCTTCTTTTCTTCTCTTCCTTCTTCTTCCACACCATGGTTACTATTCACCCAACATTTCAATTGTAAGTTTTTCTTGCATTTTTCATTCAATTTTTCTTGCATTTCTAGTCTTTTTCATCATGTCTTGACTGCCCATTTACTTATCTTGCATTAATTTCTTCTTCATCTAGGTTATCACTTCATTTGGCACTTGTATTTTTCTAGGGTTTATACTTAGCCTATCTGTCATTATTCATCCGAAATTCCTTGTCATCATTGTTAAATGCATATTGGGTTGTGGCTCTCCGCTGTTGGTTAGATCATATCTCTCCCACACACTCATCCATAGTTCCCCCAAGTTGTGCACACCACCTGTTCGACAAAACTCCTTTTCGAAATTTCCCTCCTCATTGTTCCTCCACATGGCTCCCAAAGTCAAAAATGCTGTCTCTCGAAAAAAATCTCGTCCCTCCTCTTCCTCCGCCTCCATTCCAACCGCCTTCAATCGCTGTTTTAGGAATGCAGAAGAGAAAAACCGTTACCATGCCCTCTTTGACCATATGCGTGTCAAGCACTGTCGTCCCATTGATTTCGGTTTCTTGGAATCAATTCAGTTTCCCTACTTGGCCAAATTTGACGCTTTTTCTTGGACTTATTTTCTCAAAATCAACACTCCGGTTCCATTGAACATCATTTGAGCTTTCTTTTCCAATGCCAAAGTTATATATTTGCCTAATGACCCATGTAAGGCTGTAGGAATTCAATCGTTTGTTATGGGTCGAGATGTTGAAATCACCAAATATTCTCTCTCCCGTGCCTTTCGAATTCCGGAGCATGGACTTGCATGCGAAAATGTCAACGTCCCCTTAGAATTCAATATCGTCAATGACCGTGCGGATGACCTTCCCGTCTTTGCTCGTCTTCTCCATATCACCATCTCTTGGAATCTTCGCCCACTTGGCACCAAATATTCCTAACTCCGAAGACTTGATTGTTTTTGGCTTCATCACATTCACTCCCTTGATGGCGATCGACCGGATCTTCTCCATTTCATTCTCCACGATTGGATCAAGATTGTTCTTGGCAAAGTTCAGACAAATGTCTTCCCACAACCCCTTGCCTTCTACCTACTCGACCACGGTATTGACTGTTCGTGTGAACCTGTCGTCCTTCCAGAGGCAGGCCACATCATCAACCTTGCCACTTTGCATAATCTTGGCTAGTACTCTCGTCAGCAAGGTGATACCATCGTTTGGGAAAAGGCCCATGGTGCTCCAGCATCTCCTAGCCATGATCCGGAAGAAGGCGGCGATGAAGGCGACGACAAAGAGGCAGCTCCTGCCGCAGCCACATCTTCAGCCCCATCCGCCTCGACCTCGGTCTCTCTTAACCAGATCATGCTATCGCTTCAAAACCTCCAGGCCACCGTTACTCAACGCTTTGATCATGTCGACGCTCGCCTTGACACCATGGAGGCTACACAGGCTGCCTTATTTGATGAAGTCCAAGACATCCGCATGCAGCATGAGGACTTCGTGGATCAGTATCATAAGACATTTCCCAGGCGTTGATTTTGTTCTTTGTATGTAGGGTGTGCATTTACCTTGTTCTGCTTAGATGTTTGAACCTCTATGCTATGTTTGTTGAACTTCACTGTCAGATTTTGTCTTTATCTTTGTAAACTTTGTTAGATGTTTGAACCTCTGTGATATGGCATGTTATATATTTATGGTTATTTTATCATTCTGCCATGGTTTGTCTATGTTCTTCAATATCTCTCATTGACCTATTACTTTAAATTGACTAACCAATTCTCCATGTTTCTTATCATTGTTGAGGGGGAGTATATCATTTTTTTTGCTATGACAAAAAGGGGGAGAATTAATGTGATAAATTCATCTTGGTACTTAAAAAGGGAAGCTAACTTTGAGGGGGAGCAAATATTAAGGGGGAGCATTGGGAGCATTATTTTCAAAAATTTAAGCAATCTCATTTCCTAAGCAAATTTACCTTAAGTTTTGTCATATCAAAAAGGGGGAGATTGTTAGCTTTAAATTGACAAGTATTTTGAAATGACAAAATTCAAGTAAGCTTAAAAAATGATTTTTCTCTAAGTAAATTTGCTTTGAATGAACTCAATAATAGAAAATATTTTAAACAAGTTTTGCATTGTGATTTCAACTGAAAAAGTCAGCAAATACTCTTAAGAAAAGTGTTAGAAGTTTTTGAACTGACTTAGAATCACAAAAAAAAAACCACAAAATATCTCAAATTGCAGTTAAAGACGCGCAGGAAGGGATTCTGGTTAAAAGGGATCGATCCCCTTGGTAAAGGGATCGATCCCATTTTGGCAGTAAGGTGGACAAAGCTTCAGGAACAAGTTGGAATAGGTTCTAGATAAAAAGGATCGATCCCTTTGGTAAAGGGATCGATCCCTTTGCACGAGACCTGCAGTAACGGCTAGTTTTTGAGGGTTTCAACGGGAGGATTTGCATTAAATGCTTCACCAACTGTTCTATCCGTTTGGTGGGTTATAAATAGAGGTATTTATGAAGTTTGGAGGAAGAACAAGCATTCCAAAGTATTCAAGCTTCAAGAGAGCAACTGAAATCTGAAAATCTTTATTGTAACTCCATTTTGTGAGATTGTTTTCTGTATTCTTCACCCATTCACTGAAAAAATCAGATATTCAAAGGGGTGAGCTATCCTTGTAAGGTCTGATATTGTAGAGTGTGGGAATACTACAAGGGTAGAGGATTAGAGGGAGATTTCTAAAGTCTCAAGAGAAAGTGTAAAAGGTCTTGCCACACCTTCAAGTGGTTTGTAAGCATTCTCAAGGAAGAGGTGAATCAAAACCTTGACAAAGAGTTCAAGGAGAGAGGACGTAGGCAAGAGATTGGCCGAACCTCTATAAAACTTGTGTTTGCTTCTCTTTCCCTTACTCTTATTTACTCCATTTATTTCAGTGTTGTTTATTTGACTTTGATTGTGCATTAAGAGTTAAGAAAATTAGAAATAACTAGAAAAATCGATTCACCCCCCCTCTCGGTAGAGCCAACACCATTCATCAATCCATTTGCTTTCATCAGCTAGCAGATTCCACATTGTTTCTTTTCTATCAAGACAAATTAGAAACCAACTTCCTCCCATCGTAGAGATTGATAAAATAGAATATCCTTCCTTGTTTAGGCGTTGATGAAGACTATAGGCTCAAGGGGAGACTTAATCGAGACTACCATTGATGTTTCCAACCATTTCTGGTCCTGAACTATGACTTCCACTTTGATCTTATCTGTTTCTTGTGCACTCTGTTTGCCGCACCCTTTCACTCCCTATTTACCATTAGAGTCAAGCTGATTGTTTCTATTCATTGGAGGAGTACCATTTGAAGCAGGTTTGGCAAGCGTTCATTTTCTTTAGGGTCAATTCTTTGCCAAAATGCTGAACCTTCATTGTATCTGGCAAAGTTATCTTCCAGCCTATAGTCAAGAAACCATGCTCCATTGAGTCTTTCCACTGCATTTTTTGCATCACTAAAGCTTGAGAATCTAATGAATCCATACTTTTTTCCTGTTTTGCTTCATTTCTGAGGAATGAATACATCTGTGACATTTCTATGATGTTGAAAAATTTGTCTGAGCCATCTCTAATGGATATTTGGTGGTATGTTGTAAACAAAGATAGAGAAGGTTTGTATACAAGTCTAGGATGGAGACGCCATTTGTTTTTTTCTCAAGCATTCTGAGGTTGATGCTGCTTCTCAGATTGTTGAAGCTCAACATGCTGAGATTGAGCTTGATGCTCATTATGCTCAGATGAGGGTTAGTGCTTATTATGTTGAGATTTAGGTTAAAGATCATCATGCTCAGGAAAGATGTCATTAGCAGGATTTTGTGTCCACCTCTATTCTGAATATCGACATATTGAAGCATTAAACCTAGGGAAATATTAATTTGATCGAAAACGAGCACCCATGGTGGTCTTAAAGGCATTCATCCTTTCTTCTAACTGTCCTATCCATGGTTTCAAATAGTGACCGCACAACAGAATAGTGGCCATTATCTCACGGTAGCGGCGGTGGCCGCCACCGCTATTAAGGGAAAAATGGATGTGAATATAAATCACATCCGTAACGGCCGCTATTGGCCAATAGCAGCAATAACGGCCATTATTGGCCGTTATTGCGGCTACCATCCATTCTCAATTGAAATTGGGTATTAAAAAAAATTTCAGAATCAGCAAAAAAATTTCCAACAGAAGACTGATCAACAAAATCCAAAACAAATCCCTAGTTTCACACAATTATAATTTCAGTTTCAATCAACATAAATTCTCAAGAAACAACACCACAACACAACAATTAGCATGAGTTTTGATATTTGAAAGTAATTAAAAAATTTATTTAAAACTTAAAATCATTTACCTTTTCAAGTAGAATTAGATCAAGGAAGGGGATCTGTCGAATTAGGGAAGGGGATTCTGTCATGATTGTGGACTTTTTGGCTGCTGGTTAGTGAGGGGCTAAGCGACTATTGAGAGCTCTATTTTGTAGTCATACTCTGTAGAAGCAAGGCAGAGAAAGACTGAGAAGAAAGGAAGGCACTAGGCGATGACGTAGTGGAGTGGTGGAGGCATGGCGGGGTGTGGCCTGGCGTGGGGTAGTGGGCATCTTGGTTGCTGTCTGTCGACGGAAGCTGGGTTGCTGTCTGGAGAGAGTAGAGTCGACGAGGGAGAAAAAGAAAGCAAGAGTGAGGTATGTGAGTGAGGGTGGGTGAGAAACTGTTGTGATGAACGGTTGAGATAAAGGTGGTCTTTGGGATGTTTGGGAATATAGATTTTTGGGTTTTGTTTTTATTAAATGTATATCAGATAATATTAAATTAAATCTGAAATTAAATTATAAATGTAATCTTTAGTTGAATTTCTATTGTAATTAAATACATAGCATTAAATATAATTATAACTCAAAAGATAAAGATAATATTGATATTTGATAATATAAATGATATAATTAATTTAGATGAAAAAAGATTTGATAAAATTTGGATGAAAAATTCTTTGATAATTTAAATGAGAAATAATTAATACATTGATTTTTTTAATACATAATTATTTATCTTTAGTCTCATCATATGTTATTTTTCAATTACCATAAATGATTTTCTATATATGAATGTTTTACTATAATTCAAAAAAAATTATAAGTAACATTTTTTTACATAAATATTGACTTAAAATATCATAAATTATTTTTAAAATTATAAAATAAGACTTTTTATAATTATAATTATAATTATTACACTTTGTATAAAAGTTGTGCGAAATTTAAAAAAAATTCACGACCGCAACGGCTGCAATAGCTGTAATAGTCTCCGTTATTTCCGCAACCGCAATAAACGCAACGCGACCAAAAACGTTACCACGACCGCAATTTAAAACCCTAATCCTATCCTTATATCGTTATCAAGCTTCAAATTCATTCCCTTTAGCAATTGAAGCATTAAAATATAAGGTGGTTGACTTGAAACTTTACCATCCTATTCCTGCTACTATCCAATCTTTCTCCCTTCCCCTATTGGCTCTTCACGTACATTTTCCCCCTTTTTTATTAAAACTTTCTCCCTTCCCCTATTGGCTCGTCACGTACATTTTCCCCCTTTTTTATTACTTTTTTAAATCAATGAAATTCTATCTCATCTTTTGTATAGATGCCATGTTGTACGTCATAACCAAGGATTTAAGGCTGTATTTAGTATTCAATCTATTGATTTGCCTAGCTATCTTGGCGATGATGTGGCATAAGCTAAAAGTGTTTGTTGAATTTCTTTTTTTATTCATAAAAAAATAATAATATGATATATATTTTAATGCTTTAAATTTTTATTATTTTCCTTTATTATTTTAAAAGAACGCAATTTATTGAGTTGCAACGATAATCTCATTTGAAAAAGTGTTAAACCGCATCCATAAACTTTTCATTTTAAAAAGTGTTCAAGTGCATTCACAACCGTTTAAAGAAGAGCATATGATTCCGTGGATAAGGATCCAAAATTGTCGGTGCAATGATTTCCTCTTTGGTTACACGCACTTGAAGTTGCCTTTTTTTTATTGAATAATCATATTTTATTCTATTAAAGCTTCACCTACACTTCAATTATCAAGGCCTTCACAAGAAGACGAATGCCACAAATGGAAGCAGCAGAAACAGAAACCAACATGGAAGTGCAGAGGGAGAGAAAGATATAAGGTGGTCACAGTAATGGCGTCCACATCTTGACGATCCCATTACCGGCTTGTGGCCATATTCTTCCTCACATGGATTTAGTCCACTAACCCCTCCTTCGTAGCATGACAGTCACAATCTTGGTTACACCCAAGAACCTTCGCTTTCTAAGTCCTTCCTTTCGCTTCCTGGAGTCGAGAAAACGCAAGATCTCCCTCTATCATTTGGACCGAGTTTCATGGCAGCCATGAGTGAACTTTACGACTCTCTGTTGCAATGGTTTCATAGCCACCCATCTTCTCCCGTCGCCATTATCTCTGATTTGTTACTCACTTCTTGGGTCAGTACTCTTGCTTCCCATCTCAATATCCACATTCTAAGCTTTATGGTTTTTAATGCAAATTCAACGTTGTCAATGACGCATCGGGGCTTGGAAAACACGTCTCCGCCCATATTACAGGTTTTCGTTAGGAGTACACTTCTACCATGTTTAACAAGTTGGGGGATTGTTTTCAACAGTTTTTTGGATTTAGATGGTGATAAAATGAATATGATCAAGGAGGAGTTTACCAAACATGATCGGCTGTGGGCGGTTGGGCCGTTGCCACCAGTAAAGCCTTGCAGCAATGACTCCAATGAGAGGGGCGGACCAAACTCCATACCGCAAGATCAACTCATGGGATGGCTTGATTCTTGTCCAGTGGACAAATCAGCAATCCACGTGTAACACCCGAGCCCACACAACAAAAAAGCCCCAAAACCAATATATTAAAGGAGCCGGCCATAATGCATTAAGGTTTTGGGTGTTAAATATATATACACACACATAAAAGTTGTGGCGTGAAGGTTGTAGCACCGCCGGACCAAAAAAAAAAAGAGTGGCGTGACTTGCAGCATCGAGAGAAAGGAAATGAGATTTAAGTTGGCTGTTGTTCAGCCAAAGCAAAAAAAAAAAATGGGAATTGTTTTGTTGAAGGGCTAAAGTGATAGGAAGAGAAAGAAGCTGAAGACCAAGCTGAGCAAAGTTTTCTCTTTAATTTTTATGATTACATTATGTGGTCAGGGATTGAGTTATGAGGAAAAATATGATATTGAGAATTTAGAAAAATCTGTATTTTAAAGAAAGCACAGATAATTTTAGCCTTTGTCAGATAACTAACTCACGCTATGTGCATAGTTTATGGAGTTATAGTCATTTAGTGAATACAATATAAATTGTCAGCTTTTGTCAGATAGCGTATTTTTCTAATATTAAATATTTTGAATAATAGACTCTAAGAGATCTTAAAGCTTTGTTTTGGCTTTAATTTAGCGAGTTCAGGTAAATGACTTGATATCCTTTCAATGATTTTGACACCCTTAAAATTAACCTTAATATGGGATATGTTTCATATACTGTGTACAAATATAGTTTTGTCCTATGATTTTTAAACTGGGTTAAGCATGCAAAGTGTGTACAATTATTAAAATTTATTTTGAACTTTATTTTGTTCAAGTACATAAGTATCATTTTTAATCGCTTTGATAGTTGAAATTTATAGTGTATATTTTGAAAATATGAAATTGTTTTGGAATTCGACATAATGTATCTACAGGCTATGTGTTTTGTGAATACAAGATTTACTTTGATTGATTTATAAAATTAGTTTTGTATGAAATATGTTATGAGATTTATAATACTTCTTTATATATTGGATAATCTGAAATCATGTTTTGTTTTGTCTCCTAGTATAGTTGTGCTCTAACCCTGCCAATGGGAGTTAAATGTTGGCCATGTTGACATATATTCTGTTAAAAAAAACTAGTTTTTAACTAAACCACTGGTTAAGCATAATGGGTCTCTATTCTGTTTTGTGCAACTATTAGTTACTTCTGATATCTCTAACCCGAACCACCAAGGTTAATGTAGTTTTTGTTCTGATTCTGACCTGTACCACAAGAGTTAAGCATAGCCATAGCATGTTATGGGAGACTTGAAAATTATGAATTGTGAAGCTTTTGTTTAGTTTTAGTATTCATGAAATTCTGTTTAGTTTTGAAATCTAAGTATATAAATTTGAATAAACTACGTGATTAAAGATGAGATTACCCAACATTGATTTTGAATCTTTACATTGATATTTTGGCTTAATGTTTTTATGGCATGCTTAATCCAACTATTAGGGTCTCTGTTGCTTACTGAGTAGTTGTACTCATCCCTTTTCCTTAACATTTTGCAAGTTTTGGCATTGATAATGTTCACAAGAATATCGCGAAGTGACTTTTGGGGTTTAGGACTTATCTCAAGACTTTTAAATTTATGATTAGATGGAGATTTAAGAACATTTCAAATTTCTTTGTTCAAGGCTTTAAGTAATAAGTTAATGTTTTGTAAATTTCTTTAAATCATTGGCGGTATACTTTCAGTTTAGATATTTGTAAGGATTGAATTTTATTATGATAAATGTTTTGTATGATAAATGTTTTGTATGTCTGTAAAATTATATCTTATAAGTGTGCGACATTTATTATGTCTCGGGTTCAAAGTGTGACATATTAAATGGTATCAGAGCTTAGGGTTATCGATATTAAATTCGTATAAACGTGCATTACGAAATACTTAGACGTATTATTAGATTGAGAGTGGGGTAAAATACTTAAAGTTTAAGACATTATTCTATCTCATGTCCTTCTGTTAAAAATGAAGTGATTTGATTTTGAAGGAATCTTCTAATATTATGTTGCTATCTTGATTGAATCAGTATACCTCCTCCCATAATCTAGAGCTTAGGTTATGATTTTGGGTCTATGAAGACTTATTATGAATATAAACTAATGATTCGAAAAAAGAAATTGATTCTGTGAAGACCTTTTGTAAGCTTAGAGTATGATATTTGGATTGTATTGTTATTATTAGAATTTGAGCTTAAGTAGGATATGTAGGCTTTGACTGTAAATCAGGTGGTGTGACTTTGTAAATCTTGGAGATTTTGTTTGCTGGATATTTAGATATCAACTTTAGAATTTGTGATAAAGATAAAGTTTAGTGAACTTGGTTAAAAGTAATGACAAGTTTGTAAGTAATTGGTTTTGGGTAAATCCTAATATGATAGTTACTTGAAGCTTGTGTTAAGTATATAAAAAGGGATTTCATTCTTTAGAGATTTTTGGAATAGAAGTTTGCTTTTTCGATTTTTAAGGAATTTGTTTTGACTTTTCTTATGTATCTTTGACGAACTTAGGAAATGATTATAACGGTATTTGGTGTTAAAGTATGAAATATCAAGTAATGAGAAAACATATTTGTAAATAAAGTGACTTTATTGTAAGTTTGAAAAGAAATATATTTTAAGCTGAACGATTATTAAGGAAAATGATCATGATCTTTGTAAAACCTATGAATTTTGGATTAGATATTGAGTTAATCTATGAAGGTTTTAGAGTTTTGTGCTTGACATTTAGTGAATTTTTATTACATATTTGATTATATTTTACTATGATTAATGTAATAACCGAAATGTTTTGCAAAACTTAAAATAAATGTTGAAATATATATGTATATGAATATAATATTAACACTAAACTATATATATAAATAACAAATGAATAAAACATATAAACAAATATATTAGTTACTGCACGTGACAGTAGGTGTGCAAAACCAATATATATATATGAGATGAAATGACTAAGTGTGTAAAATATTTAATTTAGGTAGTGGATTCTCGAGAAAGCCAAAATTTCCAACAACCCCCACTCACACTCCATCTCTCGGCTGAAGGAAATTGAGAAGGAAAGGTAGAATCAATCACGGAAAAAGAGCAGAACAAGCGAAGATACAAGGGATCCAAGCAGACGTTGGTAGCAGCAATTGGTGTTTAGTGCAGGCTACTTTTGGGCATTCACGGGTGCTGCTATCATACTTCAGTTTTGCTAGATAAGAGGTTGTGAACAGAGGGCTTTCAATTGTGGCTTAAAGGATTGGAGTGGCTGTTAGTTGGGTGTTCATCAAATGCCTTCACGAGAAGGAAAGGAAAGAGAAAAGAGTGGACAAAGGAGAGGTAGCCAGATCTGATGAGTTGTAGCAGTGAAGAGGACAAAACAGGGGACACGAGGGCTTCATTTTTGCTGTAGCCATTGATCAGTTGTATACACTAGGAATCGAAAGAGAACCAGTAAAGGAGAAATCAAGAAACATTGTGGGAGAAACAAGGCTATTCAATGGGATGAAAAGTAGAAGGTCTGTTCGGTGCAAGTATAGAGCCAATGTTTAAGAGGTTTAAAGGATGATGGACACTGCCCATTTGATGATGAAACAGCAGTAGTAGAAAGTAAAGTTGAAAGCTACTCAGTTTGGCTAAGTTTTCTATGGTAAGTTTGGCTGGTGATGGTTTCAAAGAATAAATGTTGTGTGGTATCTTGAATGAAAAAGTAAATATAATATTATGAAATGGTTTTGGATGTAGGAAAGGCAGGGAAGCTGCTCTATTTTGAAGAAAATATCAACTCCAAAACGGATGAAATGAAGCTTTCAAAGGGTAAAGACATTGTGGTATTTTGTTATTTAAATGTTATTGGTATAAGGATGCTACTAGGTTTAAAACATATATGAAATTCCCTAAAATAGTTAAATAACACAATGTTACATTAATGTAGGAGGAATTTTAAGGTGATAGAGGGTATCTACTATCCTAAACTAAAGACAAAGAGAAGGAAAGCAAAGTAGTGCTAAAAAAAAGGGGGGGTTCAAGGGCACAAGGGTGTTATCACCAATAATTGTGTGGCGCAAATTAGGTAAGGGAATATACGGTAAATGCCTGTCAGTCTACTATGCTTATGCATGTTTAAATTAATGTTATTTAATATTTATGGATTTAAATGCATCTTTGGTTAAATGTCCAAATACATTGGATTGAGTTTTAAATGCATAATGATTTGGATTTGGACTTGGATTTGGATTTGGATGTGTATTGGAAATTGGTGTATTAAAGATATATTGCTTGATTGAATTTTTCTACAGGTATCTGATTTGTGGTTATGACGCTGGGTAGTGTTCTACCTATGCCGTTATAATGCCGAAATTTCGTTAGAAATTGTCTAAATAAGTTTCTTGATATTAAATTGGATTTATTATATGCCTTTAAAACCTCATGCATATTAATCACTGCTACTTGTTATTGAGACTTCGTACGATTAGATTTTTAAAACTATAAGTATGTGGAGCGATTTATGCCTTTGGTACTCAACCTATTTTGTAAGATCTATTTCTAAACGAGTTTTGACTCATGATACATGTGATGATGTATAATGCCTATGTGGCATTTGGAAATGCCTGTGTGGCACTTGGAAATGCCTTTGTGGCACTTGGAAATGCCTATGTGGCACTCGCCTGTGTGGCGTTTTATTATGCCTGTGTGGCATTCAGTAAGCCTGTGTGGCATTGAGGCGTCGTATACGTAATTGCGTCATGGATCCCGCCTGTGTGGCAAATGGGTAGCGGTAATTACGTATGATTGTCCGACAACTAGTCGTGACTTATACCTCAGCTACCAGATGATCACTGGTGCTGGTATGATTCATGATCATGGATAGAGCCCTGGTATGGGACACTGACCACTGCTAGCTACAGTGGATGCTTTCATAGAAAGCTTCTTGGTTATATTTCCAAAGATTCCTGTTAAGTTACCGAATCTCCTAATGCTCGTCTCATATAAATGTTTTTAAATGTATATTACGATACTGTTACAAAGACGAGCGAATGTATCATTTCTACTACTATATATATCTTGATTCGGTGAATGCTTGAGTACTAAATTGTTTTGAAATTACTTGGCATAACATTTTATAGCTTATAAACTATGGTTTATCAATTTGGTATTATTTCCGATAAAACATCTGTAAGCATGAGCTTTGGCACATTCATTCACATATACATATGCATTAAACATAGTAGAAACCTAACATCGTTTAGCGTATGCTTTCTTACTGGGCTTTCCCCAAAGCTCACCCCATTCCACCTCAGATTATTTCAGGTAGACTCGGCACGAGCGTGGTGCACTGAGAGTCTTTTTGTCGAGCTGCAAAAAGTTGAGCCAAGGTATAATATTTTGTTCTTTTGTTTATATCCCAGACTAAATTCTTTTGTGTACACAATGTATAGGATTCGGGATGTAAGTACTAGGAGATATCGAATCTGTAAACCCACTGTGATTCGTAGTTAAGTTGTAATCTCGATATGTTCATATATTGAATCACATGGATGCTAAGTATTTTAGAAATTATATTGAGATGTGGAATTGCTATAGGTTAAAAGGATGATGTACTTAGTATGAGAATGGATGATGGAATGAAATAGGGACGAAAGTTTTTCAGTGTCGTTTTCGACACGTCTTACTAGAAGACTATAATGGGACCTTAGACAACTAGTCTTAAATAACTATAGGAGTGGGACTCTACTCATTAGGTTTTAGCTACACTGAGCGAGAGACAAACATAGGAAGTGAAAGAAAAAGTTAGCCCGAAAATCCCGGCTTTCGTGGGCGTTACAGAATGGTATCAGAGCATAGTTTGTCTAGTCTCGTGTCAGTATAGATAGGCTACAACTAGTCTTACATCCCGTATAACTGTGTGCGTCTGGATATAAACTTTGAATGATGCTTTGACACGATGTTACCGTGTGATTTTCAAATAGAGTACTATACATGTCTGCGTAAATAGTACTAAACATGTTTATCCTATTTAGGTATACCTGAAATGAAAGGACGGTATAGAAGCGTGAGGAAAGTTGGGAGGAGACGAGAGGAGCAGGCTCCCGAAACACCGATTCCCGAGCCACCGCCACCTCCTCCTCCTCAGCCAGAAAATGAAGGAGACCGTATTGCTCGAGTTGAGAGGAACTTAGACACCATGTCCCGAAACATGGATGCCATGTCTACCATGTTCACTCAGTTCATGGCGAGGTTTAATCAGGATCAGGTGGTGCCACCCTTGGCCCTAACAGTACCGCCACCTTCTCCATCAGCTGTACCTCCTCAAGCACCTCCGCCGCCACCACCGAGCACTCAAGTACCTCCGCCACCACAAGTGGGTACCCCACAACCACAATCTGAGCCTCCACAACCACCAGCATCATCTTCTTCTACTGGGGACGCAGTTAAGAAGAATATGGAACTCCTCAAACAGTTTCAGAAAATGAATCCCCCGGTATTTAAGGGAGTAAGGGATCCAGTGCAAGCAGAGGAATGGGTCCTACAAATGGAGAAGTCATTCAAATTTATGGGCTGTGGTAGTATAGAAAGGGTGTCCTTAGCCACTTTTATGTTGCAATCGGATGCTGAACATTGGTGGACATCCACTGAGAAAATATTGAGTGCGCAACACTCAGAGATTACATGGGAAGTCTTCCTACAGTACTTCCAAAATCAGTATATTCCCGAGACAGCCTAAAGGAAAAGGCAAACAGAATTTTTGAGCTTCACTCAAAGGAGTATGACGATAGACCAATATGAGGCCAAGTTCATGGCCCTCTCTCGGTATGATGTTGATATCTTTTGTAATGAGACTAAGAAGACTCTAAAGTTTATTACGGGATTGAAACCGTCCATCCGGAGTCGATTGGCAATATTGGACATCACTACTTACCCGGGAGCGCTAAGAAAGGCCCAACTAGCGGAGCATGACATAGAACTCACACAGAATGAGTATGGCTCCAAGGGTAAGGACCATGGAAGGAGTCAAGGGAAGAGACCAGACATGGGGAGGCATAAGCCTAATCAAACTCCTTTCAAGAGGCAGAGGTTTTATGACACTCGACATCAACCTACGAAATCCACACCATTCCATGCCACACCAAAATCTCAGACTTGTGGGATATGTGGTAAATTTCATGGGAATAAGCCTTGTCACCGGTCAACTCAGGCTTGTTTTCACTGTGGAAAGTATGGGCATTGGAAGAAGGATTGCCCAACACTCACTACTCCATCTCTGACTCCTCCAAAACAAGTTGAAGGGCAAGGTAGTCAACAAAAGGAGGCCACGGATAAGGGGAAGAAACCAATGACACAGGGGCGAGTCTTTGCCTTAGATCGGGAAGCAGCTGACGCTTCCACCAATGTGATCAAGGGTAAACTTCTAATCCATGACTTAGAAGCATTCGTTTTAATTGATTCAGGTTCCACGCACTCATTCATATCACCTGCATTTGCTAAGAGACTACATATAGAGCCTGAACATTTAGACTACGTATTGTGTGTTAGTACTCCTATGAAAGAGTCACAAACAACCAACCTAGTATATAAAAATTGTAAAGTTAAGGTGGGAGGTAGGAATTTAATAGCAGACTTAATCATGTTGAACATGTTAGACTTTGATGTTATTTTAGGCATGGATTGGTTGACAGCTAACCGTGCCAATGTAGACTGCTATAAAAAGCTTGTAACCTTTTCCCTACCTGAACCACTTGTAATACACTTTGGAGGTAAGAAATGAAATATAACTAATATCTTTTGTGAATCTTACTTGTGGAAATGTTATTCTTGTGAAGGCTATTTAGCATTCGTTGAAGATGCGAATAAGGACCATCCGACATTGTCTGCAATTCCCATTGTGAGAGACTTTCCAGATGTCTTTCCGGATGACCTACCAGGGTTGCCCCCAGAAAGAGAAACTGAGTTCGCCATTGACCTTTTTCCCGGCACTCAGTCAATCTCCAAGCCTCCGTATAGAATGGCGTTGGTAGAGTTAGAGGAGTTGAAGACTCAGCTTCAGGAACTTTTAGACAAGGGGTTTATACGCCCTAGTGTGTCTCCGTGGGGTGCTCCGGTACTATTTGTGAAAAAGAAGGATGGGAGTATGAGGTTATGTGTGGATTACCGGTTATTAAACAAAGCCACTATAAAGAATAAGTACCCGCTACCTAGAATAGATGACTTATTTGATCAGTTGCGAGGTGCAGAGGTATTTTCCAAGATTGACTTGAGATCGGGATACCATCAGTTGAGGATCAAAAGTCAAGATATCTCGAAAACAGCATTCAGAACACGTTATGGCCACTATGAATTCTTAGTGATGCCGTTTGGTTTAACAAACGCACCCGTAGCAGTTATGAGTTTGATGAATGAAGTCTTTAAGCCATTTTTGGACAAGTTTGTGATAGTGTCCATCGACGACATCCTAGTATATTCCAAGTCTCATGATGAGCATGCTCAACACTTACAGATTGTTTTGCAGACACTTAGAGAAAAAAAGTTATATGCCAAGTTTAGTAAGGTTGTGTTTGGATGAGGAATTTTAAGGAGGGAATTCATTTCAATCAAGATATTTAAAAGTCCAAAATGTAAATTTCTTGTTTGGCAAAAATTTTTGAAGAATTTGAAAAATTATGAGGGATTTAAAAAGGGAATTTGAAATGCTCAAATTCCCTTTTGAAAATCTACCTAAATAGGTGGTTTTTCAAAATTCCTTATACTCTTTCCTACTTTATTATAAATGGCCCACTATTAAATATAAGTTAAAAACAAAAAACATATTGTTTTATTTAAATTTAATATATATATATCTTTATTTTTTATATTATTAACAATATCTATACATTTTTACAAATCTAATGATACCCATATTACATATTTTATTTGATATTTTTCTTTTTGTAATATATAATATTATTATTTTTCTTTTATAATTATTTTTTATTTAATCAAATCTTAGTATCCAAAAATTCTTTCTAAAATTATTTTTATCCAAACAAGTCAATTATAAATGCTATTATTTTAAAATGATAAATTTTGAAATACCTTTATTTTAAAATGCCTCAAAATTTTGAAATTTCTCATCCAAACACAACCTAAGTGTGAGTTTTGGCTCGAGCAGATTTCCTTCTTGGGTCATATTATGACAAAGGATGGAGTATCCGTAGATCCGTCCAAGGTTGAGGCCGTGGTTAATTGGGAAAGGCCAAAGACCGTCACAGAGATCCGAAGTTTCTTGGGCTTAGCGGGGTACTATAGGAGATTTATTGAAGGATTCTCTAAGATAGCAGCTCCATTAACACGACTTACACGCAAGGAGGTCAAGTTCCAATGGACTGATGCGTGTGAGCGTAGTTTTCAGGAGTTGAAGCAGAAGTTGACCACAGCACCAGTCCTAGTTATCCCGAGTGGATCAGGAGGTTTTACGGTGTATAGTGATGCATCCATTCAGGGTCTAGGGTGTGTGCTAATGCAAAATGGCAAAGTAGTAGCTTATGGTTCTAGACAGCTTAAGGACCATGAAAAGAATTACCCTACTCATGATCTTGAGTTGGCGGCCATAGTGTTTGCATTGAAGATTTGGTGCCACTATCTTTATGGAGAAAAGTTTCAAATATTCACAGATCATAAGAGTCTCAAATACTTGTTCTCTCAAAAGGAGTTAAACATGAGACAACGGAGATGGATGGAATTGTTAAAAGACTATGATTGTGAGATCTTGTATCATCCCGGTAAGGCGAACAAGGTGGCTGATGCTTTGAGTCGGAAGAGCATGGGCTTGGTTTCATACATGATGGTCAAGGAATGGGATTTGATGAAACAGTTTTCCGAGCTGAGTGTGAGTGTAAAGCCTTTTGAAGGTATTCTAATTGCTAGTCTAAGAATCGAACCGAGTATAGTGGAGCAGCTCAGACGAGCACAGAAAGAAGATTCTAGATTAGTGGAGATGGTAAATCAAGCTAAACAAAATGAAAATTCAGAGTATAAAGTAGGCGAAGATGGACTACTAAGGTTTAGAGGCCGAATATGTGTCCCTAGTGATGATAACTTGAAGAAGCAGATTTTGGATGAAGCTCACAGTTCTAAGTATTCCATGCATCCGGGGAGTACAAAGATGTATCGGAATTTATGCCGAGTGTATTGGTGGTCAAGGATGAAGAAAGATATAGCCGAGTTTGTATCAAGGTGCTTAGTTTGTCAACAAGTGAAGGTTGAACACCAAAGGCCAGTAAGATTACTTAAGCCTTTGGAAATTCCAACATGGAAGTGGGAACATGTCACCATGGATTTCATCATGGGATTGCCGAGAACTAGAAGGAATCATGATGCAATTTGGGTGATAGTAGATCGATTAACTAAGTCGGCCCATTTTCTTGCCATGAAATCTACTGATCCCTTAAGTGCATTGGCAAACCTTTATATGAGAGAAATAGTTCGATTACATGGCGTCCCAGCAAGTATTACTTCAGATAGAGACTCAAGATTTACGTCTCGGTTTTGGGAACACTTTCAAGAAGCTTTGGGGTCACAACTCAATTTCAGTACCGCCTTCCATCCTCAGACTGATGGACAATCTGAGAGGACTATACAGACCTTGGAAGATATGTTGAGGGCATGTACTATTGATTTTAAAGGCTCCTGGGATGACCACTTACCCTTAGCCGAATTTGCTTACAACAATAGTTACCATGCTAGTATTGGAATGGCACCATATGAGGCATTGTATGGACGGAGATGTCGATCTCCAATCAGTTGGGAAGAAGTGGGTGATAGAAAGTTGTTTACTCCTGAGCTTGTTGAGCGAGCTTCAAAAGATGTTAGATTGATATGTGAGAGACTCCCAACAGCTCAAAGCCGAAAAAAGAGTTATGCTGACACTCGGAGGAGAAAATTGGAATTTGAAGTAGGGGATAGTGTCTTCTTGAAGGTCTCTCCATCGAAGGGTATCATGAGGTTTGGCACGAAAGGAAAGTTAAGTCCTCGATTTATTGGTCCATTCGAGATTTTAGAGAGGGTTGGAGACGTTGCATATCGATTAGCCTTACCGCCACAGCTATCGAGTGTGCATAATGTCTTTCACATATCCATGTTAAGGAAATACTATCCGGATCCCTCTCACATGGTAGCATATGAACCACTTGAGATTAGAGAGGACTTAAGTTATGTAGAGAGCCCAATCAGAATTGTAGATAAAAAGGAGAAGGTGTTGAGATCAAAGACTATCCTTCTGGTAAAAGTTCTATGGCAGCATCACTCATCTAAAGAAGCTACTTGGGAACTTGAGAGCTTAATGAAGGAGAAGTACCCACACCTATTCCAACCCGACATGAAAAATTTGGAGGACCAAATTTCTTAAGGTGGGTAGAATGTAATAACCGAAATGTTTTGCAAAACTTAAAATAAATGTTGAAATATATATGTATATGAATATAATATTAACACTAAACTATATATATATAAATAACAAATGAATAAAACATATAAACAAATATATTAGTTACTGCACGTGACAGTAGGTGTGCAAAACCAATATATATATATGAGATGAAATGACTAAATGTGTAAAATATTTAATTTAGGTAGTGGCTTCTCGAGGAAGCCAAAATTTCCAACAACCCCCACTCACACTCCATCTCTCGGCTGAAGGAAATTGAGAAGGAAAGGTAGAATCAATCACGGCAAAAGAGCAGAACAAGCGAAGATACAAGGGATCCAAGCAGACGTTGGTAGCAGCAATTGGTGTTTAGTGCAGGCTACTTTTGGGCATTCACGGGTGCTGCTATCATACTTCAGTTTTGCTAGATAAGAGGTTGTGAACAGAGGCCTTTCAATTGTGGCTTAAAGGATTGGAGTGGCTGTTAGTTGGGTGTTCATCAAATGCCTTCACGAGAAGGAAAGGAAAGAGAAAAGAGTGGACAAAGGAGAGGTAGCCAGATCTGATGAGTTGTAGCAGTGAAGAGGACAAAACAGGGGACACGAGGGCTTCTTTTTTGCTGTAGCCATTGATCAGTTGTATACACTAGGAATCGAAAGAGAACCAGTAAAGGAGAAATCAAGAAACATTGTGGGAGAAACAAGGCTATTCAATGGGATGAAAAGTCGAAGGTCTGTTCGGTGCAAGTATAGAGCCAATGTTTAAGAGGTTTAAAGGATGATGGACGCTGCCCATTTGATGATGATGAAACAGCAGTAGTAGAAAGTAAAGTTGAAAGCTACTCAGTTTGGCTAAGTTTTCTACGGTAAGTTTGGCTGGTGATGGTTTCAAAGATTAAATGTTGTGTGGTGTCTTGAATGAAAAAGTAAATATAATATTATGAAATGGTTTTGGATGTAGGAAAGGCAGGGAAGCTGCTATATTTTGAAGAAAATATCAACTCCAAAACGGATGAAATGAAGCTTTCAAAGGGTAAAGACATTGTGGTATTTTGTTATTTAAATGTTATTGGTATAAGGATGCTACTAGGTTTAAAACATATATGAAATTCCCTAAAATAGTTAAATAACACAATGTTACATTAATGTAGGAGGAATTTTAAGGTGATAGAGGGTATCTACTATCCTAAACTAAAGACAAAGAGAAGGAAATCAAAGTAGTGCTAAAAAAAAAAAAGGGTTCAAGGGCACAAGGGTGTTATCACCAATAATTGTGTGGCGCAAATTAGGTAAGGGAATATACGGTAAATGCCTGTCAGTCTACTATGCTTATGCATGTTTAAATTAATGTTATTTAATATTTATGGATTTAAATGCATCTTTGGTTAAATTTCCAAATACGTTGGATTGAGTTTTAAATGCATAATGTTTTGGATTTGGACTTGGATTTGGATTTGGATGTGTATTGGAAATTGGTGTATTGAAGATATATTGCTTGATTGAATTTTTCTACAGGTATCTGATTTGTGGTTATGACGCTGGGTAGTGTTCTACCTATGCCGTTATAATGCCGAAATTTCGTTAGAAATTGTCTAAATAAGTTTCTTGATATTAAATTGGATTTATTAAATGCCTTTAAAACCTCATGCATATTAATCACTGCTACTTGTTATTGAGACTTCGCACGATTAGATTTTTAAAACTATAAGTATGTGGAGCGATTTATGCCTTTGGTACTCAACCTATTTTGTAAGATCTATTTCTAAACGAGTTTTGACTCATGATACATGTGATGATGTATAATGCCTGTGTGGCATTTGGAAATGCCTGTGTGGCACTTGGAAATGCCTGTGTGGCACTCGCCTGTGTGGCGTTTTATTATGCCTGTGTGGCATTCAGTAAGCCTGTGTGGCATTGAGGCGTCGTATACGTAATTGCGTCATGGATCCCGCCTGTGTGGCAAATGGGTAGCGGTAATTACGTATGATTTTCCGACAACTAGTCGTGACTTGTACCTCAGCTACCAGATGATCACTGGTGCTGGGATGATTCATGATCATGGATAGAGCCCTGGTATGGGACACTGACCACTGCTAGCTACAGTGGATGCTTTCATAGAAAGCTTCTTGGTTATATTTCCAAAGATTCCTGTTAAGTTACCGAATCTCCTAATGCTCGTCTCATATAAATTTTTAAATGTATATTACGATACTGTTACAAAGACGAGCGAATGTATCATTTCTACTACTACTATATATATCTTGATTCGGTGAATGCTTGCGTACTAAATTGTTTTGAAATTACTTTGCATAACATTTTATAGCTTATAAACTATGGTTTATCAATTTGGTATTATTTTCGATAAAACATCTTTAAGCATGAGCTTTGGCACATTCATTCACATATACACATGCATTAAACATAATAGAAACCTAACATCGTTTAGCGTATGCTTTCTTACTGGGCTTTCCCCAAAGCTCACCCCCTTCCACCTCAGATTATTTCAGGTAGACTCGGCACGAGCGTGGTGCACTGAGAGTCTTTTTGTCGAGCTGCAAAAAGTTGAGCCAAGGTATAATATTTTGTTCTTTTGTTTATATCCCAGACTAAATTCTTTTGTGCACACAATGTATAGGATTCGGGATGTAAGTACTAGGAGATATCGAATCTGTAAACCCACTGTGATTCGTAGTTAAGCTATAATCTCGATATGTTCATATATTGAATCACATGGATGCTAAGTATTTTAGAAATTATATTGAGATGTGGAATTGCTATAGGTTAAAAGGATGATGTACTTAGTATGAGAATGGATGATGGAATGAAATAGGGACGGAAGTTTTTTAGTGTCGTTTTCGACACGTCTTACGAGAAGACTATAATGGGACCTTAGACAACTAGTCTTAAATAACTATAGGAGTGGGACTCTACTCATTAGGTTTTAGCTACACTGAGCGAGAGACAAACATAGGAAGTGAAAAAAAAAGTTAGCCCGAAAATCCCGGCTTCCGTGGGCGTTACAATTAATGACTGGAGATGACGAGAAGTGATATATGAAAATTTGAGGTACTTTTGGTACAGATATACGTAAATTTCCCTAACGGTTCTACTAACAATTGTGGTCATTTAGTATTATAATGCATATAAGGATATACAATTAATTTGATAAGGGATTGGTTTGAATAATTATCTAAGTTTGATGATAAAAATTGTTATTTCGAATAATTGTTGAAATTTGATCATTAAATATCTATTTCGAAGTCCGATAAGTTATTAATTGTCAATATGACTGATTCAATCTTATAATTGTGATTGAAGTATACTATGAGTTCATTTGAATGGTATTAATAGATAATATCACTCATTATGATATAAAATATGTTTTATTCTTTTCTTGAAAGTTTAGATTGTGATCTTTGGGTATAAAGAGACTAGTTAAGAGGATGAAAAAATTATGGGTCCTTCTATAATCTTGATTGTGACCTTTAAATTATGTGGTGATTTTTAAAAGAGTTTGAGCTTAAGTTACAATTATATGTCTCAGGTTTTGTGATTCTATGCCTTTTGGAGCTCTTAGTCTGATTGACATTTAGACATTAGCTTTGAAATTTCAATGAGGAGAAAGTTTGATGACTCGATTCTTGGCATGTGTTTTGAAAAAAAAAATTTACCTTGGACTTAAGCCTATTATAGAAATTGTTTTCAATCTTAGAGACCCTATATAATCGAGATTAGGTTTTTTATATAGTGAAAATTTTCATATTTTGTGTATGAGTCCTTAATGAATGTTGATCATGATCTTTATTGTACTTATTTAAAGTTAAAGTATGAAATAATATATTTGTCATACGATGATATATCTACAAATGAGGTTACTTTGGTGGAACTTTTATAAGTTGGATTTTAAGCTTAAAATTTATTGGAATGAATGATTTTGATCTTTTGAGATATTATAAATTGAAGTCTGAATCTCAATATATATAATTTTTGAGATTTGAGATAGATATTAAGTGAACCTTTGCTCAAATCTATTTTGCTGTGATTAGAGTATGAAATATGATAGTAGATAAGAATTGGTATGTGAAAATTGAAAGATTTATTAAAGTAAATTTTGAATGAATATCTCAAGTTACAAGATTTTTCTTTGCTAAAAATAAGTTGTCATAACGATTTCCTCCAAAAACTCAACCGCTCGACAATTTTGAAAACATTAAAAACAAAGGAGTCGCAACCAATCTTTTTCATCTAGGTGTGATTGGCCACTTAAAAATATTTGTCAATTTAACAAAATCTTAAAAGTAATTAAGTTTTATTGAAAAGACAATTTGGTCTGCGAAAACAAAAATCAAGTTCCATAGTACGATTACGCGTTGAGAAGGATTAGCATCCCCATAACACTCGTTAAAGAAACGGTACCATCGTAATCATGTGTTATCCTTGATTTTAATGAAACGGTCTTAATTTAATATTTAAAAATAATTTCTATTTTTATTGCAATTTTTTAAGCATATTTATCATTTATCAAAATCATTTTTTATTTCTTAAAAAAGTTAGATTTTATTTAATGAAAGTGGATGTGAACCCTTTTTGTATTGAATAATTAAATTGAATACTCCAATAATTTCCTCACCTAGAAATTTCTTAAGAATTACTACTTGTAACTTCTATAGAATCTCTGTAACGACCCGTTACCACATTTTTTTCACCTTATTTTACACAATTCATCCGGTTGGGCTGTCTGTGATACTTCACTTTTACTAATTATTAAACAAATTTACATAATATTGTTTATATTATACACATCCCCTATCTTAGTTAATCAGATAAGTAGTACTGCAGACATGTCTAAATACAGAAAATAAATGATCGTACCTCATATAAATCAGTAGGTCTGTCACATTGTCCTTTGTGTACAGTCGTGATCCACAATCAATTGATCTCACAATCTTTAAAACCTGAAATATTTAAAATTAAGGGGTGAGCAAACCACGGCTCAGTAAGAGAGTTATATGTCACACTTGATATTCAGCTATCTATATGCTGAAAATATTTTTCATTCTCTTTAAAATCTTCCTAGCTGGCTCTAGGCTCACATGTAGGAAGGATACTACAGTCGGCTAGGGATCCAGATAGAATAAGGTAGGTATTTTAGAATACCATACTTGTTCCGGAACCTAGAAGCAACTGTAGAGAATACTAATTTCGTTGTTTTCAAAACGATATAATTTTCGTTTTTCCACAGAGTAAACCACTTTTATCTTTTTCACTTCAGTATACTTTAAAACACGTGGCAGTGCAGTAATAAAAATAGTGGTTTACTTCTCTTCTCTTATCTTCAGTACAGTAAAAACAGTACAGTCCAGTGATTTGTAAATATCCAATCATTGGATAATTACTTCTTCAATTATTTCTATCTTAGAAATAATTCTTATGTTATTCTTTTAGAATAAACATTTATTTCTTTTTTTCACATCAGTAACCGTATCGTACAGTTCAGTAAAACAGTATATTCAGTAAAACAGTAATTCGATACGGTTCAATCCGTAACAGAAAATAGTAGCTACCAATTCAGTAAATAGTATAAGGTAGCTTTCAGTTCAGTAAACAGTAAATGGTAGCCTTTAGTTTAGTAAAACAGTAATCAATGGCTACCATTTCAATATACAGTACAGTTCTGTAAATAGTGTTTTGGTACGATTTTTCATCAGAAGATAGTAAACAGTACTGTAGTTTAGTACAGTAAACAGTACAGTACAGTAAACAGGATTCCGCAAATCCTTTCAGTAAACAGTAAGTGAGACTAGGCATCACCCTACAAATAAATCGTGCTATCATCGTTCCCCCTCCCCCTTGCGAGAACGGCATAATCATCCCAAAAAGGGATACAGTAGATCTATGGCCACAATCTATGGGTGGTCCTCGGGTCCACTTGCCAGGTGACCTCGAGACCTCTGATGACTTGGCGGGTCCATCAGACTCATAACTCATAATGCATGAAACTAGGGGCCTAAAGTCTCAAAATAGTACAAAAACCGTACCTTAACCTTTATGGATTTTAAACACCGTAAATCAAATATCCATAAGGCTCACACGTAAATATAATCACCTTTATGAAATTTATAAAATAAATAACATTTTTCAAATTATTTCATAAAGGTATATATCATGTTTTCCATACGATGAAGACAGTTTGCAGAATCATCACTGAAAATATAGAAGGGCAAAACTGTCCTTTTTCCATTGTAAAATACATATGCACGCTTTTTTGTGCTTTCACTTGAAAACATGGTTTTTCAATAATTTATGAAAAATAAAATATTTATTTTTCCAAATTCATAAATCCCGTAACCATGTTTCTTTCTAAAAACACGTGTAGAGACCTCTAGTCTCGAAATCATAGTTTTTCATCATTTCTTAACCTTTATGGAATTTATATAATTATTTATCTCACAATTAAAACCATAAAGGTTTTATATTAAATCATGTGAATATTTAAGAATATTTATAAAAATATTCACTTCGGCCTCTTTTTTATTTCATTTCGTTTCACGTGAAATATCGCCTACCGGGTGAATTTTCGGTGATTTCCTTTTCACCATTCTCGAAAACATGAATATTTTAAAATCAAATAACACTATATTCATGTTTTATGAAATTTACTTGATTTCTTGATTTTCGTACCTGAAAATCATTTCACGTGAAATCAAATCATTTATTATGGTTTTCGGTGATTTTCCGTAAATTTCAGTAATTTTTTGATAATTTTTCGATAGTATAACGGCTGCCGATTTGGCTAGCCTCCTGCACGGAAAATACAGTTTATATTTCTCAACTGGTATTTCATCACAATTTGAAACCGATAAATCACTATAATTTTCAAAACTAATCATTATAAATTGCATTTATAAATTAAATGCATAATTTAAAACATGTGGCCGAATATCCTTACAGGCGGCACATGTCTCCCTTACCTGTTTCGGGTCAGCGACTGTCTCTCGAAGGTCGCGCCCATGTTCACCTCGCCCGATTCCATCGGCTCGGTCATCGAGAAAATTTTCTGAAAATTTTCTAAAATTTAGAATTTTTTCATAATTATTTAAATAAATAAATTATTTAAATAATTTAACACTTTTCGAGATTTCTTACCGGTTCCCGTAATTCCCGGGATTTCCCGTAATTTTCGAATTCTCAAGAATTTTTCAAATTCTCGAAAATTCTCTTTCTTATTTAAATAAATAAATTATTTAAATAATTTAACACTTTTCGGGATTTCTTACCGGTTCCTGTAATTCTCGAGATTTCCCGTAATTTTCGAATTCTCGAAAATTTTTCAAATTCTCGGAAATTCTCTTTCTCTTTCTTCTTTTTCTTTCTTTTTCCTTTTCTTTTCTTTTTTCTTTTTCCTTTTTCCTTTTCCTTTTCTTTTCTTTTCTTTTCTTTCCTAGCTCAGACCGGTTCCAGACCGGTCCCTTCCCCTCGTCGTCGGTTCTCCTCCGGCGGCCGATTTTCTGGCGGTTCGGTGGTCCCTCAACTGCCCCGCGTCGAGGCGAACTCGCCAATGGCCTTAACTCGACCTGGATCAACGGCACGGTGGCGAATCGAGTCGGTTTTCCCTCGGTTTCTTCTCCTCCTCCGTTAGCCTTCCTCCACTGTTCTCCGCCTCAACCATGGCCTCCCATGTCTTCTTCTTCCTCCGGCGAAGCTTCGATGGCAGTGGCGGCAACCAATTCCGCCGACACCGCCAGATCCTTTTCTCTTTTTCCTTCCCCGCTTCCGCCGGTTTTCCCCTTCAATTTCCTTCTTTTTCGGGCCATCGCCGGTGGCCTTCACTCTTCCTCATTGACCGGTGACGCCCTCTCCCTCTCTCTGATCTTCTCTCATCAACGGCGGCAGCAGTTGCTGTCGTCGGGATTTGACTGGGAAGGGGTCGGGGTCTGTCCCAATCCCTTCTGTTTTCTTTCCCTTTTTTTTTCCTTTCTATTTTTAGTATATAATATCCCATACTATATACTATAATTTATATTTTATACATATAATATGTATTATCATTTTTTTATATATATATCATATCATATCAAGATATATTTATATTGTGTATTAAAAATATATCTATATAATATATAATTATATAAATATATATCATATTTATTTCTTCCTCACTTTCTTATTTAATTTGGATTTCCATTTATACAAATTAAATTTCCTTTCTTTTATATTTTCCATAATTTCAACCTTATTTTTTTTTAATTTAATTTTCCTTCACTCGGATTTCCACCATCCGTTCCTTTCTCAATTCTCAGGATTTTCACCAATATCCTGTTCTCACAATTTTATTTATTTATTTGCTTTAATATTAATTTTCAATAATTGAAAAATTTATGGTTATCACAATCTCATCCTCGGTATGGCTCACATTATTTGTATAATTGATTAAAAATTATTATATACATTTTAAAAAATCTCATTTTTGAAAAATAAGTATGAACCCCTTTTATTGAAAAATCAAATCAAATACTCTAATACTTTTGGTAATATTTGAAATAATATTCCTTACTTAGAGAATTCTTAAGAATCACTATTTGTGACTTCTATAGAATCTCATCCTCGGAAGGAATCATATTTTAATTTACAATTGCATGAATGCATGTGATGCAGACAAATAATATATGATGCAAATAAATTTTTAATTTTTTTATAAATACTTTATTTAGTTATTTTAAATAAAATTCTTATTATTGAAAAATTGCACTAAGTATTCTAATACTCTGGTAATATTTAGTGAACTTCTCTCACCTAAGGATCAGTTAAGAATCACTACTTGTGACTTCTGTAACATCTCATCATCTGAAAAATTTCATTTCATTTAATTAAATTTAAATTTCATTATTTGTTTATTTTTTTTCTAAAAAACTTATTCGTTTTCATTTTTAACAAAAATTTAAATTATTGAAAAATCGCATTAAGTATTCCAATATGCTGGTAATATTTAATGGACTTCTCTCACCTAGGGATCAGTTAGGAATCACTACTTGTGACTTCCGTAATATCCCATCATCGGACAAATATTTAATTAAATTTAAATTTTATTATTTATTTATTTGTATTGCTTTGTTTTTAAAAAAAAAAAACTTATTCATTTTCATTTTTAATAAAAATTTAAATTATTGAAAAATCATACTAAATATTCCAATACTTTTGGCAACATTTAGTAGACTCTTCTCACTTAGGGATCAGTTAGGAATCACTACTTGTGACTTCCGTAACATCTCATCATCGGACTAAATGTTTAATTCTAAAAACAATTAGCTCTCATAAAAGAATAAATAATTTAGTTTGCAAATACATTTGAACAAATATATATGTTTAAATTTAAGCTTCTTTTCTTTTTTATTTATATATTGTTAAGGAATTAAGACAGTTAACATTTTTTTTAAATAACTAAAAAAAATCAAATAGATAAATAAACACCACTAAAAAAAGGGCCAAAAGCATACCAGAATTTGGGCTCAAAACCCAATTAAAGAGGTCCCAAAACTGCTATAGGGCCTTTGGAGTGGGTTAAAGCCAAGTGGGCCTTGAAATGGGAACCGGGCCCAAAGCAAAGTGGGATGACATAGCTCAAACGCGGGTCTTCCTTCTCGCAGGTCGGGCGCGGGATCGGGTCGGGTTGTCTTAGGCGCACAGATCTTCCCCTCTCTTCGGACAGGGCACGTGGATCCCAGGTCGGATTCGAGTTCACACGCGGGTCGGCTCCCTTCTTTTTCTTTTTTTTTTTTTATCTATAAAAACCAACTTTTTTTTTCATTCTTCATTTTTTACTTCTATTACCAAAAAAAAATTCAGAGCCTTTGAAGGCTCTCCACCTAGCGATTTCTGAGCACTGTCGAACCACCATCCGCCATTGTCAGCCACCGTCGTCGGAGGCCAAAAATCAAAAAGCTCACCACTTTCCTCTTCTACTTGTCTTCCTCTTTTCATTTCTGGTCACGGATTCTTACAAAAATACCCCTAAAGTCGTAGATCGGCTTCTCCACCTTTAATGGCCTCCCTCCATAGCTTGAATGGCTTTCTCTTTCCTTTATGTACTTAGCCTCCTCCCTAACCCTTTCCTCGTCAAATCTCGAGACCTAAAACCTGAACTGACACACCCTTTTTCGTTGCTCAGATTTTTTTGTTTTTGCTATGGATGATTCCAACCACTTCTGAGTTGCAAATGTTGCTGTTGTTTTTTTTTTTTGTGTTTTTGCAAGTTTTAGGACTAACTTTGGGATTTAAGTTCAAATCTGGGATTTGGGTTTAGAGTTTTGGTTTTTGGTTGTGTTGGTGGATGAGAAGTGGTGGTTTGGGCAGTGGTAGTTGACTGTGTGTGCGTGTGTGTGCTGGTGATGAGATGGTTGTTTGGCGATAATATTAGTCGTTGGTGGCTCTGGGGTTTGAGGTAATGATGGTGGTTTGTCTTTTTAGTGGTTGCGAGGCTGAAATAGGAGGGGCAAAGTGTCGAGGGCTTTGGGGCTCTGTGTGGTGTTGGCAATGGTGATTAGTGGCCGACTGGAACAGGGGCGGTGGAATGGTGGTTCACGGTGGTGAATGGAAGACACTTTGAGAATGTTGTGGGTGATGACAGTGGAGGTGAGAAAGGTTGGTTCTGGCTGAAATGGGAGGGGCTATTTTGGGTGAGTCAAGACTGGTAAGATCAAGAGGAGAGAAGCCAAGGGGTTAGTGGGGTTCGGTGAGGCCGAAGGGTTGAGGTTGGTGGGCTTCAGGTAGAGGTGGATTTGGTTCAGGTAGTTGTTGTAAAGAAGGAAGAAGAGAGCTATGGCCGACCTCCCTATTTCAGTCCAATCCTTGGCATTTAAACATAATTTTCTTTTCATTTTTTAGGTTGACAGTGATCAAATCCCTGATATTTAGGGATTATGATCAGTGGCAACTAGAATTTGGTGCATAGGGAGGAGGAATAAAGTGGGCTGGCTGGCAGTGTGATTTTGGCTGCCAGCTACCCTGCACGGCACCAGCTTCTTTCAACAAAAGTAATTAATTTAATTTTTTTTAAATATATATTCCATATAATAATAATAATAATAATAATAATAATAATAATAATAATAATAATAATAATAATAATGTTAAAATTAGGCCTAAAGACATGAATTGGGTTTCATAAAGATGAAATGGGCTTTTAAATCCAAGTGAAAAAAATAACCCAAAAAATTAGATTTTAACAATACTAATTTCAGCTGAACTTTTAACTTATGAATAAATTTAAATAACTTGACAAAATTGAGTCACTTTAATTTATTTCAAGTTGGCATATTGTAAATTCGGACAAAATTAGGTGTCTATATAAGTTATTATGCTATAAGTATAGACGATGATTCTTATTGTGGTAATTAAGGCTAAATGTAAATAATAGATTAGTATATTAGTATCTCAAGTATGGTTTCAATTTGGAGAAATTTAAAAAAAAATCTAATATACCATGCGATTTATGTTTTGAGTGTATTCTTAGTACAAATTCTATTAATTGTAGGATATATGTTAGGTAAGATTCTTTTATTAATTGTTGATAGTAATGCATTTGGCTACAAGGAAAGTTGAGGCATCATGATGCTTTCTAGTTTTGTGAAGATTTGAGCTATTATCTGATAAAAATTTATTTATGAAAGCTATGCGTTTGGAGTTTTTAATGGATACTCAATAAATCTTCGATCTTTGATCTATTGAAATTTTTGTCGAGATTTAAAGTGTGATATATAGTAATTGACAAGAAACGATATATGGAATTTTGAAGTGCTTGTTGGTATTAGGTTTTGTGAACTTATGATTTATAGATTTTATTTTAAATTTGCACTGGTGGTCAATTAGAGTTGAGATATAAATGAGAATAGTCAATGAAATTGTTATGGTTCTAAACTTTGGAGTAAAAATTGATATATTAGGCATATATTGGAGTTTGATTATGAGATACACAGGGTTTTACTTGCTCAAATTTTTGGGTTTCGCTTTAGTAAAAAGAAAAAAAAGCTGATGACGTGAATTGGTGTTCCATGAAAGTGCTAAAGTTGATCATTCTATTTTTATTTCGGAGTGTTATAACTTTGAAATATTTAATGTGATTGGTTGTGGTTATGGTTTTAAGAAGGAAGTAATATGAGAATTCTTAAATAATGTTTATAGCAACTACCATTTATCATATGCAACATGTTGTAATTTTGTTTATAAAGATTAGGATTAAGGTTATGTTCATGCGAAGATTGAGATAAAGAACTCAGTCAATTTGGAATAAATTTTCTTTAGTTACAAACAGTGATTAAATACAAAGAATGAGTTTTATTATTGGGTAATGGTTTTGTCACTTGGTATTTTGAGTATGGATACAAGTTTTAAGAATTTAAGAAAATCTACGATTAAGTGATACATTTGGGGTTTCCATAATTGTACTTTCGATATGGATTATACATTGGAATCATAGAGATTGAAATTTTAACAAAAAGATTTTCTTATGGTATATAGATTTTGACTTTGACTTGATCTAAGAATAATATAACTGCTTGAAGGAAAATGTGGTATATCATGATATTTTAAGCCTTATGATTTATACAATTATTATACAGCATTTCATCTGTCAAATTTGGAAGCAATAGTTAAATATGAATTTATTTTGGATACTACAAGTTTTATGCTCAAAGTTGTATAGTATGAAATTATGGATAAAATCTACTATAGTTATCCGATAGTTATTGCAGAGTTTTATGATGGTTCAGTGGAAGAGATAACTTTTTTTTTGAAAGATGAAATTTATTAATAAAGGAGAATTACAACCAAGCTACATAATCAGAAGAAGAAAAAACTCCTGATTTTGTAAGAGATATTAAAACCAAGCCACAAATTCAGAACGAGGACTAACTCCTGATTTTACAAAAAATTTAGCAAGAGAGTTAGCTTCTTAAAAGACATGATTAAATGAGATAGGACCTGAACAAGGAAACAAATTATGTAGCTTGTTACTGAGACAATGGTACTTCCATGGGCTAGATTGATCCTATTAAGCCAAGCAATCATAACCTTGGAATCACCCTCAATAATAAGCAGAGTTAGCGGATTCAACTTAGCTTTTGTAATCAGAGAAAGTGCCTCAACAACAGCAAGAAATTCAGCAACATTTGAGTCGGCCAGACCAATATTCTTGGAGAAAATAAGTCGGATAGCAACTTGTCATCCATGAGAACGCCACTAATACCTGCTGCCTCCGGTTCACCCAATAAAGATCCATCAACATTGAACTTTCAAGAACCAACCGGAGGAGGGGACCATAAGCAATTCATCCGTTTAACTTTCGCACGGAAGGGAAGGTTAATATCCAGATTGACCACGTAATGGCAAAGAGGAGAGAGTCCCAAATATGTTTTTGGCCTTTCCTGTGAATCAATAAATTCCAAGAAATAAAGAGACATTTGAACGTGCGCGGAGCAGCCTAAGAAACCTTCCACCATCAACGGCACATGTTCCGAACTTTCCAAAAAACTGACAGTGAAGAAGCAAGCGATCCATAATTTCACAACCTTAAGAGAATACATCGATGGATCTACAGGCACAAACAGGGCAAAATAGCTAAAATCCATCTGTCTATAGGCGCTTAGCGAATCAGCCTTTGGACAAAGGGAAGATCGAGCTGATCAAGGCGACCAGGAGTGTGAGCACCCACGCCAAAACTAAATGTCATCAATCCACCGCTCTGTAACACTCTAGAGGACGAGAAAAGAACCACCCAGAAAGAAATTGGGCACTACACCAGTCAAAAATCGAACAGACTAACCATCGAACATCTTGGGCGAGAAAGAAGTCAGTCAAAGCCGAACAGACTAACCATCGAGCACCTTTTGTGCTCATCAACTTCTGTTGAAGCCAGTAAGATTTTCCAGCTTGAAACACTAGTCGTAGAACCAATAATCAAGAGAATCTACAGCCCATTATGGAGGTAGAACACTATCAACACAAAGCATTCTGTTGCTGCGAAGCAAAGACACATCAAAGACACAACAAAAGTAGCCCAGCTAGCAAGGTACAACAAAGACCTCAGACTTGCAAGTACTGTAGAAAATGAACCACAAAACGAGACCTGCAGTAAAGAATGGCTTTTAACCAAATAAATCTATCACAAGCCAAAGAAGACAAACAGGTTGAAGTTCCCCTTTATTCCACATGCAGATTAAGCCACCAGATGCTCCTGAGGCATCTGCCCTCACATTAAACGAATAAACCTTCATTTAGAAGAGTGAAACCCCAATTAGAAAGAGAAAGACTCTAACTTACATTTGTCCTCGACAAATGCTTTTTGCCATATCCTCGATTTTTGCCTCCATCAAGCTTCTAATAATTTCTTCTTCATCTGCAGTGGTTGATAAACTCAGCAATCTTGCCACTTCAATTGTTGCTTGTGCTTCTTTCCTAAGGCTTCTATTTCTGTTTCTAATGTCTCCGTTAGAAATCTCCTCCGCAGGTAAATCATGATCTTCCAAACATTCTTCCGTCCTCAAGTTTTCAATTATCCTAAGATTGTTGACCTTTTTTCTACCCTTTTTTGCCTTTAATTTCAAGGAAACGAATTTGCCTTTCTCAGAAGCAACAGTAGCCGAAGTCAAGGAGGTAAGTGAGGCAAATTTTTTTCACCATTTTTCTTTAAGAGCTAAAGGTCCTAAACATTCTTGTGAGGCTTCAATGTTATGGTCCATAATCTGGGCTTCAACATTTGGACCATTAAAAAAAGATAAGCACATAGTGGTTGCATCATCAACTGGATTACTACGGGTAGTACTTTGAGAGTTAGAAAAAACTTTGTATTGGGCTTTTCTCCGAAGCTTCTTTCTCATCGTTCAATGACAATCCCAGGTCCACTTCTTCAAAAGCTTTGGCTTCAACCCACAAAGCATCATTGGCAAATTTAAATTGATCAGCCATCTCCCCATAGCCGTTATCTCTGTTGACGATCATAGCCACCTTATCCTCGTTGAACGCAATTTTATCCTCGAAAGATACATCTTCAACATTTTCCAAAGACGTTGTATTAATTCCTTCATTTCCTGAAGACGGCGCATTAATTCCCACAGTGTAAAGGTTGTCGGCTCCTCCGCCTGACGGCTTGTTTCCGTCTTCTTCACAAGAAGCCACCATCCGATCTACCCCATTCACCGGTTCTGAACAGATGGATTCGGATGACAATGATGGATTTGGATTATCTTTTTGATCGGAGTTTTATAGATGATTCAACAAAAAATCGAGATCCTCTTCAAACATTAAGTTAATCTCAAACTTCCTACCATTCAACCACAATTCGTATCATTTTGAACCATAACATTTTTCTTGATTAGAACAAGGATTCTAGCAAAATCCAAATGGTTTTTCTTATCGGTGCAATCATCCACCGTGATAAACTGCCCCAAGTGATCCCTGATCTTCTTAAACACCTCAATACTCCACGCATGCATAGGCAATTTATTAATTCTGACCCAGGTAAATTTCTCATCACAAACAAGTTCATCAAACCAAGGTTTGATCCAATGGCACTACTCATCAAGCCAGCTTTTACCATAGCTAAAAATTTGACAAAATCTCCTTTGATTCAAAACGAATTAAGATCCAGCTACCACCCATCGAAGAGATGGAAAATAGACACATACCTCTTTGAAGAATACGTTGGTGAAGGGACTGAATCTCTAAAGGATTTTTAACCGAAGCCACGACTGAGAACTCAAGCCATTTCAAGTTCAGATCATTAATTTTCGCAATAATTTTATCTAGCCCAGAACAGTTTGAATATCTTCCCTACTAACTTCTTGTCCCCTCGCTAACTCTTTGTTAACATTGATAGTGGGTTGGAGGTTCTAACCATATCTGTGTAGGAACGAGAGTTAGTGTTTGATGAAATCCTACTAGCAGGATTAGGCTTTTTTTTTGTAATCCACGTCCCTTGCAGAATTAAGAACATCGTCCTTCCTCACTTTCTTTTGAGCTATTTTCCTCGAAGATTCTTTTCTGCTTCCCCAGTCATACTTGGCAAGGTTCACTACAAGTCTTCTACCAAACCAAGTCACTCTGTTTAAAGCTTTGATAACAAAGAAGCTCTCTGAGATCCTTAAACCTGAAGAAGCCAAACTTGCTTTTTCTTTTACGCCAATTCAATGGAATGTAGAAGTCAACAACTCTTCCATACTGCATCAGAATATCTCTTAATTCTGCTTCTTTTCCATACGGTGAAATATTCCAGACAAAAATAGTTACTAATCGTCTTCTCCCTAGACTGATATCACTGGAACTGTGAGAAGATCACATTCTTCCATGAAAGCGACTGTCAACGTTGCCTTGGGAAAACCTCTCTCTAGCTCTACCTCTCTTTCTCATTTTCTGAATCCTTATTTGTATTGGTTTTGCAGAAGGATTGCGTTCCACTACATTCTTGGAAGAGATAACTTTTGATAGTCATTGTGAAAGCAGATGAAATCAATGTGTGATATCTTTGTGGCAACTAAGTTATTGACAATGTTATTAAGATTTAAGGAAATACATGGTTATAATTACATTAATAAATTGGAAATTTTATTGTAAGTGATGCTATGGACAAGAGATTTTGTTGGTGCAAAGGATACTTAGAATACACTTGATGTTTTGTGGTTATGTTTAACTGAAATATCAAAGTGCGCAGCGAAAGCATTAGTTTAGTTAAGTTGCGAATTTTTGGTTATTGCTCAGTAGCAAGTAAATTTTAAATAGAGATTGATTTGTGTAATGACAATAAAGAGATTATGGATTTTGATATCTAGAATTTTAAGACTATAGCTAATTTAGGAGTTGATTGATCTTTTATTTGTTGAGTTGATTAGCCTATGCATAACAATATGGAGAGTACAAAATTTGATATTTGGAACTTGGAGAACTTGTATAAGTTATGGAATCATAACACTTTGTCATGGACGTATTGTTAGTAAGGAATCAAAGGAATGAAACAAAGTTACATTGAGATAAAACTCTTTAGATATGAATTAGATTTATGTATCATGTGTGTTTTAGAGTGAACAAAATTTGTAGGAGATGAATACATCAAATAAGTATACTTGATTGTGAAACAAACTGTAACATCCCGTTACCACATTTTTCACATATTTCTATACAACTTTACCGGTTGGGCTGTCTGCGATGCCAATAACATTCTACAATGATAGTGATAAATAATAACATTTATTTATCAAATACGGAATATGAAATTCTTTTCATTATTCCTTACATCTGAAATCCCCTATTGTCTTTATTTCAATAAAGTAGTACTGTATACATATGTCTGGAATGTAAAAGAGAAGAGACTGTACCTGTCACGTTTAACATAACATGCCTCAGCGCTTTAAACGTAGCTGTACCCATCTGAGAGCTAATTCTCTAACTCTGTGTCTTTTATTTGTGGAGTTAAAACAAAGGGGTGAGCGAATTACACGCTCAGTAAAGGAAATGTATGCTGCTTTAATTAAAGCCAAACTATATACCAGAATTTATTTATTTTTCCTTAAAATCACACTGAGTGGGAAAAATAGTGGATATAGTAAACCACCTCTCAATACACCATTAGAATCACATGATAACTAGTTTACTTTAAAATGTAGTAAACAGTAAATAGGATTTCGCAAATCCCCTCAGTAAACAGAAATCAATAATTTGAGACTAGGCAACAAATAAATCATGCTCTCATTGTTCCCACAGGAACACAAGTCGTCTGCTTTTGGGGTGCACCTGTAGGCCAACGCCCCTCACGGCTATCTCAACTAGATTTATGGCCATAATCTATAGATGGTCCTCGGGTCCACTTGCCAAGTGACCTCGAGACCACTAATGACTTGGCGGGTCCATCAACCTTGTGACACCTTCAGGTACGCCCGTAGGTCCATCAACCCAAGCCACCGCCCCAGGTGGGTCACGCAACTACATGAATAATAATGCATGAACTCAGGGCCTAAAGTCTCAAAATCACTTTTATATCTCATGAAAACCCTTTATGGAAATTATCTCTCCTTTATTATCATTTTCTCAAAATGATTTGATTCCCAAAAAGGTTTAGGTTTTCTATTTACAAACACCTTGAAAATAGTCCGAAAACTCAATATTTAAAACCTGCTCGCCCATTGTGGCTCGCCCATGGCAGCTCGCCCAGTGCGATGAATTTGTGTTCGCGCCACCCTTTTTAAAACAAAACACTGGCTCACTCATAACGACTCACCAAACGACCAGTTCGCCCGTTATGGCAATTCCCATGGTCAATTCGCCCAACTATGGCATTTCCATGGTTAACTCGTCCGAAAGAATTTATATTTTCTGTTTTTAAAAATATTAAAATTAGATAATTTATCGTTGAGAAAATGTAAATAGAAACCTGTTCGCCATGGTAAGTTCGCCTAGTCCAGCTCGCCCATGGTCAATTAGAATGGGGTGAAAAAGTATTCGCCCGCCACTCCTTACTTTTAAAACATTAAGTAAAACTGGCTCGCCCTCATGAGCTCGCCCATCATTTTCTCAACAAAAAGTGATCGCCTGCCCAAATGCATTTACAAAAGGGTTCGCCCATCTGTGGCTTGCCTGGATTCTATTTAAAACAAGGCCACTCGCCCAACTTTCATAGAAGAGCTCGCCCGTCTAAAGTAACATAGCAGGTTTGGCTTGCCCGCCAATACTGGTTCGCCCAAATATCATAGGGCCGGCTTTGTAGTTCACCCAAAATCAAAACATTTTAACAAATAATGCATGTCGTAAAACAAAACATTTATCAATATTTTCATAATATTTACTCCACAGGACATGCATTCACTTCACACACATCTCCCTTACCTAGTTCAACGAAGCCTTACTTCGCCCTGTTTCCTGCTCGCCTATAGCCATTCCCAATCATCGGCTGCAAATAATATATAAATTTCATTAATATTTTCTTTATATATTTTTCCATTACTTGGGCGAGACTTAAGATAAATCAACAAACTCGCCCACAGACATCTTACTAGCTCGCCAACCGAGCTCACCATTCATCAAATGGCTTACACGTGGGAGCTCGCCCACCGTTCTCGCCATTCATATATTGGCTAATTAGAGGGAGCTCGCCCACAATTTCAACCCGCCATGCCACATTGGCTTTAATGTGGGAGTTTGCCCACAATTTCTTTTCGCCAAGTTTTCTAACAGAAAAGAGCTCGCCTAACACATCTTTCTATTTAGAAATGGGCTAGCCCGTGAACTAGCCTTGGGCGACCTTGCCTATTTGGACAAGTACTTTCAACTTGGCGAGTTCATATTTCCTACTCGCCTCATTGGCGATTACTAACTTTCAACATGGGCGATCACCATAATCATTATTCTCATCACTTTTACACCATTTCCATTACTTATTCATTCTCGATTATTTTCCAGACTATACCTTGTTCTAGTTTCTGGTATATTTTAGCAAGATTTAACTAAAACAATGTTCATTACTTTGTAAATCATCAAACTGTATCCTTAAATACCAAAATAACCGTAGAATGTGAAAACTCACCTTAACCAACTGCCCTTCTATAACAGATTGCTTTCTGTCTCACGTTGGCCTCCTTTTGCTTATTCCTTCAGCTCATCAAACGATGGAGGAGAGGTTTTATAAGCAGGTTTACTTGTTTAGCCAACTGAAGAGTGAAGCTCAATAAATCAAGCATGGCAGGAATGGAAGGAATAACATAAACTTGTAGTTGCATAGTTTTCGGGAGGAAGATGAAGTTTGTTAAGCCGGTCTTCCTCAATTGTTTCTCCTTATATAGCCATGCTATCCAATCAGAACCCCTCACTTGGCCTTATCCCATCTTCTTTCATTAATTTCACGTCTTTCATGCATTTAATGCATGAAAAAAAACTGAAGCTTAAGCTGGCGTGAAAGTCTCCCTTCCACACTCCTTTTTTCTGCTCCTATTGACTTTGTTTTATTTCTCAACCAATAAGGTTAATTCCTTATTGACTTTAACATCCTCTCTATTAAATGTTTTCAACCGTATGACTTACAAAGTCAATTTTTGGCTGCAATGGTCACGTGTTGATTCCAGTTCCAATTCGCCTATTCAACCAGAAACCTCAGCTCGCCAACTTAAGATTTGGTAATTTACTTACTGATTTCCTTTTCTTGGCGATTACAGCTATTGTTCTATTCGCCACATTGCTTTGATTCATGTCATATTGTTGGATATCGCTCTTCTCGCCACTTTGCTATGATTTATACCACAATTTGGTGATCAGATTACTCACCATACTCTTTGGGCGATCATCACTAGAATTATTTGGGCTGTCAGGGTCCTCGCCCACTTGAGCAATCATCTTATATTGGCGAACTCAGATATTCGCCCTCGCCATCACCATTGGCGATCGTACTTTTGCACGTCCATTGGCGAGCTGTCCCATTGTAGTTCTCGCCCGTCGAGTATTTCACATAAATTGCTCCTTTCATATTTCAAGTTAAGGAGCTTTTAACTTAAGCGAAATCAATATTCATTATTTCTTTAATTTCCATTATCCATTTTATAAAATTATAGTCTACAGTAAGGTAGAATCAGATCTTACACAAACATAGAGATTGAAAAGTTGGAAAGTTATTTAATTGGATTATACAGAACTTGAAGTGAAATTTTGGTCAATTTTATTATATGATAAATGACTATTAAAAGAGTTTTATTGAAGCTTCTTAGAATAATTTCTTGTATCCTCAAAGGAGAACCACATGTCAGATTCATTTGAGAGATAGACGAGATTAGAGGTCATGGAATTTAAATTAGGTGTTTGCCCTTTTAAAGTTTACATTAAGGATTAAGTGTCGATTTAATTGTTTTGAATTGAAATTCATTTTGATTTGATTAATTATTGGACAATAATCATGAGTCATTTTCTTATTGTCCTACACTACGTAAACAAAATCTTCAAGACGAAAACTGTGATAACCGCGAATTTTCTAACTTTGGAATTAACTATCCGAAAATTTAATTTTAATGCAAATAAATAAGCTAAAGAAAATAAATGAATTTATTTATGAGGATTGGATTATAGTTGGAAGTAGGTATTTAGTGAAATGACGGAATTGAGAATTTATAAGGAGGAAATTTAATTTAGGTATAATGAGACCCAAATTAATTAAGAAATGAAAATGTGTATAATTATTTTGGATATTAAGAAATCCAGGATTTAAGAAATAAAAATGGATATATTTATATATAATTAAATTATATAAATATATTTTTATATAATTTATATAAATACATATGTACATATATGAAATATATGAAGATATTATTACATATCGAGATATTATTATATATTGATGTATATATATATAATATATATTTCATATTAATAAATAAGTACATATGTATATTATATATATATATATATATATATATTTATATATATATACACACACACATAAGTATATATATGAAATACAAATGGTATTTTAAATTAAGGTGTATAGATATATATATATATATATATATAGATTTTTAAAACCAATATATATATATATATCTATATATAGTGTTAATAATTATAATTATATATATTTTTAAATATAATTGTAATTATATATAAAAGGAAGAAATGGGGAATCGGGATACCCGATTTTCGTTTCTTCTTTGTTATTAACAGAGAAACCCACAAGGAAGCCGACCCCGTCGGTAGTGAGAAGAAGAGAGAGAGAGAGGAGACGCTGTCGCCGGCTGATGAGAGGAAAAGGAAAGCTGCCAACGACAGTAAGAAAAGAAGAGAAAAGGAGGAAGCAGATCGAAACAGAAAAGAAAAGAAGAGAAAAAAAAAGAGAAAGGGCGGTGCCGGCCGATTCGGCCACCGCCACACCAGCCTCGCAGTCGAGGAAGGCAAAGAAAGAGATTGGGACGGCCAGCGATGAAGGAGAAAGAGAAAAGGAAGGAGAAAAGAGAGGAAAAAGGGGGAACCGCCGCTGCTTCCAGATCCACCGCTACCGTGATCGTCAATCAGGAAAATGAGGCCAGATCCAGCCTCGCTGCCACCCAAGCAAGCTTCGGAGGGGCTGAACCGGTGGTGATGGTGGCTGACGGTGGTCGAACTGGCCAAGAATGCTGAACCGACTTGAACCAGTCTAAACCGGTTTAGACCAGAAAATAAAAAGAAAAGAAAAAGAAGGAAAAGAAAAGGAAAAGGAAAAAGAAGAAAAATGGTAGGAAATTAATAATAATTTTATTATTATTATTATTTATTGAATAATTATGTAAAATTCTAAATCGAGTATGTTATTGAAATTGGTAGAAAATCATACTCGGTGAGTAGAGATGACTGAATCAGGAGAAGTGGACTACGGGCGCGATGCTAATGAGGAAGTCACTAACCCTGAACAGGTAAGGGAGGCATGTGTAGCCTATAAGGATATTTAGATTTTGCATGATTTAATTTTGCATAATTTTATGAAAATGTTGTGAAATCAAGTTGGTTGGAATTTGTGGAAATTGGCTGGCTGTGAATTATAAATTGTCTATTTTATGCAGGGAGGCTAGTCAATAAGCAACTGTTATGCTGCCGAAAAATTTTAGAAAAATTATGTAAAATCATCATAAATGATTTTATTACACTAGGAATAATTTCGAACCACGGAAATGAGAAATGTATTATTTTTTTATAGAACATGAATATACTAAAATTGATTTTTAAAATATTCATGTTTTCGAAATTGGTGATAATGAGATCACCAAAAATTCTCCCGATATGTGAAGTACATGTGACATGAAATGGAAGATGAAAAGACATAAAGTGAATATTTTATAAATATTTTCTTAAATATTCACTTAATTAATTATATAACCTTTATGGTTTTATTCATGAATTTAATTAATTTTATAAATTCCTAGCTTGGTAGAGAAGAAATTTAATTATTTCATGAAATATGAATATAGATATTTATGAATATCTTATTTAAATATTCATGTTTTATATTTTTATTAAAGTGAGAATTTGATTTATTTTATATGGTATTAAATATTCAAATTGAATATTTACTTACTTTCTCACTTGATACATAATATTTATCGACTAATTTACGGTATGTGAAAATGGGAATAAATACCTTTTCAGAAGTAATAATTGAAATAAATTATTTAATTTAATTAAACTCCTTAGAGGTATTTTTATGGGAAAGAAATGAATTTTATACCTTTATGGAACTACGTACTGATTTTATTTAATTTAAAATTTCCATAAAGGTGATGATATATAAAATTGTAAGCCTTATGAATAAACATGAAATATTTCAAATTATTTTGAAAAAAGTCCATAAAGGCTATGGTACGGCTTTTATACTGTTTTGAAACTTAAGCCTTAAGTTTCATGCATCATACTGTTACTGTTACTGTCACGTGGCTGATTGACCGGCCAGTCATCAGCAGCCTGGATATCACTTGGCAAGTGTACACCGAGGACACCCTATAGATCATGGCTATAGATCTCACTGTATGCTGTTACTATGTCCCCTAATGGACGAAGATAGCATGATTTAATTGTAAGGTGATGATTAGTCTCAACTTACTGATTTCTATTTACGGAAGGGATTTACTGAAATCCTGTTTAGTGAATTACACGGTGAATTACTTTTACTGAACTGTACTGAAACTTACTGTTTACTGAACTAAACTTACTATTTACTAAACTGGTAGCTACTGATTATTGTTTACTGTTTATTGAACTGGTAGCTACTAATTACCATTTATTGAGATGAAAGCTACTGTTTAATGAAATAAAACCTGCTGACTTCTGTTTATTGAACTGAATTGTACAGAACACTGTTTACTGAATTAAAAAGGAAATTACTGTTATCGAGATAAGATACTTTGAAAATGATTTCTTAAAAAGAAATAATTACTGAACTGTTATCCAGTGATTTGGATATTTATAAGTTACTATATTGAAAAGACTGTTTACTGTAACTACGGTTTTATCACTGTATTGTCACGTGTTCTAAAATTGGTATACTGAAGTGATATAATAAAATGGTTTATACCATTTTTATAAATATGAGAAAAGAGAAGGAAATTGTTTTGAAGTAAAACAATTTATTTATTACTCTCTATAGTTGTTCTAGGTTTTTGAGACAAGATAGGTATTTCAAAATTCCTTCCATGCTCCATCTGGATTTCCTGATCGACTATAGTATCATTCTTTTACTGTGCTTAGTATATTGTTAGGAAATTCATGTTTTTCAGCATATAGATATCCGGATATCAAGAGTTACATATAACTCCTTTACTGAGCCGTGGATTGCTCACTCCCTATTTTTAAACATTTCAGATTTTCAATGGCTGAGAGATTTGACATTCGAGCACCTCGGCTGCGCATCTGGGGAACTATGTGACAGCTCGACTGAAATATAAGGTACAATCATTTATTTCATGTATTTAGACGTATCGACAGTACTACTTTATTGTATATTATAATAGGGGATGAAAATAAGATTGTGTTTTAATATGTAATATTTTAAATGAAAAAGGAAAGTAAAGTATCGCAGACAGCCCAACCGTCAAAATTGTGTAAAAATATGTGTACTACTGTGTTTATTAGACTGTTACAAAAACTATAAGACAATTTTTGGAGAACCTTTTAAATTTGGAGCTTATGGATATTTGAATTTGGGGACCAAATTCTTTTAAGGTGAGAAGAATGTAATACTCAAGCTCACACAATAAAAAAGCCCAAAACCAATATATTAAAGAAGCCAGCCATAATGCATTAAGGTCTTGAGTGTTAACTATTGTGAGACTCGATTTTATAACACTGTACGCCATATTTGTGAATGATTGATAGTGGAAATAAATTCTTTAGTGAATTAAATTAATATTGAATATGGATTTCCACTTTAAATTATGGAATTTTTGAAATTATAATTTAATATGGTGTATAAGAGTTGAAATGAATTATAAGAGAGGAAAAAATTTATATATGGACAAGTGATTAAACTTGATAGGATGGAGCATATAAAAGAGATGAGAAAACTAAGCAAACCGTGCATCAATTTCTACTGCTATGATACACAGCAGAATATTAATTTTCCTTGGGAGTTATGTGGTGTAAAAAAAAATTGATAGATAAAAAGATGAATAGGAAGTAAGGCATAGAGTGAAGAAAGTCAAGAAAGACTAGCCAAGAAATTTTATTTTTATACCATACTTCTTGTTACTATAGTAAGGTTTGGCTGGAACCACTTAAAGACAATTGAAGTGTAATTTCAATAGTATAAAAATGCAAACAAATGAGAGTTAAATGGAGGGAAAATCTAGTACTTGGAATGTGACTAAATACTATTGGATGAATTCTACCATGGAAGATATGGAAGTCAATAAAGGGTGCAGCAAAAGTGGACTCCCACGCCACTTTGCTGCTGTTACACGTCTTTCTTCAGCCTTTTTAAGCGTTGGTAAACTATGAATTCTTGGTAGAAAATATAAGGAGAATTTAGTTCCAATTGGTTGAAGCTTACAAAAGAAAAGGAAAATAAGCAAAAACCATGCAGCCAAATTAGACTACATGCCACTTTTTCCTATTGCTGTAAGCTACCCGACGTGATTCAGCTAAAGGAAAATAAAGTGTAAATTCTATGGTGTACCAATGCAACATACGATGCTTAGAGGAGAAGGAATGGAAAACAAGTCAAATAAAACGGTATAGCAACAACCATGTAGCAGAAAAGTGGCCTTCACGCCACTTAGTTACTGATTTATGATGCACGAATGACAATTAAATGGAAGGGGATATTAAAGTCTAACACATGGTTGATGTTATTGGCTACCATGTTATTGGCTGAAGTAGCCATCAAAGGTAGGCCAAACAAGTCAATAATGTGTGGGAATAAAAAGGAAGCTAATTGTCATTCCTCTGCTGCACTGTTCTAACCGTTTTAATGCTCTTTCAGATTTGTCTTATGGGTGCAATTAAATTCTTCATGAATTAATGCTCTAAAAGACAAGGAATTAATGAGGAAACGGAATAATTACTTATGTGACAAATCTTATTGGTTGATAGGGAGAAATAGAAGGCTAAAATGGATCAAACTCCAGCCAAATTTCTTCCTCTACCGATGCTACTCTACTGCTCTATAATTTTCTATTTTTCAGTCCACTCTTACTCTGTTTATGCACGTCTCTTCCTTCTCATTCATCAAACATTTCATCCCTTACTAGCTAAGCATTTACACCTTCCTCAAAAAACCTTCCTTTCACCTTAAAATCCTCTAAGAGCCAAGGAAAGGAGGACTGACGTGGGAAGTAACAACAAAGCTTTGAGCTGTGGTTGTTTGATCAAACAAAGGTAAAGATTTCAACCACTGTTTTATGTAATTAATTCTTGGTTTATAGTAATGATATATTAATTAGTATGGTTGAATTTCTATGTTGTTGGTGATGTTAATGGTGTGAATAAATCAAGCAAAATTCTGCTACTATGAGTGTGTGCCGTGAAGGATGAAGAAGCAAAATTAAACATAAGGGAAATATAAAAATATATGGAATTTGATCTTGATAAATTAAGGTGTGAACATAATGTTAATGGTGTGAAAACAATAAATAAGGCATGGTAAAGCTGAAGATGTAGTGGCTGGAACTGAAACAAAGAAAAGAAAGGGTGAAAGAAAAACTGAATGGAAAATGTGAAAAGGAGTAATTGCTGCTGACCGAATGAAGAGAAGCTGAAATAAAAGTCAATAAAAGTTGGCTAGAAATGGCGTGGAAATGGTGAAGAAGAAAGAAAGAAGGAAGACTAAAGTTATTAGGAAATGATCTAAGGAACAAATAGTCAACAATAGTGGCTAAGGTGGTGTGAAACTAAGAGAGAAAGATGAAATGGATGAATGAGGCGTAAAATGAGAAAGAAAGTGGCTGAGTGTGGCGTGTAACAAGGAAAGAATAAAAGGCTAAAAATTGTGTTAATTTGTCAAGGTAAGAAAGTCAAATATAAAGGCTAAAGATAAGAATAGAACCATAACCTTGACTAGAACCTATTTTTACACAAGATGAATGTTGTGCTGCCGATTGTATAAGAAATAAAGGAAGTAAAATATTAAATTTTATTTTTGAAATGATGGAAAATGTCAAGGAAGAAGGTAGGACATTTATATTGTGCAAAAATAAAACAATGATCTTTAATTAAATAAAGGCCATTCTGCCATAGAGGAAGAAAGAAGAGAAAATGGCATGAAGAATAGCCATTTTAGCTATGAGACTTATTTATATTTGTATTTTGATATAAATCATAACTTAATATAAAAAGGAAAATTAAGCTAATGAGTTGGTAAAATTATTTTGCTACCGAGAAGCATGATTTCAGTAGACGCAACCAGGAAGCTCGGTTTCGTAAAACCAGGTAAGGGAGTAGTATGTGAAGTGAAATGCATGTCTTGTGGAGAAAAATGTTATAAAAATATTGAGAAAATGATTTGGTTTGAACATGCATTAGTTTGATAAACTATTTTGAATTTGGGTGAGCCAAAGATAGGCGACCCCTTTGATATAATTCTAGGCGAGCCAACAGTGGGCGATCCCTTATTTTTTTTAAAGAGAAATATTTTATGGGCGACCCCCAGTTCAACTTGGTGTGAGAGCCACAGTGGGTGATGTTAGTTCGCCACATGGGTGAATGAAAACATGCGAGTTCAATCCATTGCGATGGGCGAGCCGTAATGGGCGAGCTGATAATGGGCGATCCGGTTTAACTTATGTTTTTCTCGCACGAAAAATGGTGAAATTACATGCTGTTTTTACTGTGTTTGTAAACAAAAAACATAATACCTTTTTGGAAAAACAATCATTTTAAAGAAATGATGAAATATGTGAAATATTCCTTAAAGGTTCTTTATGAGATATAAATTGATTTTTGAGACTTTAGGCCCCGAGTTTCATGCATTACTATTCACATGATTGATTGACCCGCCAAGTCATCAGAGGTCTTGAGGTCACCTGGCAAGTGTACCCGAGGACCACCTATAGATTATGGCCATAGATCTAGCTGTGTCCTAGTAGGGACGATTACTGGGTTCCTTCGCGAACGATGATAGCATGATTTAATTGTAGGGTGATGCCTAGTCTCAACTTACTGATTTTTGTTTACTGAAAGGATTTACTAAATCCTGTTTACTGTTTACTATTTACTATACTATATTGTAAACTGTTTAGCCAGTGATTTGAATATTAAAGACTGTTCACTGTATCCACTGTTTTCCTACTGGGTATACTGTTAGGGAAAATAAACGTTTTGTGGTATATAGTTTTTATTTTATAAAGCAGCATACAACTCCTTTACTGAGCACATTGTCGCTCACCCCCTTATTTCCACTCCACAAGTTATTGATTTGGATTAAAAGGTTTACCTTCCAGAGTTATCGGCTGCTAAAGTCAGCAGATATACGATATTGAAGGTACATTATATTCTTTTATATATTCAGTAAAATTGTACAGTACTACTTCGAGTAAAAAGGGAATGTAGGTGATCTCAAAACATATGAGGTATTCATATTTCTATTTTGGTACTAAAATGAAAGTACCATTTATTTCTTAAAGGGTTAATAGGATGTTAAGCATCACAGACAACCCAACTGGTAAAAAAATGTGTGAATAAGAGTAAAATATGTGATTTTCTGTAGATTCGGGATGTTACAAATATATATATTTATATATATATATATATGCACACATAAAAGAAGTTGTGGTGTGAAAGTTGGGGCCAAAAGAAAAAGAGTGGTGTGATTTGCAGCATCAAGAGAAAGGAAAATGAGATTTAAGTTGGTAGTTGTTTAGCCAAAGCAAAAACAAAAAAAGGGAATTGTTTTGTTGAAGGGCTAAAGTGACAGGAAGAGAAAGAAGATGAAGACCAAGGTGAGCAAAGTTTTCTCTTTAATTTTTATGATTACACTATGTAGTTAGGGATTGAGTTTCAAGGAAAAATATAACATTGAGAATTTGGGAAAATATGTATTTTAAAGAAAGTATAGATAATTTTAGCCTTTGTCAGATAACTAACTCACGCCAAGTGCATAGTTTATGGAGTTATAGTCATTTAGTGAATACAGTATAAATTGTCAGCTTCTGTTAGATAGCGTATTTTTTTAATATTAAATATTTTGAATAATGGGATCCAGGAGATCTTCAAGCTTTCTTTTGGTTTTAATTTAACGAGTTCAAGTAAGTGACTTGATATCCTTTCGACGTTTTTGACACCCCTAAAATTAACTTTAATATGAGATATGTTTCGTATACTATGTACAAATATAGTTTTGTCCTATGATTTTTAAATTGGGTTGAGCATGCAAAGTGTATACAATTATTAGAATTTATTTTGAACTTGATTTTGTTCAAGTACATGAGTATGATTTTTAATCGCTTTAATATTTGAAGTTTATAGTGTATATTTTGAAAATATGAAAATGTTTTGGAATTTGACATAATGTATCTACAGGCTATGTGTTTTGTGAATACAAGATTTACTTTGATTGATTTATAAAATTCGTTTTGTATGAAATATGTTACGAGATTTATAATACTGCTTTGTATATTAGATAATCTGAAATCATGTTTCGTTTGTCTCCTCGTATGGCTGTGCTTTGCCCCTACCAATGGGGGTTAAATGTTAGCCATGTTGACATGTATTCTGTTAAAAGAAACTAGTTTCTAACCGAACCATCGATGAAGTATAATGGCTCTTTATTCTATTCTGTGCTACTATTAGTTGCTTTTGATATCTCTGACCTAAGCCACCGGAGTTAACAGTGGCTTTTGCTCTAATTTTGACCTATGCCACAAGGGTTAAGCGTAGCCATAGCATATTATGGGAGACCTAAAAATTATGAATTGTGAAGCTTTTGTTCAGTTTTAGTATCTATGAAGTTCTATTTAGTTTTGAAATATAAATATATAAATTTGAGTAAACCACGTGATTGAATATGAGATTACCCAACGTTGATTTTGAATCTTTACATTGATATTTTGACTTAATTTTTTTGTGGCATACTTAATCCAACTGTTCTGTATCAATTGCTTACTGAGTGGTTGTACTAATCCCTTTTCCTTAATATTTTACAGGTTTTGGTATTGATAACATTCACGGGAATATCGAGGAGTGACTTTGGAGTTTAGGATATGTCTTAAGACTTTTAAGTTTATGATCAAATCGAGATTTAAGAACATTTCAAATTTCTTTGTTCAAGGCTTTAACTAATAAGTTAAGGCTCTGTAAATTTCTTTAGATCATTGGTGGTATATTTTTAGTTTAAATATTTGAAGGGATGGAATTTTAGTATGATAAATGTCTTGCATGTCTGTAAGATTATATTTTACAGTGTGTGGCGTCTGTTATGTCTCGGGTTCAGGGCATGACACTACGTTGGATTTGAAACCTAGATTACCTTGACCAAACAATAGATAGAGGTGGTAGTCTGCGCATTGGAGAAAAGTGGGGTGTGTTTCATTTGGGCAATCAAGGATCCAATGAAAGGAAAACAAAATGGTGATGATCACAACGTGGTTCCTCCAGTGTCTGAAGAGCATGTGGCAAGGAGAGGATTAGTGATCAAAGGGTGGACTCCTCAAATTACGATTCTAGAACATCGAGCAATTGGTTTGTACTTAACTCATTATGGCTGGAACTCAGCACTTGACGGACTCCTTGGTGGAGTGTTGTTGCTCACATAGCCAATGCAAGTTGATCACTTCGACAAACCAAACTATAGGTCGATGAATTGGGGGTGGCTATCCAAGCTTGTAAGGGTTTAGATAGTGTCCCTAATGCAACTAAACTAGCTCAGATCTTATCTGACTTTGTGTGCACAAATCGAGTGAAGAGGGTTCGAGCCATGCTCCTATTCGTGTAGTTAAGGGAGACTACATTGGCTACCTTAGCAAGGGTGGGAATTCAGATAAAGCATTGGATTACCTAGTGGAAGAATTGTATAGCTTAAATGTACAAACATAAATAAACGCTACCCCTAACAAGATCAAATCTTTGCTTGCTAATATCTTGTTTTATTAATTTCAACATAGATTTATTGGGATTTGCCTTGAATCCCATATTGAAAGTATAGGAGAAGCTATAAAGGCTTTTTCCTTATAAATAACTTGTTAGGCTTGGTTTGTAAAATATCCTAAAGAGTTGTAAACACCAATAGAATAGTTAGGATTTGGGTTATTATTAAGAGTGTAGTTGGGTTCTTTAGGTAGTTGGCTTTGGGCTTTGTAAAGAGTTTGTAGTTTTTTTCCTTTAAAAATTGCGTAGTTATAATTATTTAATTGGTTATTAACTTGATTGGTGGTTGTAAGCTAATTTAGTTAGGCTAAACCATATTAAAAATTATTATGTTTGTTTTTGCTTTCTTATATTTTTTTTGGTATTTGGTTTGAGGGATATTTTTTTCCAATAAGAGGTATCAGAGTTGAAGGTTCGTGATCTTGTGAGAGGAGGAAAGCTGTGGCTGAAGCTATGTCTGGAGGTATGCCTAAGTTTGAGATTCCTTTATTTGATTGGATAAGTAATTTTATGTTATGGCAAAGTACAATTCAAGATTTTCTAGTGCAACAAGGTCTAGATTTGTCATTAGAAGAAAATAAGTCAAATGGAATATTTGATAAAGATTGGGTTGGAATTCAGAAGAAGGTTATGGGCACAATTAGATTGGCACTTGTTCTTGAGATTAAGTATAATGTATTAATTGAGATGACACCAACTGGATTGTAAAAAAAGTTAAGAGACATCTATGCATCAAAATTGCCGACGAATAAATTATGTTTAAAGATAGATTTATATTCTCTAAAGATGGATGAAAGTACGAGTCTCCATGAACACTTAAATGAATTTAATAGATTAGTTTCACATTTATTAGCTATTGATTCTAAAGAGTTGAAAGAAGAAGAGAAGATATTGCTATTGTTGTCATCTTTGCCTAAGTCTTATATACCTTTAGTTATTGTTGTCATCTTTGCCTAAGTCGTATAGACCTTTAGTTCAGACTTTATTAGTAGGCAAAACTACTTTGACATTGGATGATGTGATTGCTATGTTGTTTGAGAATGAAAGATTTATGGGCAAAGAAGATTCTTCTTTTACGGGAGGTGTGCTAGCTGCTATAGAAGGTCCTACTCCGTGAAAGACTGATGAGAGACATGGTGGATCAAAAGGGAGATCAAGGTCAAGATTCAGAGATTTTAGTAAGGAGGAATGTTGTTATTATTGAAGGAATAGTCATATCCAAACACGCTGCAAGACATTAAGAGAGTATATGGCTACATTTAAGAAGGCCTAGCAAAAGAATGATGATGGAAAAAGGAATGAGACATGTGTTGCTCTGATGGATTCAATGATTTTGTACTTTTGGCAGCTTATTCAGATGAGTCTCATATTTATGAGAAAAGTTGGGTTTTGGATTCAGTTGCGTCAATGCATATTTGCAATAATAAATATCACTTCGATAAATTGAAAGAGGTTGAAAGTTTAGGCAATATTGCAGTTGAGAATGGTACTAGAGTGAAGATTGAGGGTATTGAGAGTGTTCAACTCAAGCTTCATGATGGTGGTATCAGAACTCTTCGTAATGTGATGTATGTACCTAGTTTTAGCTATAATTTGATTTTTTTAGGTGAGTTAGCTTAACATGGGTACACATGTATTGGTAATGATGATTGTTGCAAAGTATACAAGAATGGTGATTTAGTTTTGCAAGGAAAGAGGAATGAGAAACAACTATATTTGCTTGATGATGCAAAGAATAGAATTTGTTCTCAAGAGTAAGAAGATTCAGAGGTAGACTTGGCAATCCGTGTCTCCGTGTCATGACACGACACGACACGACACGAGTTCAGACATGACACGAATTATCAAAACACGAACACGATACGAATTATAAAACGTGTCTGAATCGTAAACACGAAACACGACATTTTTTTTACGTGTAACACGTGACACGACACGAATGACATGTGATAATTAGTTGTGTCACACGACACGACACGACACGACACGATTAACACGACATGATACGAATAGACACAACACGAAGACATGACACGAATAACACGATTAAAAATAAAATATAATAAAAATGATAAAAAAAAATATATTTACATTTTTTACATCTATATTAATTAATATTCAAATATTAATAACAAATATAACAAAACAATAATATTTTTTTTGGTTCACCATGGTATTGGTACGAAGTATCTACCGCCGAAAGCAGTGACTAATCTCCGTCGAAGACCCTGAGCGCACACAAGGTGGGTAATCCCCTCTCAACATGGTTGCTCCGTACCCAAGGCCAGGAGTTGAACCCTAGACAACTTGGTTAAGGGACACAAGCCGCTACCACTTGTGCCAACCAATGTTGGTAAAACAATAATATTTTCAATCTATACAATCCATAGAATATTATATATTGAAAATTACAAAAATATACAAATAAAACACAAATAGTTAACATTAAGACAATAAGCACAAATAATCCAACAAAACATTCAAACATTAAGTCATTAAACATGCAAGAAATAACAAATCAAGAAGTTAACATAACTTAAAATGATTCAGTAACTTGAAAAGAGCTAGAACCCTTCAATGATGTCGAATCTTCTTTGTTGATATCCAAGTTGATGACACCATCTATCGTCTCCTCGATCCCATCAACATCATCACATAACTAATCTTTGCAGCAACCAATTGCCTCCACAAGATCTGGCTTAAGTGAACTACAATACTGATCAAGAACTTTACCACCAACACTGAAAGCAGATTCAGACGCTACTGTGAAAATAGGAATACTCAAGATATCTCGAGCCATGGCAGCAAGCTTAGGATACTGAAACTGACTTTGCTTCCAAAATTGCAAATATCTAATTGGTGTGTCCTATCAACTCTTTGTTCTTCCAAATATAGCTCCAATTGAGACTTTTTACAGCAATACCATACTCAACATCAAAAGATTCGAATTCCTAATTGAAAAAAAGTCAAATGAAAAATCAAAATCATTCATTCATGGACACTTCAGACAAAAACAAAGTAACAATTAACAAATTGTAGCAATCCATAAGTTTAATAACAAATATTAAAAAAAATGTAAACAAATAAGAAAAATATTGAATAAATATAATTAAAATATACATTTATTTATAAAATGAGACAAGATTTACTTACCTTCCAAATAGCCACTTGACTTGAACTCATAATCTTGGACTCACCAGTCACTATGGACAGTTTGGTTGTTACCATCCATTGAGAAAGAGCCAGAAATAGAAGAAGCCTTCCCACCAAAATCATCATATTCAGAATATAAAGAAAACAAATTCTCCTTAACTTATTATAAAAGTCAAACAGATTCAACTTCAACAGCTTGTAATCCACGTTAATTTCCAAAATTCGAAACAAGTTAAATGAAATCTCCTAAAGAACCTCATAATCTACGATCACAACAAAGATTACTCTAAAAGGTAAGTGTTTAGATTGCACATAGAAGTTAGATGGTTGTTAATACTGTTTCTAATTCTCATCCTTGAAAACTGTCTTTATCATATGGTTATAATGAAATTATGAGTTATACTAAAATTTTTTAATTTTATAAACCAAGTTTTAAAAATTGATAGCATTGGAAAACAACATGCAGTTGTTTTTCTCGACAAGTAATGGTGTTAGTGGACTGGGGTAGTAGCAGTAGGCGATGTTGGTTACAGAAAGTATACCATCACTGAAACAAAACCAACTCCTACAAATACAAAATCTAAAACAAACATAGATCTCAGTCATTATCGTTCTACCTCATTCCTACAAATACAAAATCTAAAACGAACATAGATCTTAATCATAGACATAGATCTCAATCAAAAACAAACTTCAACAATAGATTTTAGTGATATATCTAAAAAAACATACAGATCTTGGTAAAAAAAACAAAGTAAAACAATGGATTTCTTTAGATCTATAGCAAGATACTTGATTTTAGGGATAAGAAAATATACCTAAGTGCTGAAGACTGAAGGGAGGGCTGGCTGAGGCAGTTGCATGAGTGAGGGAAGGTTGGCTGAGGCAGCTGCGTGAGTGACGGAGGGCTGAGATGGCTATGCGATTGAGGAAGAGGGAAAGGGAGAGGGAGAGAGAGAGAGCTAAGGCTGCTGCGTGCGTGATAGCGTGAGGGAGGGCTAGTTGAGGCAGCTGCTCGAGTGAGGGAGGGGAGGGCTGTGCGGTTGTGAGTGTGAATGTGAGAAAGAAAAGAATAAAGAAAGGATTTAGGGTTAGACTTCGGGATGCGTTTGGTATGCGGGAAATAATCACTTTGCGTTGTAATTTAATTGGGTGCAAAGACTTTACAATGTTTGGTAAGATTTTTGTAACAGCAAAGTTGGTTCCCTGCTGCAATGTGATTGCAGCCAATGAGCAAAACACTAACCCGATTATACCCTCTCCCAAAAACCCAACCCTATAATTCTAGGCTATCTCTTCCTTGTCACCTCTCTTCCTCCCTGATCACACATCATTTTTGCCTCTCTTTGTAACGTCACGTTACCACATTTTTCACCTTATTTTACACAATTTATCCGGTTGGGCTGTCTGTGATACTTCACTTTACACTTGAAGTTAAACAATTTAATAAAATATTGTTAACATTATACACATCCCCTATCTTATTTACAAATATGTAGTACTGTAGACATGTCTAAATACAGAAAATAAATGATCGTACCTGACAAATCTTAGTCGGTCTGTCACATTGTCCATTATGTGCAGCCGTAATCCACAAATATTGGATCTCACCATCATCAAAACCTGAAATGTTAAAATTGGGGAGTGAGCAAACCACGGCTCAGTAAGAGAGTTATATGCTACACTTGATATTCAGCTATCTATATGCTGAAAATAATTTTTCTATTTTCTTTAAAATCTTCCTAGCTGGCTCTAGGCTCACATGTAAGAAGGATACTACAGTCGGCTAAGGATCCAGATAGAGTAAGACAGGTATTTTGAAATACCTAACTTGTTCCGGAACCTAAAAGCAACTGTAGAGAGTACTATTTCCGTTGTTTTCAAAACGATATAATTTTCGTTTTTCCACGGAGTAAACCACTTATTTCCTTTCACTTCATTATACTTTAAAACACGTGACAGTTCAGTAATAAAAACAGTGGTTTACTTCTCTTCTCTTCAGTACAGTAAAAACACGTGACAGTACGGTAATTTGTAAATATCCAATCATTGGATAATTACTTCTTCGATTATTTCTAGCTTAGAAATAATTCTTATGTTATTCTTTTAGAATAAACATTTATTTCTCTTTTCAAATCAATAACCGTATCGTACAGTTCAGTAAAACAGTATATTCAGTAAAACAGTAATTCGATACGGTTCAATCAGTAACAGTAAATAGTAGCTACCAATTCAGTAAATAGTATAAGGTAGCTTTTAGTTTAGTAAACAGTAAATGGTAGCTTTCAGTTCAGTAAAACAGTAATCAATGGCTACCATTTCAGTAAACAGTACAGTTCAGTAACACAGTGTTTTGGTAGCTTTTTCTTCAATAACAGTAATCAATGGCTACCATTTCAGTAAACAGTATAGTTCAGTAAACAGTGTTTTGGTACGGTTTTTCATCAGTAAACAGTAAACAGTAAACAGTACAGTAAATAGGATTCCGTAAATCCTTTCAGTAAACAGTGAACAGTAAGCAGTAAGCAACAAGTGAGACTAGGCAACACCCTACAAGTAAATCATGCTATCTCGTCCACTAGGGACACAGTAACAGTAATGAGATCTATGGCCATGATCTACAGTATGTCCTCGGTGTACGCTTGCTAGGCGACAATCCGGGACGCTGATGACTAGCTGGTCAATCAGCCACGTGACAGTAACAGTATAGTATGATGCATGAAGCTCAGGGCCTAAGTCTCAAAACAGTGTAAACCTTACCATAGCCTTTATGGATTTTTTAAACACCGTAAATCAAATATCCATAAGGCTCACATGTAAATATAATCACCTTTATGAAATTTATAAAATAAATAATATTTTTCAAATTATTTCATAAAGGTATAAATTATGTTTTCCATACGGTGAAAACAGTTTGCAAAATCACCACTGTAAAAATAGAAGGGCAAAACTGTCTTTTTCCATCGTAAAACACATATGCACGCTTTCTCGTGCTTTTTATCCAAAACATGGTTTTCAAAGAAATCGGGATTCAAATTAAATATTTTCATAATTTATGTAAAAATAAATTATTTACTTTCCAAATTCAAAATCCCTTAACCATGTTTTTCTTCTAGAAACACGTGTAGAGACCTCTAGTCTCGAAATCATGGTTTCCCATCATTTCTTAACCTTTATGGAATTTTCATAATTTTTTGTTTCCATAATTAAAACCATAAAGGTTTTATGTAAAATCAAGTGAATATTTAAGAATATTTATAAAAATATTCACTTCAGTCTCTTTTTCATTTTCATCTCGTTTCACGTGAAATATCACCTATAGGGTGAATTTTCGGTGACTTCCTTTTCATCATTCTTGAAAACATGAATATTTTAAATTTAAATATCACTATATTCATGTTTTATGAAATTTACTTAATTTCTCGATTTTCGTACCTGAAAATCGTTTCACGTGAAATCAAATCATTTATTTTGGTTTTCAGTGATTTTCGGTAAATTTCAGTAATTTTTCGATAATTTTTCGGCAGTATAACAGCTGCCGATTTGGCTAGCCTCCTGCACCGAAAATACAGTTTATATTTCTCAACTGGTATTTCACCACAATTTAAAACCGAAAAATCACCACATTATAAACCGATAATTATCGATAGCATTTAAAAATTAAATGCAATTTAAAAACATGGCCGAATATCCTTACAGGCGGCACATGTCTCCTTTACCTGTTTCGGGTCGGCGACTGCCTCTCGAAGGTCGCGCCCGTGTTCACCTCGCCCGATTCCATCGGCTCGGTCATTGAGGATATTTTCTGGAAATTAAATTCTAAATTTTAAAATTTTTCCATAATTATTTAAATAAATAAATTATTTAAATAATTTACTATTTTTCGGGATTTCTTACCGATTCCCGTATTTCCCGGGATTTCCCGTAATTTTAGAATTCTCGGGAATTTTCCAAATTCTCGGGAATTTTCCAAATTCCTGGAATTCCTTTCCCCTTTTCTTTTTCTTCCTTCTTTCTTTTTCTCTTTTTCTTTCTTTTTCTTTTCTTTTCTTTTTTCTTTTCTTTTTCCTTTTCTTTTCTGGCCGGTTCAGACTAGTCAGACCGGCTCCACCCTCCTCACCATCGGTTCTCCTCCGGTGGCCGGTTCTCCGGTGGCTCGGGGGCTCAGCAGCTGGCCGGCGTCGAGGCGAAGATGCCGGTGGTCTCAACTTGGCCTGGATCGGTGGCACGGCGATGGATCTACTCGGTTTTGCCTCGGTCACTTCTCCTCCTCCGTCGGCCTTCCTCCGCCGTTCCCAGCCTCTCTGGTGGCCTCCATCCCATTCCTCTCCTTCCGCCGGTGCTTCGACTGTGGTGGCGGCGGCCGATTTGGCCGGCAACCGCCAGATCTGGTTTTCTCCTCTTCTCAGCTTCCGCTGGTTTCCGCTTCTGTTTTCCTTCTTTCTTCAGCCGCCGATGGTTTCCATGCCTTCTTCTTTGGCCGGCGACGCATCCCTTCCTTTTCCCTCTTCTCCTTTTCTTCTCCAGCGGCCGCTGATGGGGGGCGGTCTCGCCTGGGAAGGCAGAGTCGGGAAACAGATTCTGTATTCTGTTTCTTTTTTTTTATTTAATTCCTTTAGTTATATATACATATATATACATATATCATATATACATAATACAAATAATATTATTATTATATATATTATATAGTACTATGTATATTTGAAGTATATAGAGATATATATTTTGTGTATAAAAAAATATATATCTCTAGTATAAATATATATATGTATATATTTATATACTTTAAAATAAATAACATTTATATATATCTATATAAATGTAATAATAAAATATATATTGTATTTACAATATATATTTTCTTTCTCAATTTCTTATTCAATTTGGATTTTAATTTATCCAAATTAAATTTCCTCTTTTATTATTTTCCGAATTTCTCATCTTATTTTCCTTCACTAGGATTTTTCATTATTCGTTCCTTCTTCAATTCTCGAGATTTTCACTAGTATCCCATTCTCATAATTTTATTTATTTATTTATTTTCAATATTTATTTCTAATATTTGTTATTTCCAATAAATGAAAAATTTACGGTTATCACACTCTTTCTCTGGTCGCACATCATTTTGCTGGGAGTAAGAAATGTGAGATGCTGTTATGGGCAGTCCCCTCTCTTGGAACTCTTTCATTTAATAATATTGTTTTCATGTTTTTTCTTTCATATAATATTGTTGTTTTCTTTATTTCAATTTATTTGTTTATGTTTAATTTATTTTTTTTATAATATAATGTGAGGTTAAATTTTTCAAAAAGAAAAAGATTTTTGAAATTCAAAACATTTAGAAAAAAATCAAATACCCTATCTATTATTTAAGAAAAGGAGCACTTTTCACTTTTTTTTTCATATAAAAATGTAGTGATAAATATAATGTAAAAATAATTATTTGGATTAATACATCTTCCAAAGTTATTTGTATGTAAGATATATTGCTGCAATAGATGATAATACTCAAAAACACTATTTGGTGCATTTTTTATTATTTACATTTTAATATAATAATTAAAATTTTAATTAATTCTAATGTATTAAATTTGTTTTTATACTTAAAGGTATTTTTGAAATTTACCACAATATTACCAGCAAAGTGAGTGTTTACCTGTAGAGAATAATAAATTTCTTTTCGTTTGAAATTTATATCCTTTTACCTTTTCATTTCATAACATTTTCATATTCTCTCCAAAATAATGCTTTTATAAAATAAAGCATTTAAATAAAATAACTAATATTCATATATCCTTTGAAAAGAATATTAGTTAAATTCTCATCATTCTCATTTAAAACTCATTTCATGTTTTACTGTACAACCATAATTAGTACAGTACTTTAAATAGCAAAATCCGCTATTAAATCCTTTTCGTATAACATATATATCATTTAAATCTAATATTCAATTTAAAAACTAAAATAAGAATATTAGATTTATTTTTCTCCTTTTTCCTTTTTGGAAAACATATCACATATTCATGTCACATATAGTCTAATATTCAATTGAAAATCATAGTAAGAATATTAGACTTATAACCTCTTTTCCTTTTGAAAACATATTCCATATTCATATCACATATCATATGAAATCATCTCGTAGTACTAAATTCAGTACTGAAATAAGCATTTTGTAAAATGCTGTAAATCTCTTTCATTTAACTTGTCACATATCATGTAAAACATTTACATTTCACATATCATGTAAAACATTTACATTTCACATATCACATATCATATAAAACATTTTCATATATGGAGACTGAGGCACGCCCAGCCCGTCCACTAGGTCGTTACTCGTATCATGCTATAGACCCCGCAGGGTATAAATAATCATGTCAGATCTATGGCCATAGTCTATAATTGTCCTCGGCGGATCACTGATCAGGTGTTGGCCGGGACTACATATCACATATCACATATTACATATCACATGTCACATATCACATATCAGCATGATAGGATGCCAACTAGTCTCAAAACCATATTTTTCATCATCAGAAAACCTTTATGGAATTTATAAAAATATATATTTTCATCATTTAAAACCATAAAGGTTATAAAACCATTTAGTGAATATTTAAGAATTATATAAAAATATTCACTTTATTTCCTTTCATTTTTCATCTCGTATTACGTGTAACTTACATATCAAGAGAATTTTCGGTGATTTCATTATCACCATTCTCGAAAACATGAATATTTTAAAATCACTCTCATTTTATTCATGTTTTATGGAAAATACTCATTTTCTGGATTTTCGTGATTGAAAATCATTTCTCGTGAAATAAAATCATTTATTATGATTTTATGAAATTTTCTAGAAATTTTCAATAATTTTCAATAATTTTTCGACAGTATAACGGCTACTGATTGGCTAGCCTCCTGCACGGAAAATACAGTTTATAATTTCAACCGATACTTCATCACAATTTTCCTACCAATCATTCATCGCAATATTTTCATGAAATATATTTATAAAATATTTCATAATTAAAATCATGCAGACTGAATATCCTTACAGTGCTGCACATGCATCCCTTACCTATTTCGGGTCGACGACCGCCTCGTTCGTCGCACCCGTGTTCACCTCGCCCGATTCCATCGGTTCAGTCATCGAGGGAATTTTCTGGAATTAAAATTCTAAAATTTAGAATTTTTCTATAATTATTTAAATAAATAAATTATTTAAATAATTTATCACTTTCCAGGATTTCTTACTGATTCCCGTAATTCCCGGGTTTTCGAATTCTCGGGATTTCCCGTAATTTTCGAAATTCTCATTTTTTCCTCTCTTTTTTCTTCTTTTCCTCTTTTTCTTCCTTTTTTTCTCTTTTCTTTCCTTTCTCTTTCTTTTCTTTTTTTTTCTTTTTCTTTTCCTTTTTCCTCTTCCTTTCCCGTCAGATTGGTTTAGCCTTCTTCCTCGCTGGTTCCTCACCGGCGGCCGGTTCTCCTGCGATTCAAGGGCTCCACAGTTGGCCGGCGTCAAGGCGAACTCACCAGTGGTCTCCGTTCAGCCTGGATCGAAGGCACGGCGGCGGATCTACTCGGTTTGCTTCGGTTTCTTCTCCTCCTCCGTCGGCCTTCCTCCGCCGTTCACCGCGCCTCCGGTGGCCTCCATCCTCTTCCTCTTCCTCCGGCGATGCTTCGGTGGCAGTGGCGGTGGCCAATTCCGCCGGCACCGCCGTATCTCTTTTCCTTCTCTCCTCTCGATTCCGCCAGTTTCTATTTCGTTTTCTTTCCGTTTCTTTTCTTCTTTCCGTCGCCGGCCACCGTCGTTTGCTTCTCCTCTCGCCGGCGACGTCGCTCTTTCTCCCTTCTCTTCTTCTCTTGGCCGGCGGTGGTAGCTGTTGCTGCCGGCTATTTTAACGGGAAAGGAAATCGGGGTTTCTCCCGATTTCCCTTTCTGTTTCTTTTTTTTTGTTTTATTTTTATTTCCCTTTTTATTTTTATCTATACTATATAATATATATTATACTTATAATATAACATATATTATATTTATATTATATATATAATACACATAATATTATTATTATTATATATAGTATAGTACTATATATATATATGTATTTACAAAATACATATTTAGTATATATATGTATATATATATATATATTTATATTTGTTCACTTTAATTTACATAACATTTATATATTTATATAATATATAATTATATAAATATATTTCCTATTTTCTTTTCTCATTTTCTTATTTAATTTGGATTTCCATTTATCCAAATTAATTTCCTCCATATAATTTATCAATTCCTTAACTTTATTATTTACGGAATTTCCAACAATATTCCATCTTGTAAATAATTCCTTTATTTACTTTAATTTATCTTTCGCATTTCAAATTAAATTCTCAAATAAGTAATATAAAAATTCAGAAATTTGCGGTTATCACATTACCAAACACTGCAATGTTACTTTCCTTGCAATTTAATCATAACTTTACATTACATACCAAACACTGCATTGTTACTTTTTTAGCAATCACTTTCCCAGCAATGCACCAAACGCAACCTAGATGTTAGACTTTAGAAGACTGGCCGGTATTTAGGAATTATAGGATTTCAATTTTTTTTTTAAATTGCATTTTATTAAGTTTTAAAATAAACTGTTAAAAGTTTAACTTATTACAAATTTTGAAATATATTATTAATAGTTAATAGCTTTAAATAGAAAGTGATCTATATTTTATATATTTATTTAAAATAATTTATGTCTACTTAAGATAATTTCTTATAAGTTATAAACTTTTATTTGATTTAATGCATTTTTTTAATTTAAATAAATGTTATAAGTTCTTATTATTATACAAGTCATTGACTCATTTAGAATAGATGATTTATGATAAACTTCAAAACTATGATATTAAGATCTTAACTCCAAGTCTAAGTCTCCTAATCTTATTATATATAATATCATTAATTCATTGTCATTATATGACTATGATTTAAGATCAAGTATATAAAATTAATCAACAAACTATTAATAAGTATATTAATATTTTATTCTTATTATAATAATTTGTATGTTAGTATTATGTTGTTTTAATTTCTTATAATGTGATAATTGATATAGAATAATATCATCTATTCTAATATTCTTATTATGTATAATACATCAATTCATTGTCACGAGTCATCATATGATTATGATTTAAGATTAAGTATATAAACAAATCAATAAATCATTAATATATAATAAGTATATTATTATCTTATTCTGATTATAATAATTTGTATGTTAGTATTATGTTATTTTAATTCCCTATAATGTAATAATTAATAAATCAATAAATTAATTGTGTTATTAATAAGTATATTATGTTAGTATATTAATATCTTATGACAATTATGTTATCAATAAACTAATTATGATAATTGATAAATCATTAAAAAGTATATTATGTTAGTATATTATTATCTTATTTATATTATAAGAATTTGTATGTAGTATTATCAATTATGTTAGTGTTTGTATGTTAGTATACTGAATAATGTAATTCTGTAAAGTGTAAACTCTTAATCTCTTATCAACATAATGCAATATAATGTCAATGATATTTTATACAATCTCATATTAGTATAATGCAAGACTTATAGTTTATACATTATAATAAAAAATATCACATATATACATTATAGGATCATATATGTAATGTAAAGAATTGATAACTGTATCTTAAGTTCTTAACTTATAATAAATTTTTCTTAAATTCAATACTTTATTTTCCAAAATTTAAAATTTTATTATCTTAACCATAATAGACTAATTTAATTTTATAATTTAATTTATTAATTTATATTTTTACAATATTTATTAAAGCATTGGTTTGTTTTAATATATAAATTTTCGTAATAAATTATGTCAATACAATACATTTGTTCAAGTGGCAAAGCTTTTAACTATTTTTGCATTTGGCCAGGTTCAATTCTTACTAAAAGCAAATATGGTTACCGTGTCTTACATGTGTATTCGTGTATCCGTGTAACACGGTTTTCTTTAAACGTGTTTTTCGTGTCGTGTACGTGTTATTCGTGTATTCGTGTGACACGATTTTCTTATAAGTGTTTCCGTGTCTTACAATGTTTAGCTATGTCTGACACGGCTAAACATGAAAATTATCGTGTCTAAATTCGTGTCGACACGGATAAACACGAAACACGAATTTTCCAAAGACGGACACGATTTTTTCGTATCGTGTTCGTGTCATGTTACACGTGTCGTGTCTAGATTTGCCGGGTCTACTCAGAGGCATGTTAGTTTTTCAGATGTTATTGAGCAGTTTGGAGAGTTTGGGGATTCAAGTCAAGGGAGGATTTGTTGGGGTTTGCCTTGAATCCCACATCAAAAGTATAGGAGAAGGTATAAACGCTCTTTCCCTATAAATAATGTGTCAAGCTTGGTTTGTAAAATATCTGAAAAGTTGTAAATACCAATCAAATAGTTAAGATTTGGGCTATTATAAATGGTGTAGTTAGGTTCTCTAGGTAATTGGGCTTTGGGCTTTGTAAGGAGTTTGTAGTTTTTTCCCTCTAAAAAATTACCTAGTTGTAATTATTTGATTGGTTATTAAATTAATTGAATGGTTTTAAGCCAATTTAGTTGGCCAAACCACAATAAAAATTATTGTGTTTATTTTTGCTTTCTTCTGTTTTTTATGGGTGTTTGATTTGAGGGATATTTTTCCCAACAGGATTATTGTCTAGTACACTAATAGTGAAATTATTAGACTCCATAAGTAATGATTAAAAATATGACACATAACCAACAAATGGTTAGAAGAAGTGTAAGTGGACTTCTTCCCCAGGTATTTGGACATGGTTTGAATCTTGCAGTTGTCATTGTTGCGAGGGCTTTATTGTTTACCACTCTTGGCTTAAGCAGGATTAATTTTAGACCGTAAAACGAATAAGATACTTATGATTACATTAGAAAAAATTATGGCACATACTTTTTTTAACAAAAGAAAAAAATAGAATTTACTTCTTCATGGACATAAAGGTTTATGCTCTTCTTTGTTAACTCTTTCTGGTGGAGCTTTGGGAGGTGATGTCATTTCTATGTCCATTAGTAGGGCATGAATGACTTAATACACGAGTAAAGCCTCCTTGCTCCATAATCCTCTTTCTTGGCGACATGGTTGGTGTAGGTGTGGTGTCATCATCTAAAATGACCTTAAATCTCCTTTCAAGCTAGTTCTAGCAAGAGTACACAGAGAAGAACTTCCTTCAGTTCCACGCTCAATGAAAGCACTAATTGTTGAGGGTGTGAACAATGCAATTCAAGTAAAGCGGATACCATGATTTATGTGGTTCAGCAAGAGTGTTTACATCCATGGTGGGATAGCTGAGGTGGTTACTATATGAATTATGTGAACCAGACTATTCATAAGTTACATACCTCTTGATAGAACTTGTCAAATCTTAGAGGATAACCAGAGTATGATATGTTAGAAGGAGAAAAGCATAAAGTAACATAAGTAGAGCTTGGGCTATAAGTACACGTTGAAGGATCTTTATACGTTGGGATGAAGGCACATATCTAGGTTATAAAAGGCACTTAAATTGTGTCATGTGTCACCATTCTATGGAGTTTGTTTGTTTGAGTGAAATTAGTTTGTCTTCAAGCTATGAGACTAAATAGACAAGAAGACTAAGCGTGGTCTAAGCTAGGCCTATTGAGCCAAGCTTGATGCGATTGTCTACTGACTAAATCCATCCAGAACAAGGAAAAAGAAGTTCAAGTTCCTCTTTCGAAAAAGAAAAACAACCTTGATCATATTTGTGAAATATTTATATGATGTTTTTTGTATATTTCATTCTTATAATTTTTATAATAATAAATTAAAATTTTTCCAAACATAATAGAAACAAAGTAATTGTTAATTAATTTTACAACAATTAAAAGTAAAACCTTTGTCAGTTTTATATTTTAACTTAACAAAAAAATATGTAAAATATTAAATCAAGTTTTTATTAAATATGGAGGGCCAAGTTACAATTATATAGTCCTAATTTGTAAGGCAAATCCATCCACTTGATCTTTTTTTATTTCACCAATTAACAAAATCAAATACTAAACACTATCTCTTAGATATTGTTGCTGTGATTTAGTTGTTTGTGGCGCATGTCTCTGAGCAAGAATCAACGCAGCTTTCAACTTTTGCTTCATCTAATAAGCAATTAAAATGAAAGGAAAAGAAAAGAGAAAACCTTGATTAGTTCATGCTAGCTTGTGTATATATATTTGAAATAAGGATATAAGAGAGAGTAAACTTACTAGGATCGTTCTTGGAGCTGAGACTTGTGCACATGGTAGTAAAACAACCAAGCTTGCAGAAGTATTGGGTGTCTTTGAGTCCAAAAGGAGCTACATGGAAGACGCACTTCCCAAAGCACTTGATAGCACAAAAGTCCATCAGCACAATAAGACAAATCACTTTTTGTGATAACCGTAAATTTTTCATTTAATTAGAAATTATAAATATTGGAAATAAATATTGGAGCAAATAAATATTGGAAATAAATAAATAAATAAAAATTATGAGAACGGGATACTAGTGAAAATCCCGAGAATTGAGAAAGGAACGGATGGTGGAAATCCAAGTGAAAGAAAATTAAATCGGAAAAATAAGATGAGAAATTATGGAAAATAATGAAAAGAGGAAATTTAATTTGGATAATGGAAATCCAAATTAAATAAGAAAATGAGGAAAAGAAAATGAAATGTATTTATATAATTTTATATTATATAAATGTATTTTTATACAAATACATATGTACTAAAATACAATATAGTATATATTAATATACAGTTGTATACTTATATATATACTATTTTATCGATTTAAATAGTACATATGTATACAAGTATAATATTTTATGTATATATAATTATATACATATATGAGAAAAATGTAAATATTAATTTACATTAAAGTTTGAAAATGTATATAAAAGTTATTTAAATTTAAAATATATAAATATACATATATATATACTAGACATATATTTTGTAATATACAATATATATATTTAATATATAATATATATTGTATTATATTATGTATGAAATAATATATGTATAATATATAAAATATATTATATAGTATATAGTATATTATATACTAAATATAGAAATAAGATAAAACAAAAAAGAAAAAAAATAGGAGGAAGAATCGGAGAAGGAAACCCGATCCTTCCTCGCCAAAGGGCCGACGGCGGCGGAGCTGCCACCGCCAGCCGATAAAGGAAGAGAGGGGCAAAGACGACATCGCTGGCAAGGGAAGAGAGGAAAGAAGCTGTCGGCGGTGGAAGAAAAGAAAGAAACAGAGGCAGAAACCCGGCGGAAGCCGAGAAGGAGAAGAGAAGAGAAAGTGGCGGTGCCGGCCAAATTGGTCGCCGCCACTGCAACCGAAGCTTTGCCGGAGGAAGAGGAAGACGTGGGAAGCCACCGGTGAGGCGGGGAACGGCGGAGGAAGGCCGACTGAGGAGGAGAAGAAACCGAAAGTAAATCGAGTAGATCCGCCGCCATGCTGCCGATCTAGGTAGAGCCGAGGCCACCGGCAAGTTCGTCTCAACGCCGGCCAGCTGCTGAGCCACCGAGCCACCGGAGAACCTGCCGTCGAGGAGGAACCGGTGAGGAAGGAGGTAGATCGGTCTAGCCGGGAAAAAGGAAAAAAAAGAAAAAGAAAAGAAAAAGAAAAGAAAAAGGAAAAGAAGAAAAAAAAGAAAAGAAAGAAAAGAAAAGAGAAAAAGAAAGAAGGAAGAAAAAGAAGAAAGAGAAAGAGAAAAAGGGATTTCGTGAAATTGGAAAATTCTCAAGAATTCGGAAATTAGGGAAATGCCGGGAATTACAGGAATCGGTAAGCAATCCCGAAAAGTGCTAAATTATTTAAATAATTTATTTATTTAAATAATTATAGAAAAATTCTAAATTTTAGAATTTAAATTCCAAAAAATACTCTCGATGATCGAGCTGATGGAATCGGGCGAGGTGAACACGGGCGCAACCTTCGAGAGGCAGTCGTCGACCCGAAACAGGTAAGGGAGACATGTGCCGCCTATAAGAATATTTGGCCATGTTTTTAAATTGCATTTAATTTTATAAATGCTATTGATAATTATCGATTTTATAGTGTGATGATTTATCGGTTGAAATTGTGATGAAATACCGATTGAAAATATAAACTGTATTTTTTGTGCAAGAGGCTAGCCAAATTGGCAGCCGTTATACTGCTGAAAAATTATCGAAAAATTACAAAAATTTACCGAAAATCACCTAAAACCATAATAAATGATTTGATTTCACGTGAAATGATTTTCAGGTATAAAAAATCGAGAAATCAGGTAAATTTCATAAAACATGAATATAGCGATATTTGATTTTAAATTATTCATGTTTTCGAGAATGGTGGAGAGGAAATCACCGAAAATTCACCCGGTAGGTGATATTTCACCTGAAACAAGATGAAAATGAAAAAGAGACTGAAGTGAATTTTTTTATAAATATTCTTAAATATTCACTTGATTTTATATAAAACCTTTATGGTTTTAATTATGGAAATAATTAATTATATAAATTCCATAAAAGTTAAGAAATGAAGAAAAAAACTATGATTTTGAGACTAGAGGTCTCTACACGTGTTTTAGAAGAAAACATGGTGATGGGAATTTAAATTTAGAAAATAAATATTTTATTTTCATAAATTATAAAAATAATTTGTTTGAATTCCGATAATTTTGAAAACCATGTTTTCAAGTGAAAGCACGAAAAAGCGTGCATATGTGTTTTACGATGGAAAAAGGACAGTTTTGCCCTTCTATATGATATAATAATGATTTTGCAAACTGTTTCACCATAAGGAAAACACGATTTATACCTTTATGAAATACTTTGAAAACTGTGATTTATTTTATAAATTTCATAAAGGCGATGATTTTATTACATGTGAGCCTGATGGATATTTGTGAAATATTTCGATTTACCGTATTTAAAATCCATAAGGGCTATGGTACGGTTTATACTGTTTTGAGACTTAGGCCTCGAGCTTCATGCATCGTATTATTACTTTTCACGTGAGCTGTTTGACCCGCCAGTCATCAGCGATCCCGGTGCCACCTGGCAAGTGTATCCGAGACAACCTTAGACTATGGCCATAGATCTAGATTATTTATTGTACTGTGTCCCTTAGTGGACGATGATAGCATGATTTAATTGTAGGGTGATGCCTAGTCTCACATACTGATTTCTGTTTACTGAAAGGATTCACAGAATCCTATTTATTGTACTGTACTGTTTTTACTGTACTGATCACTGTTTAATGTTTACTTATGAAAAATCGTACCAAAACACTGTGTTACTGAACTGTATTGTTTATTGAAATGGTAGCCGTTGATTACTGTTTTATTAAACTGAAAGCTACCATTTACTGTGTACTGAACTGAAAGCTACCTTATACTGTTTTCTGAACTAGTAGCTACCGTTTACTATCTACTGATTGAACCGTATCGAATTACTGTTTTACTGAATATACTGTTTTATTGAACTGTACGATACGGTTATTGATTTGAAAAGAGAAATAAATGTTTTTTCTAAAAGAATAACATAAGAATTATTTCTAAGATAAAAATAATAGCAAAAGTGTTTATCCAATAATTGGATATTTGCGAACCATTGTACTGCCACGTGTTTTATAGTATACTGAGGTGAAAAGAGATAAGTGGTTTACTTGGTGGAAAAACGAAAATTATATCGTTTTGAAAACAACGGGATTAGTACTCTCTACAGTTGCTTCTAGGTTCCGGAACAAGTATGGTATTCTAAAATACCTACTTTATTCTATCTGGATCCCTAGCCGGCTGTAGTATCCTTCCTACATATGAGCCTAGAGCCTACTAGGAAGATTTTAAAGAAACTGAAAAAATATTTTCAGCATATAGTTAACCGAATATCAAGTGTAGCATATAACTCTCTTACTGAGCCGTGATTTGCTCACCCCTTAATTTTAAACATTTCAGGTTTTTTAATGATTGTGAGATTCAATAGTTGTGGATTATGGCTGCACATAAAGGACAATGTGACAGACCGACTGAGACATATGAGGTACGATCATTTATTTTCTGTATTTAGACATGTATACATTACTAATTGCTTATTAAGTAAGATAGGGGATGTATCTAACATAAACAATATTTTATGAAATTGTTTAACTGTAAATGCAAAGTGAAGTATCACAAACAGCCCAACCGGATAAATTGGGTAAAATAAGGTGAGAAATGTGGCAACGGGTTGTTACAGAATTAATGGTATCAGAGCAGGGTTGGCCTGATGTCTGTGAATACTTTTAGAAGAAAAAGTGTTAAACATCCCTGGTAGTACTGTGCCGTCTGAATACATAGAGAAAATAAATGATTGTAAATTGAATAAAATAATTTGAAGGAAGTGAGAAAGTATAAATTGAGAATGTTAAAAAAAAGAAAATAGGCTCAGAAATTACCAGAAAATTGGTGATTCTTATAATCTAAATGAAGGCCTGTTCGATAAGGAACCGAAAGGACTCGATGAGGGCCCCACTAGTACTTTACGGTCCGGATTGAACTGAGACATGAAAGTGATGATATAAAGGAGGGGAATGAAATATCATCATTAAATAGACTATAAGATCACCGATTGAGGGTAATTTGAAGAGAGAAAATTTTTGACCAAAAATGACCAAAATACCCCTGACTCCAAAATTTTACAGGGAGTTAAAATAAACCAACAGAGGTTGGAATTGATTGATCTGACAGAGAAATTGATGATATAAAGCTGAATTACGAGCAATCCAATTGTGGATTTTAGTGAACTTCTCTATCGAAATCGAATGAGATCCAAATTGCTGGTATAAGTATCAGAAAGGATACTATCAGCACATAGATGACCAGTTCAATGATTCAAATGGATACTAAGAAAAAAGAAATAAATGTCGAAATGACAAAAATGCCCTTATGTTGGGCGATGTTCCGAATAGTGATACAATCAAGTCAATCTTGAATCCATTGATAGTAATGGAATTATTAATGGCATAGAGGATGTCATATGAATATAATGATTCCTAGTACTGATTTCCACTTACATTTAGATTATGGACACGAATGGTGGTGACCTAGTGAAAGGGCTTGGCAGTCTAAAAAAGGACAGTACAGAGGTGTATAGGCGAACGGCAGATGGACCGAGACCTTACACAACGCGATCCAAAGAGTGTGTAGTGGAAGGAATGTCATAAGATGATTGGCCCGGTTATTGACTGTAAGGGTCGAAAATTAAGAGTGTATTGAACGAGATCGTTGAATACTATGAAAAGTGAAATGATTACAGGAATTGACTGATGAGGTGAATAGTACAGATAATGAAATACATACTGGTGTGGTTACTTATGGTTCTATACATTTTTACTATTTTGAGGTATCAAACAGATAATCTTATATAAAACCGAAATATCTTGAAATATGTGCTACAGAATGAGGTACCGTGTGGAGTACTGTGAATTGGTGAATATATATATATAAGAACAGTAAAGTGATAAAAAGAAGATGACAGCTAACCTAAGTTCTCCAGGACCCTTGAGACAAAACTAGAATGGACAACCTAATGATGGGCGACCCGTAGTGGATCATGTGTTGTGAGATGTGGGCGAACTATGTTATCGTCGACTCACTAGTAAGAGTAAACCTGGGGCGAAAGGATTGCCTAGGGGATGCTCGCCGACGGCCGATACGAACAGGCGGGACTCTTACAATTATCTCAATGGCAAAACGAGTGAAAGGAACTAGGTACGTAAGGGTGCCAAGGTTCGAACCTCGAGGATAATATACTCAAGGGAATTAAGCCTAAATCCATTAAATGGAAAGGATTTTAAAGTGAATAACTGTAATGAATCGGTTAGCTGTAAAATGTGTAAATGAATATTGTACTTGACACAGCTTACTAGATTGAGATTCGTAATGCTGTGAAGTATGAATAAATAATGAAAGTGAGGTGGAGAATAATTTAAAGCGATCCAAATATCAAATGTCTCTGCCTTAAGAATACACGGTGTAAGTGAAAGGACACAAGGATGAAATGTCCAAGATAATAAAAGATGTGCGATTAAAGAAAGTATCGGAGGTGATTCTCGATAAATTTTTCAGAGTTATATAGATTGGAAAAATCGAGCTAACATTGACTCAGTTGATTATATGAAACTTAATTTTAAGCTTATATCGGGAAATAAAGAAAAAATCCTAAAAGCTTAAGAATTAACTCTAGAAAATGTGTGAATAATGTAATTCACTTGTAAAGAAGTGATTGATGGAAATACAGATGACTTGATATGTAGACGAATTAAAATGATATAGTAAATGTTTACTATCTAATAAAGTTCTTGTGAAGAACAAGTATTCATCTACATGATGAAAATAGACGCTTTATTGATCTTATTAGAGATATGTGAGGAGTTAATAAGACTAGCCTCAGTATAAAGCGTCTTTAGATAAAAGATTGGAGATTGGTGTCCATAAGATGATGATTAGAACTCAGAGTGAATTTTACGAGTTCCTATTGAGGTTACAAGGTTAATAAGTTGCCTTGTGAAGAGGCATCCTTACATGAATAAATTGAGGAGATATTAATAGAGCCTAAAGTACAAATGGAAAATGAGCAACATTTTAGTATGATCCTTTAAACTCTTAAAGACTGGATTTGTGTTAAGATTGGCTAATAAGAGATTTGACTAGACAGTTTCTCTTCCTGGGAGATACGAAATTAATAAGGAGTCTAGCTTGATACTACTGCTAATATATAAAAGAGTTATGGGACTAGCTGCTTAATGAGACATAATTAAAGAAAGAAGTTAAAGTCGGTAAATGAATAAGTGGAAAGAAAAGATGGTATACAAAATGTTAAAAGATTATATTGTAGAATACCATACCCCTTGAGAAAAAACCGACTAAAATGATAAAAGTGAAAATATGAAAGTGGAATAAGGAAATAAGTTGCATGATGAGAAGGGAACATCAATATGAAACAGTTCCCGAAGGTAAGATTGAAAGTGATTTGGGTTGGTTATCACATAACTGTGGCAAGATGTAAAATCACGCCAGATTTGATAAGTGAAGTTAATGATACTCCAAGGAGTAAGATAATTGATATGTTTACTGCCAGTATATAAATGAAAAATGATTATACATATAACCACTGTGACATGATAGAAATGGTGAAACTGTATAGATAATGTGATGACTAAATGGATGATTGGAGGATTCAATTGTAGAATCTAAATTATAAAAAGAGATATAAAGACCAAACTACATGAAGAGAACATGATTGTCTCATGATTTATGATTGTAAGAGATGATCCATAGTAAAGTCTACAGGTGAGATGCAGCCTTGATAAAATGAATATTGTGGACAATAAAGAGTCCAAAAGAGAAATGTTGAAATGGAAGTGATTAAAGATTGAATATCTAAATAGAATCACTTTCCATTATCAGACTCTTAGATTCTCTAGTGCCTTAGACGAAGTATAAGTGTTAAGTGTATGTACAGTTCCAGTGAGCATTACATGTGATGGGAGTCTCTGAGTTGCCATATGCTTAATTAGAAATAGCAAAAGGCTTCGAGATCCCAAGTGTACTGACAGCACCGCTCCATACTGATGTATAAATATATGAGCGTGAGATGTAAACACTCCATGATGTTGAGAGAGCGAGTGCATGAGATGTATAAGCTACTAGGACAATTACATATAACTGACTAACATGTGTAATTGATAGTTTTAAACTATATCGACTTGGCACTAAGTGAGAAAATGGATGATGAACAACATAGATCAGCTGTGATATGAAAAAAATATTGTGCATGGACTCTTATGTGAAAAGAGTGGAAATGAAGAACTCTCGATTTGAGAAAATGAATTTACGGGAATATAAACATATATGATGAAAGACTGCATGTAGTGGTCTAAAGTACTCTTGATGTTGAAAGTGTACTGGCAGTATTACTTAGAGGATAACCTAGAGGTCAGAAGTCGTAAGTATACGAAATGTACCACCTTTGGACTTAAGTTAAATTCGGAGGACCGAATTTTTTAAGGTGTGGAGGATGTGATAACCGTAAATTTTCCATTTAATTAGAAATTATAAATATTGGAAATAAATATTGGAGCAAATAAATATTGGAAATAAATAAATAAATAAAAATTATGAGAATGGGATACTAGTGAAAATCCCGAGAATTGAAAAAGGAACGGATGGTGAAAATCCGAGTTAAGGAGAATTAAATCGGAAAAATAAGATGAGAAATTATGGAAAATAATGAAAAGAGGAAATTTAATTTGGATAATGGAAATCCAAATTAAATGAGAAAATAAGGAAAAGAAAATGAAATATATTTATATAATTTTATATTATATAAATGTATTTTTATACAAATACATATGTACTGAAATACAATATAGTATATATTAATACACAATTGTATATTTATATATATACTATTTTATCAATTTAAATAGTACATATGTATACAAGTATAATATTTTATGTATATATAATTATATACATATATGAGAAAAATGTAAATATTAATTTACATTAAAGTTTGAAAATGTATATAAAAGTTATTTAAATTTAAAATATATAAATATACATATATATATACTAGACATATATTTTGTAATATACAATATATATTTTATATATAATATATATTGTATTATATTATGTATGAAATAATATATAGTATATATTATATGTATAAAATATATTATATAGTATATAGTATATAGTATATTATATACTAAATATAGAAATAAGATAAAATAAAAAAGAAAAAAATAGGAGGAAGAATCGGGGAAGGAAACCCGATCCTTCTCAGCTAAAGGGTCGACGGCGGTGGAGCTGCCACCGCCGGCCGATAAAGGAAGAGAGGGTAGAGATGACGTCGCTGGCAAGGGAAGAGAGGAAGGAAGCTATCGGCAGTGGAAGAAAAGAAAGGAACAGAGGCAGAAACCCGATGGAAACCGAGAAGGAGAAGAGAAGAGAAAGTGGCGGTGCCGGCCAAATCGGTCGCCGCCACTGCAACTGAAGCTTTGTCGGAGGAAGAGGAAGACATGGGAAGCCACTGGTGAGGTGAGGAACGGCAGAAGAAGGCCGACGGAGGAGGAGAAGAAACCAAAAGTAAATCGAGTAGATCCGCCGCCGTGTTGCCGATCCAGGCAGAGCTGAGGCCACCAGCATGTTTGTCTCAACGCCGGCCAACTGCTGAGCCACCAAGCCACCGGAGAACCGGCCGTCGGTGAGGAACCGGTGAGGAAGGAGGCAGACCGGTCTGGTCGGGAAAAAGGAAAAAGGAAAAAAAAAGAAAAAGAAAAGAAAAAGGAAAAAAAGAAAAGAAAAGAAAAGAAAAGAGAAAAAGAAAGAAGGAAGAAAAAGAAGAAAGAGAAAGAGAAAAAGAAAAAGGGATTTCGGGAAATTGAAAAATTTCCGAGAATTTGAAAATTATGGAAATGCCGAAAATTATGGGAATCGGTAAGAAATCTCGAAAAGTGCTAAATTATTTATATTTATATAATTATATATTATATAAATGTATTTTATACAAAATACATAGGTACTTAAATACTATATAGTATATATATACATTAAAAATACAATGGTATGTATATATGTATATATATACTCTTTGATTAATATAAATAGTACTTATGTATATAAGTATGTATATATAAATATATACATATAAAAAAATGTAAATATTAATTTACACTAAAGTTTGAATAGACATATATTGTAAATACAATATATATAGTATTATTACATTTATATAAATGTTTATATAAATGTTATGTAATTTAAAGTAAACAAATATATATATATATATATTTATATATACACACACTAAATATGTATTTTATTAATACATAAAAAATATATACATTTATATATATATATATATATATATAATATAAATATATAGTACTATACTATATATAAAATACTAATATTATAATATATATATATAATATAAGTGTAATATATATATATATATATATAATTGTAATAGGAAATTAAATAAAAAAAGAAAAGAAGAAGAAAGAATCGAGAAGAATCCCGATTCTTCTCGTGAGAAAGCCGACCACGTCGGTCCGGCCAAAAGGAAGGAGGAGGTGAGGCGAGAGACATCGCCGGTGAACCAAGGAGAGCAAGACGAGACGACCGGTGACAGAAACCGGAAGAAACAGAAACGGAACAGAGGCGAAACCGACGGAGAAAACCGAAGGAAAAGAGAAGAGAAATCGGTGGTGCCGGCAAGTCCAAGCACCGCCACCGCCACTTGAACTCGGCGGAGGTGAGGGGAAGGAGAAGAGAGCCACCGGTGAGGCCAACGACGGCGGAGGGAGGCCGAACGGAGGAGGAGAAAATCGAGCCAGAAAACGAGTAGATCCGCCGCCGTGCCACCGAACCAGGCCGAACGGAGGCCACCGGCAACTTCGCCTTGATGCCGGCCAGCTGAGGGAAGGCTGAACCGCCGGAGAACCAGTTGCCGAAGAAGAACCGGCGGTGAGGGGAGGTGACCAGTCCGGCTGGAAGAAAAGAAAAGGAAAAAGAAAAAAGAAAAGAAAAAGGAAAAAAGAAAAAAAAAGAAAAGAAAAGAAAAGAGAAAAAGAAAAAAAGGAAGAAAAAGGAGAGAGAAAAAGGAAATTTTCAGACTTCGAAAATTTCGAGAATTTCGGGAAATCCTAGAAAACTCGGAAACTCGAGAATTAAGGGAATCGGTAAGAAATCCCGAAAAGTATTAAATTATTTAAATAATCTATTTATTTAAATAATTATGAAAAAATTCTAAATTTTAGAATTTAATTTTCAGAAAATTCCCTCGATGACTAAGCAGACGAAATCGGGCGAGGTGAATACGGGCGCGACCTTCGAGAGGCAGTCGCCGACCCGAGATAGGTAAGGGAGACATGTGCAGCATGTAAGGATATTTGGCACACATGTTTTAAATTATGCATTTAATTTTTATAAATGCTATTGATAATGATTGGTTGGAAAAATTGTGGTGATTTACCGGTTGAGATTTAAACTGTATTTTCCGTGCAGGAGGCTAGCCAATCGGCAGCCGTTATACTGCCGAAAATTATCGGAAAAATTATCGAAAATCATAATAAATGATTTTTCATCACGAGAAACGATTTCTAACACAAAAATCGAGAAATCGATTAGTTTTTATGAAACATGAATATATTGATGATTAATTTTAAAATATTCATGTTTTTGAGAATGGTGAAAAAGGAAATCACCTAAATTTATCCCGATAGGTGATATTTCACGTGAAGCGAGGTGAAAAATGAAAAGGACCAAAGTGAATATTTTAATAATATTTCTCCAAATATATTCACTTGATTTTATAAATAACCTTTATGGGTTCAATTGTGAAAATAAGTGCTTATAGAAAATTCTATAAAGGTAATTAAAGGTGGAAAACAGTGTTTTGAGACTAGAAGGTCTCCGCATGTGCTTACAGAGAAAACACGGGACGGGAGTGTTAATTTGAAAAATAAATATTTTAATTTATCATAAATCATAAAAATAATTTATTTGAATCCAGATAACTTTGAAAATCATGTTTTCGATAGAAAGCACGAAAAAACGTGCATATATGTTTTACGATGAAAAAGGAAAGTTATGACCTTTTATGTTTTACAGTGATTATTTTATAATCTGTTTTCACCGTATGGAAAATGTGATTTATACTGTTCTATAATATTTAGAACATTTTCGGGAATGATTACCCCAGTATGAATATTTTATAAATTGTTATTCATAAGATGAAAATATTTTCCTTATGAATATTTATGGATTGATTGAACTTATATTCAGTGAAATTGATTTCATAAATGGGGTTTATATCACGTGTTTACTGTTTTGAGACTGTTAGGCTCCATATCATGCTCACGTGTCACATGTTAGTGCTGATAGATACTGATCCTATTATCAGCATCCCAATGGACACCTGATTAGTGCACACTGAGGACCCATAGACTATGGCCATAGATCTCATGTGATTCCCCTATTTGGGATGATATTATAGCATGATATATTTAGGGTGTTGCCTGGTCTCCATGATACTGATCTGAAAGCTACCGTATACTGTTTATTGAATTGGTAGCTACTGTTTACTATTTTTTGATTGAATCGTCTCAAGATACTGTTTTACTAAATATACTGTTTTACTGAACTGTAAGATACGGTTACTGAACTAAAGAGAAATTAATGGTTATTCAAAAAGAATAACATTGAAAATTATTTCTAAAATAGAAATAATTACAGAGTGATTTATCCAATGATTTGGATATTTACAAACCACTATACTGTCACGTGTTTTTTAACTGCACTGAAGAGAACAGAAGTAAACCACTGTTTTACTACTGAACTGTCACATGTTTTAAAACATACTGAAGTGAAGAGAAATAAATGGTTTACTCTACAGAAAACGAATATTAAATCGTTTTGAGAACAATTTATACAGTACTCTCTACAGTTGCTTCTAGGTTCCGGGACAAGACAGGTATTTCAAAATACCTGCCTTACTCCATCCGGATCCCTAGCTGACTGTAGTATCATTCCTATATGTGAGCCTAGAGCCTCTAGGAAGATTTAAAGAAACTGAAAAATTATTTTCAGCATATAGATAACTGAATATCAAGTGTTGCATATAACTCTCTTACTGAGCCGTGGTTTGCTCACCCCTTAATATTAACATTTCAGATTTTCGAGGACTAAGAGATCTGACATCTGAGGATTACGAGCTGCGCATTTAGAGACACTACGACAGCTTGATTTATAATATGAGGTATGATCATTTATTTTCTGTATTTAGACCTACTTTCAGTACTACTTTCTTGAGAATTAAGATATAGGATGTAATTGATATTACAAATTTTATATTTAATAATTAAATGAATATGAAAAGTAAAGTATCACAGACAGCCCAACCATATAAGTTTTATAGAAAAACGTGAAAAAATAAGGTCACAGGATGTGACAGATTTAATGGTATCAGAGCAGGGTTGGCCTGATATCTGTTGATACTTTTGGAAAGAAATATGTTGAGAAACGTTAAACATCCCCGGTAGTACTGTGTAGTCTGAATACATAGAGAAAATAAATGATTGCGAATTGAGTAAAATAATTTAAAAGGAGTGAGAAAGTGTAAATTGAGAATGTTAAAGAGGAAAATAAGCTCAGAAATTACCATAATGTTGGTGATCTTATAATCTAAATAAAGGCCTGTTCGGTAAGGAACCGAAAGGACTCGGTGAGGGCCCCACCAGTACTTTTCGATCTGGATCGAACTGAGACCCGAAAATGATGGTATAAAGGAGGGGAATGAAGTATCATCATTAAATAGACATTAAGATCACTGATTGAAGGTAATTTGAAGAGAGATAAAATTTTTTGCCAAAAATGACCAAAATACCCCTTACTCCAAAAATTTACTGGGAGTTAAAATAGACCAACAGAAGTGAGGATTGACTGATTTGATACAGAAATTGAGAAAATAAAGTTGCATTTATGCAAAATTAATCCAATTATGGATTCTAGTGGATTACTCTGTCGAAATCGAATGAGATCTCAAATTGCTGATATTAGTATGAGAAAAGATACTATCAGCACAAAGAGAATAAGGCCTTTGGTTTAAAGGTATACTAAGGAGAAAGAAATAAATGTCGAAATGACGAAAATGCCCCTATGTTGGGCAATGTTCGGAATAGTGATAAAACCGAGCTGAATTGGAATCCATTGATAGTAATGGAGCTATTAATGGCATAGAGGAGATGATATGAATATAATGATCCCTATTACTGATTCCACTTCAACGTAGATTATGGACGCGAATGGTGAGTGACCTAGTGAACAGACTGGGCCTCACGATAGATCCTTGAGGGGGCTAGTGTGCTCGCCAAAAAAGGACGGTATAGATATGTACAGGCGGACGACGGACGGGCTGAGGC